>OX276393.1:38259142-38859142 GCA_946251805.1 Cybosia mesomella
GACCGAGCGGGAATCGAACCCGCGACCCCTGGCTTAGCAGTCGAACGCACTACCGCTGCGCTACGGAGGTCGATACGTGAATTTATTTAAATTTGAAGGTGTTTTTATTCAGAACACCGCTTGAATTAAAAAGTAAACATACTTATTTTTTTCTAAAAGACGACATTTTCTGCTAGTCAACGCCTACTTGTTTCTCTTAAAAAAATGGAGAATGTAAAGAGGAGAATGAGATAAATGAAGGGAAGGGGTTCTCACAAACGAACAAAATGTAGGATGTTACTACTTAAAGTCTATATAACGTGGTGACCGCTAACAAATTTACATTGGAATATATCAATAAATACCTGATGTGCAGGTGTTTTTGTAATCCTCAGAGGACATTGTTAATATAATCCATATTTTCTGTATTTTTTTTAGTTAGTCTACCGCTCGCCACAGACATGGAATTCATTCTCACACGTTGCGACTGGAAACGGTGCGTACAGTTAGGTATGAAAACCACTTTATTCCGTGCACCCTCAGGCTGTGGAATGATCGCCCTGCTGTGGTTTTACCAAGCGACTACAATATGTGGTTCTTCAGGAATTGTATTAGAAGGTTTTTATAGGGTTGGCAGCGCGAGTGTGACGGCCCTGGTGTTGCGCACGTTCATAGGCCACGGTAACCGCTTCCCATCAGGTGGGCCGTGAGCTTGTCTGCCACCTGAGTGGTATAAAAAAATAATTCGATACTGCGGCTGGGCAAGGGCCTCTCTTGAAAATCTTTCAATTATTTTAGAGCTAAGGTGATTTGTATTTTGTCACTGATTGTACTTCTTCGGTAAAGTATAGCTTTAACATCTTCCTAATGTATGTTCCTTTTTAGCAGTTCGTTATTACAAAATATCTCTCGATCCAGATATACTAGGGGCGCAATGCCGGCAACCCTGGGGTTATCCTTTCGAGGGCTTACCCGGGGTGCCCGGCAACGGACACTTGGGGAGGACACCGTGCGGTTTTAGTCGAGACACGACATAACCACCCCCGCTGGCCAGCGGGGGGGTATCCGAAGGGATTTCCGCACGTAAAAAAAAAAAAAAAAGGGGCGCAATGCATTCTACTGTTGCAATGTTGAGCTGAGCTGAATGATTACCTACAATTCACGCGCAATTTTTTTTTTCGAATGAATACCATTGAATTGTTTTTCGGTGATTATTCCTCTGTTGCTAAACCGATTTTCAATATTCTTTTTCTGTCTTAAACCAATAGTTAAGTTGCACCTTTTGGCACAAAATCGTGGTCTCAACATTGATCATTTTGGAGAAATCACATTTTGAAATTTTTGAAATTTGATATCTTCTAAACCTTCCGGGCATCAAGTTGTATTTACATGCCAAGTTTATTTAAAATTGGTCTATTAGTTTAGGAGGTATAGCGTCACAACCGAAATACACCGAGTGTAGTATAGAGAGCTTTTCGCTCGACTTCGTCTCACTCTCGGCTCAATTAGAATATGACTTAAAAAAAATTTTTTTTTTCTTAATTATTAACCGAACCGGCTTACTGCACTCAAAGCGTAATATAAAAATTAGTATTGAAGTACCGAAACACTCGTCTTGAATATCGATGTTCCATCGTAGGGTTCGGTGCACGTGGTGGAGGAGTCAGTACCTGGCTGTTTAGTATTCTGCTCGGGCATGGCCGTGTATTGATTGCTCGCCCTAGCCGCCCGCCGTACCACGCGTAGGGCGGCCTTTTTCAAAACAATACGAACGTAATGATTTTTTTTTCCGTACTCAATTCTGTTTTTGATGTTTAAGACGTGTAACTGGTGGAGAATTGCTTTTACATTTGTTTGGGAGATTGTAATCGTTTAATGAATATGATGTTTTGTTGTATCTACTTACATATAATATTTTTTTGTTTATATGTACGTACAACTCGTGTTTTATTTTTTAATAAGGAGATTCTTTAAGTAATAATTTTAGATTTAAATACTTAGAATGTGCAAGGCCCTTCCGGTACTTTGGGACTTACCTGCTAAACAACGGGCAAGGCTCTGGCGTAGAATTCCCTCTAGGGGTTGGTAGGTCAAACAGCAGCCACCCCCGAAAAAGCCAACATACCCATCAAATCAATAAGTGGACCTCAAGCTGATGAATGCAACAGAGAAATTGCCATGAGAATGACGGTGAATAGAACTTTACTAGCAGACTTTCTAGAGTTTTACTATCCACAATCTGGTTCTATGGACATACTAAACATTGCTATCTAGAATCGAAAAAAGGATAACTTTTAATAAGGGTTCTAGAGTGTTAATAAAATAAGTACTAAGATACTGTATTTCGTAAATAAATACTAATTATTAAATACTAGCTGTGGCCCGCGGCTCTTAACGGAAGCTTCGCGGAACCTATTCCCGGGATAAAAAGTCTAGCTTATGTGTTATTCCGGACTATAATCTATCCCTGTGCCAAATTTCAGTCAGATCCATTCAGCCGTTTTTGCGTGAAAGAGTAACAAACACCCATCCATCCATCCATACATACATACATTCGCGTTCATAATATTAGTAGGATAAAAACACCAATAAAATTAGATATATTTACGCATACAAATATTTACATTACGCAGGTATCGTACTTACGACCTCTGCATAAACCGTCGAAATCTCTACCGCCACGCCACACAGGTCATCAATGTCTAGTTAAACATAAACCATAATAAAACAGACAGGTAGTCTTATAACTTGGTACTAACTTAACTAACTTGGGGTAAGATTGACTGGTACTACTTGCATCTCTGCATGCAAACTTATCTTAACTTATCCTTCGAACTACGCAAACTGCTCTCGGTTCACCAAAAACACTAGCGGAGCGGTCAAATTCATATTCATATTGAGAATGGACGTTTGCTGAGGTTCACATTGATCCAATTGTGAGTATAGTGGTCCGCAGAAGTTGCTGAACACCAACAAATTTGCAAACGATCAACGATATTGAAATAAATCAATAAACAATAATCTTCAGAAGACAAGAAGTTTCCCATTTTTCAATTTTTGTTTATTATTTTATGTAAAATTTCAGAGCTAAGGTAATCGGTAACTTAGAGTGTGTTAAGCTAATAACAATGGCGACTGTACTTAGTAGCCTTCGACGATATGCTTTGAATTTTTTATGTAAATACTTGCTCCGCCCGCGTGAAATTCTGATCGTTTACCTAGGGGTATGAAAACCTATTATCAGACCTACTGAATATACACACAATATTTCATAAGAATCGGTCAAGTCGTTTCGGAGGAGTTTTGTTACAAACACGGTGATACGAGAAATTTATAATATTTTAGATATAGGATTTTGTTTTAACTAGGTTCTAGGTTAAGAGCGATATGCTATCAATTAGTATGCCGACGACTGCTCTTGTACCATCCTAGCTCTCATAGTATCAGTTGGTTTGCAGTTTTTTTTTTTTTTTTTTTTTTTTTTTTTTTGTATCTTTATTAACGGATAATTACAGAAATCTTACATATAAACAAGGCCCCACAAAACCGTTTCCACGGTTTGACTGCGGGAACAGAACAATATTATTTGCTATATTTGCATGCGGACATTATATTTATATATTTTACGCATATTTTAGAATTTAAATTAGGTACAGTGCAAAAATTACAATTACAATTGGTTTATTAGGTGATCTCGTAGTAATTTGGCAAATTTGGCCTTTCTAATTTCATTTCTGATGTCTGCGGGCAAACTGTTGAGTAAGTACGGTACTCGTTTGTCTAGCATTCTGTCTCCAAAGTAGTTGCATACTCTGGGTACTTCATATTTACCCGCAGATACCTTCCTAGTTACACAATTATGGGCAACCAGTGGGTAACGCTCCCAACTGCCATGGCTATTAACAAGAAGTAGGTATTTATGCTTTAAACTAACGGGAAGAATTTTACAAATTTTAAAGAGTTTATAATAATCGCCTTTACAGTTATTTTTGGTTTTCCTACTAACTAACAGTTTTAAAAATCTAATTTGTTGCGATTCTAGTTTATCTATATAGCTTTTGAATGTAAGTCCATAGCAGTCAAGAGCGTAGGCCAGTATGGGTTCGACTAATTGTAAGTAAAGGCATTTCAGCGTACTAGTAGGTACTTTAAAGCTTAGGTGGTAGAATTTACCTAGTAGTATTCTAAGTTTATTACATATGTGCTCAATATGGTACGACCAAGAGAAGTTTTCGTCCACTTTCATTCCAAGGTAGGTAACACATTTTTCTTGTTCAATAGGCTTACAAGTACAGTTACAGTAATGGTTATGGATACAATCATAGCTATGTGTATAAATAGGAGTTGTGATGTTGAGCGGAGGTGAGTAAGGTGAATGAATTAAGACTATTTTGGTTTTGTCTGCGTTAAGGTTTATACCGTTGTCGTGAGACCATTTCACCACTCTGTCCACATCAAGTTGTACGAGTCGACACGCCTCGACTATATCGGTACCAGCGCGGAGCGCGCATAGGTCGTCTGCGAACATGTAGGCTGAACAGTGGCGAATAACGCTGCATAAGCTGTTGACATGCATTAGGTAGCAAATTGGACCGCACCCCGCGCCCTGCGGCACCCCGCACCTCACCTTTACAGGGTCGCTGTACGACTCGTCAACCTTTACGCGGTAGTATCTTTCAGTTAAATAATCGCGAAACCATTTGTTGAGCGGTTCCCCCACCCCACACTCCCCCATCGCATTTAATAATGTATTTTTTCCTAAAGTATCAAATGCCCTTTTATAATCAAAGAATACTGCTATTATAAACTGTTTTTTATTTAAACTGTTATTAATTTCGTTAGTAAATTTTGATAAGAGGGTGTTTGTGCTTCTAGTCTTTTGAAATCCGTGTTGACATTCACTAATTAAGTTATTTTGTTGAAGGTAATTTCCTAATTGATTTACTATGCATTTTTCCATTATTTTATCTACACTTGACAAGATTGCAATTGGTCTATAATTTGATAATATTTTACGGTCTCCCTTTTTAAAAATTGGGCGCACTATTGCTTCTTTCAACTTACTCGGACATGTGTAGGTACGTACACATTGGTTTATTAGATGGGCGAGAACAGGACTTACTTTATACACAATATGTTTTAGATCTGACATGCGCAAGAGGTCGCTTCCTGGTGACTTATTTGTATCCATACCCATGATAACTTTCTTTACGGCCTCACTACTCACCGGCTGCCACCTCATACTAACACTATTTTCATTTACATACGTTATCCTATCCAACCATTGTGTATCACATTTGTGCTTTATGTTTTCAATTTCCTCTGTAAATGTTGTCGCAAACTTATTACAAATATCTTTAACACTTCCCTTAATTTTTACATTGTTTAATATTATGCTATCTAAAGATTGTTTATTTTTCCCCATCATTGTATGTATTCTATCCCATAACTTTTTTACATTATTATTACAATCTAGTATGCTTTGTTTATCATAATCACTTCTACTTTTAGTTATTATTTTATGGCATTTATTTCTATATTTTGTGTATTCTAAACGTTTAATCATATTAGTCGGTTCGTTCTTCCATAATGAAAATAGTCTATCCCTTTCTAATAACAGTTTCTTATGATCTTTCGTAACCCAATTTTTATTATTCCTAGTATTATTATTTATCATTTTATTTTTATAACAACACTCATATATATTAACAAACATTAGTCTAAATGATTCATACATTTGTACAGGACATTCAATCTGTAAGAGATGATCGAAATCAATGGACGATAGTTTTTCCCGCACCGCGCGATTGTCAAGGAAACGCCGTCGCGTAACATCAGTATGCGTTTGCTCGCGCGTCGTTATCACAGTTCCCTGACCGCCCGCTGGGGTGCAGCCCCATTGCACTGCAACAGATACTGCGTAATGATCTGATATTTTACTTTTTATTATAGCTGACTGAATTTGTGCGAGTGGCGCTCTTATGTATATATGGTCTAAACATGATTCAACTAAATTACCCATTAATATTTCGCTTCGCGTAATTCCATTAATACATTTAGTAAACCCGTACTCGGCTAATAGATCTTCATATAATATCACATATTTATCTTGTTGTTTTAATAGGTTAATATTAATATCACCGCAGAATAGCACTTTAGCATTTTGAGGTATTTTATCTAGCAAGGTACGAAGTTCATCAAGAAATTGTACTATTTTATCTTGTTTGTTGATCTTAGGCGGTCTATATATCGAAATTAGATAAATACGTTCGTTATTATAGTTGAAGGTCATGGCCACGCATTCAGCCGAGCGCATTTCGGGTGCAGGTGCAGGTGGCTCGCACAGGTGTGCAGCTAGCCCTCCCCGCGCATACACTAATACCCCTCCCCCTGTTCGCCCGGTGCGAGCAAAACTATTTAATGTAAAACCTTCAATGTTATAAAAATCTAACTGCTCATAATTTATATTTGGTTCAGTAATAACAATAACATCAATATTGTGTAAATTAAAATCTAAACTAACTAACAACTCACTAAAATGTTTCTTCAGAGATCGTATATTGATATGAATCAGACAAAAGTCTTTATTATTGTTATTAAACGATGACATCCAGCTACTTATGTCATCTACACAAGACGCACTAACTAGCCCGTCGTTAGTTATTGTTTCTATGACATCGTGAAACGAGAATTTTAATGCACAATGTTATCCGTATCATATAAAACGGTTATGAATGGTGCGAAAATGATACTACGTTCACTTATTGAGTAATTCACGAATATCACTTTCAGATCTTACCCACACTGACTTATCACCATCTTCCTTTTTTATCAGTATTCTGCCGTTTACGATCCATATATACTTGTAAATATCCTTTAGCTGTTTTTTTGTGTTCCATAGCAATTCTCGTGTGGTTTTAGTGAGATCCTCGTTTATATATATTTTATTTTTCTGGGAACCTGTAGTAATACTGCTGCTATTTATTTTCATTAGCTTCCGTCGATTTGCTAACCACGAATTCCGACTTTCAGTACCAGTACTCTTAAAACCTACTAAAATTGTGCCTGGCTTGTCGCTCGTTTTGCGTTGTTGACGACGTGTTGCCCATTCAATATCATTGCAGCGTACCTCAAGCGTTTCTCCTACTTTTTTGACTACCTCCATTATATTTTCATCAGGTACTTGCTCGATACCTACTATTTCGATGTTATGTTTACGGGTGCCTTGTTCAAATTCATGCATTTTTTGTTCAAGTGCAAGGTTGCACTTTTCTAGGTGCACACATCTGTTGTTTACATTCACAATAGATTTTTCAAGATTACATATTTTCTTTTTTGATTGTTCGTGTTCCGCTAATATAGTATCATATTTCTCTGACAAAACTGCCATACTAGCCGTTATCGAGTTTAATTGTTTTTTTAGACTCGGTAGGGAGTTCACTTTACTCTGTATATCTTTGAGGATTTTCTCAAACCCTTGACCTTCTTCCTCCTGCTCCTCTTCCTCTGATTCTTCGCCTTCACAATTATTACAAAACATTCGTGTTCGGCCTGCTTTCATATCCGCTGCCAATCCTTTCACGCAGTTCCTATGGAAGGTACCTTGGCAAGTCCCTTGGCACAGGAAATGTGATCCATTACTCGACAGTTTCTTCTTGCACTTTTGACACTGCATATCCATATATTTTTTCGTACTATCGCGCGCAATCTATGTAAACAATATTTAGTTTGTGTTATACTCATACACTTAGCTCGCAAGACTGCCTCATCCTCATCATCATCATCATATCAGCCGTAGGAAGTCCACCGCTGAACATAGGCCCATCGTCTTCCATTTCGACCGGCCTGTAGCGGCCTGCATCCACTGAGTCCCTGCGCTCTTTGCTACGTTGTCTGTCCACCTTGCGGGAGGCCTTCCTACGCTGCGGTTAAGACTGCCTAATCGTATCCAATGATCTTCAGAGAATACGTATGTTGAGGTTCTGTTCCTCAGGGATAAAAAAAACATTTAGACAGCTGTACATTAACGCGAGCGAAGCCGCAAAAAAACTGGTATAAAATATTTGTCGCGCCCAGAATCAATTTTTGCTAACCACAGACTAAACTAACAAGACAAACGAGTTATTTACACAGAACAATCTCAAAACGATACTTTGCAACTAAAATAAGTTATTCAAAGATGCCCCTTCAAAGCGTCGGGTCGTTGTAAATTTTCTCAAAGACATTCCTTGATCTGATATTGTGGAGTGGGTGGCCTTCGCCCGGAGCACAGTTCCAAGGGTTATGCTGCATAGTGTAGTGCTAATGTTGTACGTGACTGGAGACTCTGCCAAAGTACAACTATTTTGAGATTATATCCCGATATAAATGGCCGCAATAGGTGCTCCAATTGAATCTCGAGATATTTATGTGGTTAAATTTGCTGTAAGAAGTAATTGTGCTGACTTCGTTGTCAAATATTTCTGTTAGAAATGTTGTATTGAGTTCTAGTGGCATTTTGTTGATATTAATAGGTGTTGCTGTTCAACCAACAGAAAGATAGACCTTTTAATTTTTTTTTACGTGCGGAAATGCGGTGTGCGGGTGGTTATATCGGGCTCGAACCGACTAAAACCGCACGCCGTCTCGGGTCTTAGACATTAATGGCAACATCGTTGGAGTCTATCAAAAAAGGGGCCCTTCATTGCCAGTTTGTTCCAGACGTTCATTTGCGATTGGAGATAACATGGCTTAGATGATTGCCGGTCATTCTTACTGGTCATGGCAACTTTAAGTGCAAGCTGCATTCGTTTAAAGTGTTGCAGCCAACGAGCCTATACAGTGCAGACCGCGAATCAGCAAATAAAAGGTGGGACGCCCGTAACAAGAGATAGCGTTCATTGGGAGAGGCCTATGTCTGACAGCGAACTGCAATAGGCTAATTAATAGGTGTTCTATCTATAAGGTACTACGCGAAGAGATGAGGTAAAACCCTTCCTGTGGGTATCTTACAGTACGGGTACGTACATTGCCCCATTTATTTCAGGAATGCGTTACTGCATACTGCTGAATAATGTTCTGGCAAGGCGAGAATGACCCACTTTATTGACTGCTGGTTAATGGATAATACGGAGGTTCGTGATGTACCAGAGGCCTCAGCTTCATTCCTTTTCTGCTCTTTTACTTATCTTTTGATCTTAACGCGCGCTTAAATCTAACTACACTTGTGACGCCCCTGATGTTGCACTTAGATTTTATCTTTAAGTCCCACGGAATAGACTCTAGTGTCACGCTTCTACACAGATAATTTTGGCATAGAATGAGCTAACGTGCGGATCACTTACCGTGCGTTAAGTGATCCGGGAACCTTTTGAACAATAGTCGCTTCGCTACTGCTTTTTCATTAACATGGTTGTCATTATGCAACTGTAACTTCTGAATATAATATACCTACTCCCCAAGTAAAGATCAGCAAAGTGATGTAAACCAAATTCGAAGAGAAATTCGCAAACATTATTCAATATTGAAGCTTCATGGCTGTCTTAACGTCGCGCGTCTAAAGTGAGACAATCCTGATTGTTCACACATGAGTTGTGCTCGTATAAAGGTCGTGAATTGACAATAACATAATAATATTGTGCGAACGATTATCTTGACGCAATAAACGCTGTCGTAAAACGGCACAACAGATTTGCGCCCACGCGTCTTACATCCACATGGATGACGCAAATTTTTCTTCGAACATGTTCTGGTATAGGTAAATTTCTTTATATTTTCTTGCGTAGTGAATTTTATACTATCTTCTATATCTATCACTTTTATAACTATCTTCACTTTGTTAAAGAGAATACTAGTGCCAAGAAAACGTGTTTTTTTTAAAATTTGATTTGTAGTTTTCTTGAGTGCTAGCACAAACCTCAAAATTTATAGGCGATTTATAGCTCCTAATTTATAGGCGATTTGAAAACAATTACATTTAATTTTCAATTACGTGTACTTTATATTTTTGACAGTTGACGTTTATTTACCAAGAAAATAATTTACAATTTGTATTCTCTAATTCTCTTCTTCCAAATCTCTTGGAAAATCAAAAACAATAACTGAAAATGATTATGTGCAACTACTTACAAATAACTCTAAAGAAACATAACATAACATAACATAAACTCACGCCTATATCCCCGAAGGGGTAGGCAGAGGTGCTAGCACCCACATTTCGCCAGTTTATGTTTAGGTCCCAATGTAATAGGTGGCGAGCCTATTGCCATTAACCGGGCACTTATAAACCTGCGATAAATACACACATAACTTGGAAAAGCATCGAAAAGTCATTGGTGTGTGCCATGGTAAAACCCGGGATCGAACCCGAGACCTCGTCTCAGCAGTCCATTACCTATACCACTAGGCTACCGCGGCTATCTCCATTGTATCACTCTAAAGAACTCTAAAGAAGGTACTCTAAAGAAAACCAAACCAAAAGAAAAACAAAAGACATAAATATTTACATACATGCGTCATCGATTTCCTCCGCATCATCACCGACTCGTAATGTTCCCAGAAGACTGGCAGCATTGCCACGTTGAATGGCAATGTTAGTTCTTTGTGCAAGATAAAGTCCAGTCTTCTGGTCACGTGTGGCGTCGATCAGCCGCTTTGCCAAATTTTTGTAGACAGTTTATAATAGTTCGAAAGTTTTATTATTTTTTATATATTTGTAAGAGAGCTTTTATTGGAACCAATTTTTTTAATGATGTACTACTAAGGTAGTAAACATGCATATAGCCCACCCGACGTTAAGTGGTTTAATCCATCCATCCATTATCACGTTTAACTCAGTTAATCCAAGAATATTTTTCCGCGTTCTAGAACCAATAAGATTATAAGCTATGTTTAGCTGTTTCAGTCTAGATGGCGCCGAATAATATTGTCTCAGAATATTATTGTTATTATTAAATATGACTCTGCGTGTGATATAAGGTCCATTCGCAAATAAAATTCGATAACACGTCACCACAATAGGGTGAAAGCCGGGATTAGCGGACCTTATCCCCAATTTTATCTAAATACTGACTGTAATCCCACCATGTACAATGGTGACAAAAATAATAAATACTCCTTGGTGCCGCCCACGGCACTATAGTACCGGCTCTGTGTTTCAATATTTTTCTATTGGGGCCATTAATGAAGGGGCCGAAAAAGCGGAATAAACTAACCAGCTATCGATACGGCCGGTAGGGTGAATGTTCCGATTGTCATCCCATTGCAGTGTTTTATGATTGTGCCTATTGTGTGCGTGATGAATTAGCTGAATTGTTGGGTGATTTTGTTTGTAAGTACTGGATAGCTTTTATTTCTTGAAAGGCGTAATAAATTGTAATAAGCATTGTGATGAATATTACACATCACAGACAGCTAATATTACCGAAGTCGTATTTTATATTTAGGTACCTTTTTTTTTTTTTTTTTTTTTTTGGTGCGGAAATCCCCTCGGATACCCCCCCGCCGGCCAGCGGGGGCGGTTATGTCGGGCTTGAACTGACTAAAACCGCACGCCGTCTCGGGTCTGCAGACGCCGGGGTGTAAGGTTGCCCATAGAGCATATCCCTCGCTATATTATACACTGGGGTGCGACTGGTTGGATCACCTCCAAGTTTGGTGCACCCTGGGCAACATGGGCGATGACGCATCATTGATTGCTCCTCTGGAGTAGCTGGCGTCAACGTCAACGACAAAGAGTCTGACCAACCGGCCCTTTTCAGGGCCAGCTGACCCCATTGCACGAGGGGTCGGGGTATGGCGGGCCTGCAAGGTCCGTGAGGGGAGTGGTCGCTCCAGGTACCCCTTTGCTGTTATCAGAGGGGA
The DNA here is from genome assembly GCA_946251805.1 of Cybosia mesomella. Classification (NCBI taxonomy): domain Eukaryota; kingdom Metazoa; phylum Arthropoda; class Insecta; order Lepidoptera; family Erebidae; genus Cybosia; species Cybosia mesomella. Next base: position 38,270,963 of record OX276393.1, read on the forward strand.
CACTGCGAATGGCCCAGGATCAGTCGGAGTGCGAGGGATATGCTCTATGGGTAACCTTACACCCCGGGGTCTGTAGACCCGAGACGGCATGCGGTTTTAGTCGGTTCAAGCCCGACATAACCGCCCCCGCTGGCCGGCGGGGGGGGGGGTATCCGAAGGGATTTCCGCACAACAAAAAAAAAAGGTACCTATACACTATTCCCAACAGTTTGGCCATGGTTCCGAGGGATGAAGATAGGACTTTAAGATAACTATACTTATACCTCAAGACATACAACAAACAGTATCTAAGCATCCACATAAGTTAGATAATAATCTAAACTAGTGTGTTTCCGGAAAGCTATAACCTTGGAATCTTCAAGTCTCGAGTGAATAGGTTCCTTCTAGGCAAACGTGATCCATCGTAGACCACATCGTCACTTACGACCAGGTGAGATAGAGGTCAAACGTGAGCCTATCATCCATAAGAAAAAAAGTGAAGTTCAGATATTAACTACCTCGACCTCCATGCTCCGTGAGCGCAGGTCTTGTGGTTTTTTTTTTATACCACTCAGGTGGCAGACAAGCTCACGGCCCACCTGATGGGAAGCGGTCACCATGGCCAATGGACGTGTGCAACACCAGGGGCGTCACACTTGCGCTGCTGACCCTAAAAAAAAGAAATTGCAAAGCAGGAATAGCCTTTAGTCTTCCGGGAAGACCAAAGGCTACTCCCGCCCCTCCCTTCTTTTTTAGTTTTTGTGCTGTTAGAAGGAAGACTCTTCCCTCTGACAGCACAAAAACTCTCAGTGAGCTCTGGCTACCCTACTCACCGCCGGGAACACAACACGAGGTTATTATGGCCGCGGTATTCTGTACGGTGGAGGTACTTCCCCAGTCGGACTGCTCAGTTGGACGGGAATACCGGTGGGGTCGTCTGTCACCCTAGCAGAACCTGGCCCAGGCGGCGGGGTGAGCGCCCCCCTTGGACATCGTGGTTCCCAAACCCGATGAAACCGGAGATGGCCTTGGTTCAGTCGGGAAATACCTTATGGGTCCTTACACTCAGGCGTCCGAAGACACGAGACGACGTGCGGTTTTAGTCGGCTCAAGCCCGACATAAACACCCCTGCCGGCCAGCGGGAGGTAGCCGAGGGGATTTCCGCATGAAAAAAAAGAAGGATACTAACTACCCTTTTTTTTTTTTTTTATCGTGCGGAAATCCCTTCGGATACCCCCCCGCGTGCCAGCGGGGGCGGTTATGTCGGGCTTGAACCGACTAAAACCGCACGCCGTCTCGGGTCTACAGACGCCGGGGTGTAAGGTTGCCCATAGAGCATATCCCTCGCACCCCGACTGACCCTGGGCCATCTCCGGTTTCGAGATGGCCCCCTCGAGTTTGGGAACCACGGTGTCCCCGTCTTGCCCCGGTTTGGGGGAGGGGCGCTAGTCGCCCCACCGTCCCGGCCTGCTTCTGCTGGGGTGACAGGTGGCCTCACCCGCCACCCCCAGGCCTGCGCTCATGGAGGACGGAGGTCGTTAAGCGACCTCCGGCGCCTGAGTTGCCTGCGACGCGCGGCGAGCAAATTGCGGGCTCGGCGGACCGGGAGAGTTCTAAGTCTCTCCCGGGCTCGCTCCGCCACCTCCTTCGCGAGCATTACATGCTCACAGAAGGAGGCGGCGGCGGCCCACGCGCTCGCGCTCCGCACCATTGCCGCAATCATGCTGCCGAGCTAGAGGACTCCCACCCCGATGGCTGCCACGAGGTCACGCCTCGGCGCCTCCCACGCCGGGCAGTCCGCCAGCGTGTGCAGCCCTGAGTCCTCGCTCGCGTCGCAGTGATGACACTGTTGAAGTTTTAAAAATGTTCCCTACATGAAAAAAGTAAAATCTATGTACGGTATATGCTTGTGCTCATAAATTTCTATTATTTTAAGTACAAACTATTCTATAACGAACTAATATAAATACTTCAAACGTTACTCCACTAAGTAGCCACGTATAACAGTAACAAACACCCGGATATTTTAATAAAACGTAATAGCAAAACAAAAATAGTATGACTCTCACACCTCCCCACGCCTAATCTCCTAACAAAGCATTGTTGGAACATTTTGGCGCGAAAATAATGAAGAGCACGTGTCGAGCCTACCCCGCCTGCCCTTAGACCAGGCCAGTCGCCAGGCCACAGCGTACAATAGGCACGTGTCGATCGCTATCAATGGAAGACGGGCAACAAAACGCATAGCAGTAAAACATTAACGGATGAGTTATGGATGTGTGACTTCGAGAAAATTCGCATGGTCGTTGATGGTATTTATTTTAATTAGGGTAATTACGAATGAGTCATTTAAATTTTTATTGTGCTGCTCGTGTGGTGTTGCTAGATCGGCAAACATGTTGTATTTTAGGGAAGGATGTGTGAGATATCTCGCTAAGAACCCGTGGTCAGTAGACTTAGTGGTTAAGGAGTCGGTATAGTAACGATCGAGAGGTTCGAATCCCGATTGTTTCACTACTGCTTACAGCAGCAGTGAAATGATCCCACACCTAACACAGGCAATTACTTAGCTTATCCTCAGATTATCATTGTAAAAGTTTAGTCAATATTCTATTATATTTGTGAGAATGTGATGTCGAGTTCAATCAGTCACCACAAGTAGGGTCTGTTCACGAGCATGACCCAGCGCTCGAAGCAAAGGGTGGAGCCCAAGTTTTAAGTAAAAAAAACGCTAAGTTGTAACCTCCTATGCCATGAAATATCACAATAACTATATAAGTAGAACGTAGATAAATATATCTCAAGCAAAGGCACAACAATAAAGACTATTCAGCCTATTAAAATATTCGTATGTATACACTTTAAAGTGTAAATTCAAAAAGACATTGAAGCAGTCAGCACAAATCACAACTGACAATATAATACAGCCTACGCTGAACAAGACAATGAGAGAGCTATCAAAAGTAAAAATTAAAGTAAAAAGTAAGACACTGCACTGCACCCAAACATCGATCATGACTTGCATTCGAATCGCGAGCAATAAAATAATAATTATACACATGTGACTTATTAGCTGTACGTATTACAAATCATATGTGAAAATAAAGCACTGAGCCAATGAGAAATCTATGATCGGAAAAACAACTCTAACTACTCATAGTTGGGTTGAAAATGGTATTGAACATTTCCAACATTACGATGTTTTACGATGACAGCCGAGAAAATACGAACAAAACAACAAAAGATTTAACAATAGAAGTACGTCGTATCATTTGTTAAACGTCCCTTTTGATGACGAACACTATTATTTTATGAATGATGCTGGGGTGGATGTGGGGACCTAAATACTGTATTTTGTTCTTATGTTGCAAACAATTTTAATGGCAGGCAATGTGTTGCGATATTTCGGCCATTTATGATCTCGTTTAATTACGCCATATTTTACTGAGTTTCAATTGTAAACTACGCGTCTATTGATTTAAATGTTCACAGTATAGTTATTTGGAGCATTGATTATATTGTAATGACTTGTGATGTTGTCATTAATTGTTGTGGTTTTCCAACGTTTATGGCATGTATTGAGTTAAGCTGTACTTAAATGAGGAACAAAAATGTCCAATTACTCATTTTTTAATTTTAATTCCCTCGCAGGAATTCCCATTGAAAATTGAAGACGCCTCTGGTGAAGTAACTTCGGCTTACAGATAACTCCTGCTTAAACAACCTTACTATATTACTGTTGTGTCTGTGTGTGTTTCTATGTTAGTAGTACCTCTGGGATTGCATACTTTAAGTGCGTTTATAGACATCGGTACCATTTGACACCAGGCAGGCATCATCATTGTTAGCAGTTTTACAAGTATAAAAATGACAGTGGTTCCCAATTCTTAAGTAAATCTATATGTATACTTCTAATTGTCAATAATGAATATCGCGGTAAATATGTCTCTGCACAAAAGTCTGACAAAAGTACAGGACAGGACAAAAGTATGAAAAAATATAAAACAATTGTAAAACTTGTCAAAATAATTTATTAAATAGGGCAGCTTATACACATCGACCCCATTCATAAAGATTTTTTATCCTCACACACGGCCAGTTCGAAAATATTTTACATTCGATATCTAACTTTGTGTAGTACGAAAAAGGTGGATTTTCGATTGTTGATCAGGGACTGGTGTTGAAATGTAATGTCATTTGACTAACGACACCTTAATGCAGAGTATTTAGTCTGGAGCGGAATGGTTTTATTGTGCGGGTGTAATGTATCGAAAACTTTTAATTTTGCTTTATGAGTTGAGAGAAATGTGTATACACCCTCCTTGGCGTTGCAACCCTTTAGAACTGGTTGCATTTTTAGTAAGAATGGGTTAATTTGTCATACTTAACTAATATTATGATAATATAGTATAAGTTTATGAAGCAAATGAAGAGTTAGATGATTTTACGAATTTTTTTTTTTGGATACATATTTATTGCCATAATAAAAAAATAGTTTTTTGGCAGTGAAGCTAAAAATTATGAAAATAAATTTTGTGTTGACAAACAAAGGATTATAATTGTATGATTCTATAGCTAATTACGGCTAACGGCTCGACTGATTTAGATGACTTTTTGATGGCTTCATAATCACTGTCAGGATAAGCTCAATCGTCGACGTCGGCACCCAGCCAGACACGAACACTTAGTTTACTATAAATATGTCCGATCCTTCTAAATAATACAATAGCATTTTCAGTATTACTTTCATTCTAAATAAGGCCAATCAAGTATTCTTACAAGATTAGAGTTAGAGCGACGTAGAAAGCAATAAAGTCGACACCCTAGCCTACCAGATTAACTGTTCTAATACCATAAAGAACGACTATGGGGCTCCACGGGACTCCACGGGGCGTCTTTGTACCATTTTATTGGCGTCCACAGGCTCCCCGAGGTGTATTGTTGCAAGTGCTTCGGCCGATTATTGAGCTCTTCACCCCAGTGCGAAATGATATGCCATATTTGTTAATTCTCTCGCTGGGGTAAGTCATTTGTCGTAATAACCATTTAACGCTGTATATGAATGTTTTTGATGTATGGTGTGACCATTAGCAACTTTTATATTAGTCCTTCGAATATATATTACCTAGGACAGTAATGGTTTATAGAACGCGCGATTATACCAAAGGCAGATTTGACCTTTTGAGGTCTGTTTTTTTAAATTTAAACTACATAAGCAGTAAGTGTAATTTAAATAAATGCAGACAAAATTGACACCTAATACTCTTGAAAATAAAAGTATTTATCAGATCGAACTATCTTCCAAAAAGTGCAAGAAGCAAGCGCGAGCTACGAAGCTAGCAGGCTTGAGTGAAAGGTTGGAAGAGGAAAGGGACGAGGAAGTCAAAAGTGTTAAATATGTGGAGAAGCTCGTGAAGTGTATCAGGGGCAGAAGAAAATGACCAGCTGTTGACTCTGCCTACCCCGAAGTACCTTTTTTTTTAACCTAACATGCCTAATAAATTATATTGGAAAGTAATATAAAGAGTATATGGGATTGACGGTCAAGGCTCTGTTGTGGTTTTTCACTTCGGGATTGGGAGATAAGACGGCATTCGCTTGGGAGAGCCCTTCCTCTCCTCCTCGGTCTCCAAGGTGAAAGCCTCGGATGTAACAGCTAACAATGCTGGGAAACATGATGATGGTGATAAAAGTTTTGAAGTTGAAGCTTCAGCGGAACCTAAAAGACTATACTCAAACATAATCTTTGAAACTTTTTGATAAATTGAAGCCCTCAATTTGTGCCGTATACAGGTTCATTGGGTTGAACTAAATAAAAGTGCCCTGCGGCTACTGACACCACTCCAATGCCCTTCAGTCAAGCACACATAACTTTTATTCAAATAAACTCAACTGGTTTTAAAACACTTCAATCTTTTATTCATTTACGTACTTGTCGAAATGCACTTTAAATACAATGCAGTTAAAAGTAAGTATTTCGTACAATATGAAATTATAAACATAATGTTATCAATATTTTATGTTAATTTGTATGAAATTATACAACTAGTTGATTAACATAATGCAAACGGCTATTTCGCAACGATTGCCAAGAGCAGAGTGGCGCAGTGGAAGCGTGCTGGGCCCATAACCCAGAGGTCCGTGGATCGAAACCACGCTCTGCTATAAACCTCTTTTTGAGTTTTTTATATTTTTATTATATTTTACTTATTTTGTTTTCTATATTTAGTTTATATTTTTATATCTTTTACCTATCGAAGCGGTAACACAAAGTTTTGTTTGAAAATAAAGGGACATACAGCCGCTAGCGACTGCGTTTGTTTTATCATGGGATGTTGATAATTTGCAGCACGTGCTCTGCTCTTCGATCCTACCAATGTTTTTTTAATCATCCGCCCGGAGCTGCGTTTTATATTTTTTTCTTAATGTAAACACGTCATAGTTTTTTAGTTTCTCGAATTGGATTTGAATGGTTTGATCGGAAAACTTGAGTTTCTCTTTTTGTGCAGCCCCATCTATTGATAGTGCTAAAAACCAATATGTGTAATATATTCGTACACTTTTCAGAGGTGTAGAAGTATTGGGTACGAGTGCTGTGCAGGAAGCAAGAGGCGGCCATCTCGAAACCGGAGATGGCCCAGGGTCAGTCGGGGTGCGAGGCAACCTTACACCCCGGCGTCTGAAGATCCGAGACGACGAGCGGTTTTACTCGAGCGGGTATCCGAAGGGATTTCCGCACGAAAAAAAAAAAGGTACCGAGTTTGATGATGAAATATTATTGAGTCTTCTTTATTAGAAAATGTTTAAGTATTAATAGCTCGAATTTGGGTACAAATTATTAGTAATAGGTTCGGCCCCTATACTGTCCCCTAAACCGGGGCAAGATGGGGACACCGTGGTTCCCAAACCCGAGGGAGCCATCTCGAAACCGGAGATGGCCCAGGGTCAGTCGGGTGCGAGGGATATGCTTTATGGGCAACCTTACACCCCGGCGTCTGAAGACCCAAGACGGCGTGCGGTTTTAGTCGGTTCAAGTCCGACATAACTGCCCCCGCTGGCTGGCGGGGGGGGGGGGGAGCACTATGTAGTTGTGACGTTACTTCTGCGCATGATTTTGTATGGAGCGTTTTTGAAGGGCTCGAGAAATCGAATTTTTAAAATCAAATATTTTGATACCTATTACTCATAATAATATTTCACTATAGGACTTCATTATATTTAGTGTTGCCCAAAATCGGACTGCAAGAACAAGAGTCTTGCAGTCTTGGTCTTGGTCTTGCAGTTTTGCAAGACCAAGACCAAGACCAAGACCACCTATTTTTTGCAAGACCAAGACCAAGACTGACCCTTGCAAGACTTGCGCAAGACAAGACTACGTCTGCAAGACTCTTGCAGTCTTGCAGTGAAGTCAAACTGAGATTTGAGCATTTTTAATACCTGAGTATGTAGGTACTAGGTATTTAGTTTCTATACCACAGAATAAATAATAGTACCTAGGTACCTACTACGTCTATACCTACTGATAGAATGATAGACGGAGGCTGTGGTAGGTACCTTACCTATTCCGTGGCGTAGTGGTAGTGAACGCGACCGGTACGCAGGAGGCGCGGGTTTGATCCCCGCTCAGTGCAAATATTTGTGTGCATGAAAATGGGTATTTGCATTGGTCTGGTCGTGCCTCGGAGAGCACGTTAAGCCGTCGGTCCCGGTTGCCATACGAACATCTGTGACAGTCGTTACGGGTAGTTGGAGCCCTCAAAAGTCCGACTAGTCTAACTACAGAACTTCGATATCGCCAATTAATTGGTTGTGGAGGTCCGACTTCAGTCGCTTCACGGAAAATATCGTAGTTAGCCGCAACTTAGACTAGAAAGCCGACCCTAACTGAGTTGGGAAAAGGCTCAGAGAATGATGATGAGATAAGGTACTTACCACCATACTTACCTGTTGCTTTTTTGTAGTATGTTTTTATACCTACCTATGTTTAGCGTAGGTAAATAGAAAGGAAACTTCACTGACCTTGAACCTAAAGCCCTAGTTAATGAAGAGCACAGGCGGTAATTAGTACCTATTCCATTTTCCCTTAGAGACAAATTGCCACATGTTGTTATACCTATGTATCATACCACTGGCAGCCGTACGACCCGATGTCTGACGTGCGTGCCAATATAGACGTGGCACAAGCCGCGCTTGCCAACGACTGAAGTTCTTTTCATCGTAGGCAGGTAGGTACACTAGGTACTTAATCGCGCTCATTGTCGGTAGTTACTAGTTACCGACAATCAGCGCGAGCGGCGACTTGCGCAGTGTCAATGTGAAAGTTTGTGAAGATGTTTGTATGTTTGTTTGTTACTCAATCACGCTCTAACGGCTAACGGCTCTGGATTTGGTACAGAGTTACATTAGAGCCTCGATCCTAGAATAACACATAGGTTACCTACTTTTTATCCCGAGAATAAGTAGATACACACACACACACGATTTTTTAATTCATAATCTGTAATAGGCGCGTGTCCCTCAATTGTTTTAAATTACTGTGTAATATGAATGGTTTGTGTTTTAATATTTTTAGAAGTAGGTAGGCCACTAGCCACTATCATTCGGCAGAGGAACGAACGTTTTTTAAAGACACTCGGTTCTGTTCTGGCGACGCCGCCGCCGACGACGTGACGCTTATTATGAGAATATGCAGTTTCAATGTAAAGTAGGTACCTACCTACTTACTTATGTGACACAAGACTCGAAGTCCTTTATATTTATTTAAGCTTCATGTAGATACAAAGAGGACTTGCACTTATTTGCACTTATCGATCTATGCATTTGTTGTAGGTACCTATTATTTCATTGACAGCCCCTATTAAAGGTCTCAAGATTCATCAACTATCACTGACTGTAGGTACGTATACCATTATACCGCCGATTTTTGCCTATTTGGCACATGGAAATGTATGTACTTGCCACGCTAAAGCTTTATGCCTACTCTCCACGTGTAACATTTGTCAAAGAGATACCGCTTTAAAATAAAGATTTTAATATAGAGATAAAACGACATTATGGCTGCCGTCAAAGGACACCGGCGAAAGGGGACGGATTGGGCGCGTTTTTACTGATTAATCAGAATCGAATAAGACGATTATAAATATATTTATTTTTTCATTAATTGCTATTTGTGTAAATAGTGTTGAAATACAAGGTAGGTTACTAGGTAGGTACCTACTAATTCATTATCAAATTGAATATTGTTACTATTTGCTGCACTGAACGTGTACGTTGGTTATTGCAAAAAATCTAGCCTATGTAGGTGGGTAGGTAGGTAGGTACCTAATATTACTGTAAAGTTTCATCAAAATCAGTTTACGTCTGTTTTTTTTTTTTATGTTTCTACGGCGGTAAACATGCCTACGGCCCACCTGATGGAAAGTGGTCACCGTAGCCTATAGACGTTTGCAACACCAAGGCTGCTACTAACGCGTTACCGCCTGAAGGAGACGGTGGAAAGAGAAAGGCAGGATAAAGGAGGCGGAAGGGGAGAGAGGAAGAGGAGGGATGGGAGTTTGGGCCTCCGGAACTGACACTCACCGAACGAAACACAACAGTAGATCTGTTATTTTACGTCGATATTCTGTGCCAGGGTGGTAACTACCCGGTCGAGCCGGCCCATTCATGCTGACACCTAACGGTTCCAGCGGGGCTCTACCACCAGTAATATAAGTATATTACTGTATACGTAATACACATTCCTACATACATATGCTCACGCCCGTAATTCCCAAAGGGGTAGGCAGAGGAGTATTTAACACCAACATTTTGTCGATTGGGCACTTTGTCTTGGGCTGTGTGTTTATTGTCGGATGTAGAACAGCCCCTATCCCATAGTCGCCTTCTACGACACCCATGAAAAGAGATGGGGTGGTCCTATTCTACTCCACCGGGAACCAAACCAGCACGGCAAATACTTACGTTACGTAAAATTAAACAGCCCAATTGTAGAGGTGACCAATGAATGTGATGATGAGTTTACTTCTCAGAAATTATTTATCACTAAAATAAAATCGATACATAAATGCTTTAAAAATAAATAGAGTTTTGTGTGAGAATCAAAGTTATACTTTATGTGATCCAATTATTCTATTTCCATGAATTTAATGGATTTAAATCGGAAAAAGTGAATATCCAGATTCTATTTCCGCCTGAATTCACCCCTGTACAGCTAATACATATAATACAATAAATCTACGATATTTTTGATATTTACCGACAAAGACGTGGCGGTATATTAAAAGAGTTTGCGACAAGTGAATTTCTTTTTTGATTTTGCCGCTCTGAAGTCAAAGGTATCCGACATTTCAAAGACTAATTAAATTAAGTTTCTGGGTGCTCAAAAGTGTCATAACTCATAACGAACGGACACGATAACCTGCAAGTTGTCATGCAACCTGCAAATCCTGCAATAGTCCTTGCAATGAATATTGTAGCCACACCATAAAGATAGATAGATGTTATAGTATTATACCTACTTGATCACAGGGATAGTACCTAACCTACCTAATAGGGTTAGTGCTTAGTGCAATAGTCTTAAAAAAACTTAAAAAAAGGTGGGTTGAAGTCAATTAATAATAATTTCGTTCCTCTTTTGATAGAATTCACTTAGTTACCTCCGTCACTTTATTGTTTTGCTCGGATTGCAGAGATTGGATTTGAGGAATTTGATACTACGTTAAGATTACGTTTCTGTTTTTATAGTCTTTGGAAGGATATTATTTTTGTCAATAGATGCCGAACGTAGGTTATGTAGGTATCTTTTGGCCTTTCGGCATGTGCTGTATATAAGGGCGTTCATCATGATAAAAATGCATTTTGGTTTTGATTAAGCTGCGCTTAGAGTCAACCGGGTTTTAAAATGAGTGACATAGATTCAAATAGTTCTAGTCAGAGTAGTGAGAGTTGGACTAGGTCTAAAAGACTAAAAAGTAAATTTGATGAGTTTTTCGATATAATTCATGCCACTGAAACTGCTACATGTAAGTTATGCCACCATAAGAAAGTTGAAATCAAAATGAAGAACAGAAATACTTCAGGATTAAGGAAGCATCTACTGTCTTTTCACGAGAAGGAATCGCGACTATTACTTCCTGCAAGTCAACTAATCAAGCAAAAGCCAACAAAGGGGCCCATATCAAAGTTTTTAATGAGAGATGGAGAAAATAGACAGGTAAGAAAAAATACCTACCTAAGTGTTAATATACGTAATTATAGTTAGGTACCTACCTAATTACCAACAACAAAACATATAAAAGTATGGCAATTCTGGTAACAAGTAGGTAGATACCTATTTAACATTTTTTTCCGCCCCATGTCATTGGTTGTGCGTGGGAGATTGTCGTGCACATTTCTCTCCCCGGCTGACCCAGAGCTGTATATCTCGCCATGCATTACAAATTGCGTTGGTGCGCCAACAAAACAATTTGTAATGCATAAATATCGATGTAGATAAAAAAGTGGTCTATGCAGATAAATGAATCATAATTATGACCGATTAATTACTAATATTCCCGGTAACCCCTGCAACTAAGCTAAATTGCTTGTGCTAGGAGTGGGTTCACATTCGAGCCCGGGACCTCTCAATAGTAAGGGACTCCTTAACCACTAAGCTATCGACGCTTCTCACAATAATAACGAAAATAACTGAATTTGTTTACAGAGACTTCGACCGGGTTCGATTCCCGGTTACCTATGTATGAAAGTTAGTAGAAAAGTTTGAATGTCATTATTATTAACTGAATTTGTTTACAGAGACTTCGACCGGGTTCGATTCCCGGTTATGTATGAAAGTTAGTAGAAAAGTTTGAATGTCATTATTATTAACTGAATTTGTTTACAGAGACTTCGACCGGGTTCGATTCCCGGTTATGTATGAAAGTTAGTAGAAAAGTTTGAATGTCATTATTATTAACTGAATTTGTTTACAGAGACTTCGACCGGGTTCGATTCCCGGTTATGTATGAAAGTTAGAAGAAAAGTTTGACTGTCATTATTATTATATCCAAAATCGAAGCCATGGTTGCTAATAACAAATCTCGCTATATCTCATAGTTTCTAACTTCTCCCCACTGACCCATTTGGGTTGATCACTCTGTATACTATCATAATACATTTAGTGAAAAGCTGTTAATTAATAATAATTAAACGACGAACAAACAAAATATTCATAGTATTGATGTTGTATTGTATCATATAATTATCATAATATGTTTTATTATTTTATTTCAGCCAGCACTTTCTAGAAACCGCAGTGAAAACTTTGTGGCAGCTACAGTTGATTGGATTGTGAAAAAATATCTTCCTTTCTCATTTTTTGATGATGAAGATACACAAGAATATTTTCGATCCATTTGCCCGAACCCGATGATGGTATTTCCTAAAAGGTCAACTCTCAGACGGAAGATTAAAGAGCGATTTGAAGAACTACAATCTCATGTTAAGAACCGACTACAACATTACTCGTGCAAAATGTCATTTACCATAGATGGATGGACCTCTATTGCTGGTAGGAGTTACTATGGCGTCACTGTGCACTATATAGACAACGAGTGGAAATATCGATCTATAGTCCTTGATTTTATGCCTTCACACGGTCGACATACTGGGGAAGATATTGCAACTATTTTCCACGAATGTTTAGTTGAATATGATTTGGTTGATAAAATACAGGGTATTACGGTCGACAACGCTAGTGCAAATACGCAATTTATGTTTGAACTTGGCAAACAAATGCCACATTTTGACTCAGACAATCAACATTTCCGGTGCTTTGCTCACATTTTGAACCTTGGTGTACAAGATTTATTAAAAACTTTAGCATTACATAGTGACACTGAAAATGCAGAAAGAGAACAGCAGTATGAAGAGGAAAGTGAAGAAGATGAAGAACATATTCCAAATATTGCTGACTCACGTACAGCGATTACAAAATTACGCAGTATTTGTTGTAAAATAAAAAGAAGTGAGATCTTAAAAAGAAAGTTCCACTCTGCTTGTGAAGCATCTGGTGTGCCAGCTGATCTTAATCCCATACTTGACTGTCCAACAAGATGGAATTCTACACATGATATGATTGGATTTGGTATAAAAGTCCGAATGGGTATTAACATATTGTGTACTTCTGTCAGCGAATTAAACGATTTTCAAATCACGGAAATTGAATGGCGAATACTCGACAAAATATATAAGTTTCTAATAAACTTTAAAGTTTTATCAACTAAACTTGGTGGAGAAAAATATGTTACAATACCGCTAGTCGTTGTGTCATTCAATCTTTTACTGGATAAAATTGAATCCATGGCAAAACAATTAGACGAGAAACCAAATCGAACCGAAGTGGACGAAAAGCTCGTTCTGGGTTTTCAAGCAGCCCGAGATAAAATGCTTAAGCATTATAAGAAGAGCAACTGGATTTACTGTACAAGTTTAATTTTAGACCCTAGGCACAAAGCTGAGACTTTCGAAATGACTACGTGGGGACAGCAAATAAAAACAGAAAGCCTGCGCAAATTCAATGAAATTTATACGCAATATAAAACTACAATAAACCTTATGTCTAAGTCTCCACAGAACAATGAAAATATTGAAAATATTCTTCACGATCATGATGAAGATATTGAAGATGAAGACATAATAGATTTCGAGAAGCTATACACAGGTCCCTCTACGTCTTCAGGATCTGGCTGTGGCTTAATGAAAACTGACGAGTTGGAGGAGTATTTAAGTAAGCCGAGAGCCACCAGCTCGGAAGACATTTTAGAGTGGTGGAGGACGCATGAAACGGAATATCCGATTTTATCCAAGATGGCTCGTGATTTTCTTTCAATACCTGCAACTTCAGTACCCGCTGAAAGATTATTTTCTAAAGCATCACTAGTAATAAGAAAACACAGAAATAGGTTAAGTGATGAGTCAGCCAGGTGGTTACTTTGCATTAATTCTTGGTCAAAAGAATTATTATAATAATTCTCTTATTATTAATATTATTAAAAATCTACCTGATATTTACCATGTTTATTGTTTCTTGAGCTTAAAATTGATAATTTCAATAAATAGTATTTTGCATACTTTGTCTTTATTATGTTTCCTTCCATATATGGTGATTACGATTACTATCACTATTTATCTTGACAATATTTAAAAAATGATGTCAAGTCATTGACATAGGAATCTATGTCAATGTAATCTCAAGTTTCCATACTTCATTACGATGTTTCATATCTTACTAAATCACACTAAGCAATTGATAAGTGCGAGACTTGCAAGACTCGCAAGACTCTTGCTGCAAGACCAAGACCAAGACCGAGACTGAGCGTGCAAGACCAAGACCAAGACCAAGACCAGGGGTATCGGTGCAAGACCAAGACCAAGACTGGCTCAAGTCTCGTCTTGGTCTTGCAATGGGCAACACTAATTATATTATTATTAAATGTAAATTTTTCGACACTAAAAAAGATTAGTCATCGTCCCTATTTTACCTTCAAAAAATATCTATCTACATTACTTTACACCCTTTACCTATGCAGCCAAAAACTTCCAAAAAAACCAAAAAAGTCTAAAACTCTAAAAGAGAAAGCCTTTATAAACACACGAGTAGGTACATGGAGTACAATATGTACTAAATAAGTTGAACATAACCTCACCAGTCGAGATAAGTGACACGTTACTCACCCTCCAACTTCATTACACTACCCTCCGTCGCATTATTATGTAAATTCCAATTTAAAACCACTTGTTATCTAGTTAGTAACGAAAAATACCTAACTACGGGCCCCCATATTAGCCGGCGGCTGCCTATTGCACCGTATATAATCAATACCAATTGACAAACGAAGCGTTCTCCTGTCAAATTCTAGTTTTCAGAGCAACAAAAGACATTACCACGTTATATATGCAGCTGCGAAAATAATTTCCAAGGGCTTTGTAAGACAAAATTTGGCTTTCTAACTGCAATATGAATGTGGCATGAGTGTTGCCGTAGGTGCGTAATGGGGGTCTTGTTATGGTAATCGGTACCCCGAGGCTGAGATGCTGTGAGGGTACTGCAAGATTCAATATTGGAGTGGTCATCGATTGATGCGAACAGTTGGATATTGGGAGAATTTTGCACATGGTTTTAAGTGTTCTAAAGTGTGATTGTGAATAATTTCATTGTATTCACTAAATTTTAGATGTAGAACCTATGTATTAGGTCGTTACATATGAAATTGCCGTTTTTCTTGAAGAAATTGGAGGAAACCCAATTTACAGTACTAAAATTTTTGCATTTGTTTAGGAATGACCAATCCAAATTTTAAGGTTTTTTTTTGTGTATGAATGAGACAACATTAAGCTAACAAACAGCAACTTTTATTACATTTTTGAAAAGTGACAGCTGTTAAAATTTAAAATTTCATACAGAGTTGTAAAATCTTGAAATCAACTTTCAAACAAAATATAATTAATGTAAATGGCTATTAAATTACAGGAATAACGAACTCATGAATTTGTAAGAAAATTTCGGCAATTTCATAGGTAAAGACCTATTATATTTATATTTTATAGCTGACCCGGCAGACTTCGTACTGCCTCAATCGATGACAAACCTTTTAAACCTTCTCTGGACCTCCACAAATAATTCAAGACCAAAATCAGCCAAATCGGTCCAGCCGTTCTCGAGTTTTAGCGAGACTAACGAACAGCAATTCATTTTTATATATAAGAAGAAGAAGAAGAAGATTTAGACCTAATAGCCATCAGATTTTTTTTTTTACACGGTGTATACCTAACGTAGCAAACTACGATATTGTCATTGTTACTTACTCGTGTATAATTACTGCTGTTTGTCTAACTAAATATCATATATAAGGTGTCACAAAATAAGGTCTCTGAATTTGGTGAGATGACTTGGTATCGACAAAATATGTATTTGAAACAAACATAATCATTTGACTGCGTACAGTGGAGTACCATGTTGATGTGCTTGTGGAAATGGGAGTCCCCTTACACCTCATTTTCCTGATACAGAATCTATACCTTTTTTTTTTTTTTTTTTTCGTGCGGAAATCCCTTCGGATACCCCCCCGCGTGCCAGCGGGGGCGGTTATGTCGGGCTTGAACCGACTAAAACCGCACGCCGTCTCGGGTCTACAGACGCCGGGGTGTAAGGTTGCCCATAGAGCATATCCCTCGCACCCCGACTGACCCTGGGCCATCTCCGGTTTCGAGATGGCCCCCTCGGGTTTGGGAACCACGGTGTCCCCGTCTTGCCCCGGTTTGGGGGAGGGGCGCTAGTCGCCCCACCGTCCCGGCCTGCTTCTGCTGGGGTGACAGGTGGCCTCACCCGCCACCCCCAGGCCTGCGCTCATGGAGGACGGAGGTCGTTAAGCGACCTCCGGCGCCTGAGTTGCCTGCGACGCGCGGCGAGCAAGTTGCGGGCTCGGCGGACCGGGAGAGTTCTAAGTCTCTCCCGGGCGCGCTCCGCCACCTCCTTCGCGAGCATTACATGCTCGCAGAAGGAGGCGGCGGCGGCCCACGCGCTCGCGCTCCGCACCATTGCCGCAATCATGCTGCCGAGCGAGAGGACTCCCACCCCGATGGCTGCCACGAGTTCACGCCTCGGCGCCTCCCACGCCGGGCAGTCCGCCAGCGTGTGCAGCCCTGAGTCCTCGCTCGCGTCGCAGTGATGACACTCAGGCGTTGGCTCCTTCCTGATCCGATGCAGGTGGTCCCCGAAGCACCCCTTCCCTGAGATCACCTGCGTCAGTCGGTAGGAGAGGCTTCCGTGTCGCCTCTCCAGCCAATCCTCCATGATGGGCCTTACCGCCGCTATTGCGGCGTGCCCTGCGCTTGGTTGCCCAAGTCGTTCCTTCCACTCCACCACGATGGCCTGGCGGAGCTGGGACTGCACGGCCTCGATTTCTCGAGGCTCGGGGTTCCATCCCTGCTCCCGCGCCTCCTTTCGCCACTGGTACAGTTGCGAAAGGGCTCTCGCTTCCAGGTCCCATGGCGGAGTTCCGGCAAGGAGACTCGCCGCCTCGAAGGAGATCGTGCGGTACCCTCGGATGACCCTGATGGCCAGAACTCGCTGCGGAGCGCGCAGCATCTGCACAGTTCTGGTCCTCAGGGCCTCCGCCCATATTGGGCACCCATACAGGGCCATGGACCGTACGATCCCCGCGTAGAGTCTCCTGCAGGAGTCATCGGGCCCCCTCATGTTGGGCAACAGCCGAGCCAGAGCAAGAGCTGTGCCCTTCAATTTGGGGGCCAGACTTCGGATGTGCTCTCCGAAGTCCCATCGGCACAGAATCTATACCTAGACGGCACTAGCTTTGTGAAATTGGAAGACCATCAGTCGAAGTCTTTTCACACTGAACGAGGCGTGCGCCAAGGCTGTATTCATTCGCCTAAATTGTTCAACCTGTACGGCGAATACATAATGAGAAAAGCGCTTGAGGACTGGGACGGAGGCGTATCAGTAGGTGGCCTACGCATCACTTACCTCAGATATGCTGATGACACGACTATAGTTGCATCGAGTGAAGTAGAGATGGCAACTCTGCTGAAGAAAATAGAAGCTGAGAGCGCCAAACTCGGTCATAAGATCAACCATTCGAAAACCAAGATCATGCTGGTAGACCGAGCGCAACTTCTACCACAAACCATTGCACTCAACGGCTACGAAAAAGTCAGTCAATTTGTGTCCCTGGGGTCTATGATCACAAATGAGGGCAACTGTACAGATGAAATACGCCGAAGGGCTGGGATGGCCAAAAGCGCTATGGCGAATCTGGACAAAATCTGGAAGAACTGCGGTAGCAAATTGCGACTCGTTCGTGCATTGGTATTTTCTATTTTCCTGTACGGCGCAGAAACCTGGTGCTGCAAGAGCAACGATAACAAAAAGATCAATGCTTTCGAAATGTGGTGTTGGAGATGGTTGCTCAGAATTCCGTGGACCGCTATGAGAACCAACGAGTTTATACTGCAGGAGCTTAACATCACGACGAGGCTCTCAGCAATCTGCCACCAAAAGGCCCTTCGCTTCTTCGGACATATCATGCGGTCTCCTAAGCATAGTCTGGAGAAGCACATCATAGTGGGTCAGATGGCGGGAAGACGAGCCAGGGGCCGAGCACCCTCAAGATGGATAGATGCCATTAAGAAAACTGTGAGGCTGGACATCCAGACGGCAGTCCACAGCTGCAACAACCGCAGCGAATGGAGAGCTCGCTGTTGTGGTAGCGATCTTCAGCATTGAGGGACCGAGGAAGAAGAAGAAGAATCATGAAGAAATAGATATTTATATCTGACATCGAAATTAATTTTACCCGGTTCGATAATATAATAGCGTGATTGTGACTAGCGCTTCACCCCCCCCCCCCTTTCCGAGGCAAGACGGGGACACACCGTGGTTCCCAAACCGGAGGGGGCCATCTCGAAACTGGAGATAGCCCTGGGTTAGTCGGGGTGCGAGGGAAATCCCTTATGGGTAACCTTACACCCCGTCGTCCGAAGACCCGAGACGGTGTGCGGTTTTAGTCGGTTCAAGCCCGACATAACCACGCCCGTAGCTCGCCGGGGGGCGGGGGGTTGGTATGCGAGGGGATTTCCGCACGAAAAAAAAGGTACTAGATAGTATGAGCAGTTACCATTGCCTATAAAAGAATGTTAACGCTACTAACTGCTAAAAGGTAGGGACATGGAAAGCTGCAAAATACGACAAAAGATAGAAAATACCGCAATTAAGTACTACCTTTTTTTTTTCTTGCGGAAATCCCTTCGAATACCCCCCCCGCCGGCCAGCAGGGGCGGTTATGTCGGGCTTGAACCGACTAAAACCGCACGCCGTCTCGGGGTGTAAGGTTACCCATAGAGCATATCCCTCGCACCCGACTGACCCTGGGCCATCTCCGGTTTCGAGATGGCCCCCTCGGGTTTGGGAACCACGTTGTCCCCGTCTTGCCCCGGTTTGGGGGAGGGGCGCTAGTCGCCCCACCGTCCCGGCCTGTTTCTGCTGGGGTGACAGGCGGCCTCACCTGCCACCCCCAGGCCTGCGCTCATGGAGGACGGAGGTCGTTAAGCGACCACCGGCGCCCGAGTCGCCTGCGACGCGCGGCGAGCATATTGCGGGCTCGGCGGGCCGGGAGAGTTCTGAATCTCTCCCGGGCGCGCTCCGCCATCTCCTTCGCGAGCATTACATGCTCGCAGACCGCAATTACTACCTAACGCCAGTATTATGAGAGGGTGGTTCTTCCTCGCTCAAGTTCATAGATAATATAAGATAATGTTTATTGATTCGAACAGAGTAGCTTGGCTTACATATCATTACTTAAATAAAGAGCAAAACAGTATTTTTTATATTACCATTTAGATTTGATATGCTGAACGTTGACAGCCGTACTAGTAAAAACTGTATGGCAGCTGTCAGCGCATTCCATAGTGTAAGTAGTACAATAACTTGATAATGTTATTATAAGAAACAAAATAATACTTAGTGTTTGCTTACAAAATTTGAAGTTATGACAGTATCTGGCAAAAATAACAAAATGAAGTCAGTTTAAGTGCGTGTGTGTGTGTGTGTGTGTGTGCATGTATTCAAGAGAGAGTGTGTATGGGACAGTTTATTTACTTACTGCTTCAATATCTAGGTAATTAAATAAATAAATAAATATTCTACGACATTCTACACAGCGCTTTCTAGACCATAGACCAAAGTAAGCATAGTTCAACTAGCTTGTGTTATGGGTTCCAGAATGCGGATAAACATACTTATATACTTTTTTTTGTAAATACATACATATTATACATAGACACAGACGAATGCAAATAGACATATTCATGCATACAAGTATTTGCACTGAGTGGGAATCGAACCCGCGCTCCCTGTCGTAGCAGTCGAATGCACTACCGCTACGCCACAGAGGCTGTCTAAATTTAGTTCGAGAAGTCATTGTTTGGTTTCAGATTTCGCTTCTGTATTATTTGATTTTGCGATTTTTAATATATTGTTGACTCCGTTATAAATACGAGTACTTATTATGTAAGATAGTATTCCAGCTAAAGCAGTCCTATGTGAGTCAGTGAAGCACCTTGAGCGCTGGGGATCTTCGAATGCCTCATCATAACAACTCATAATATAAATAATTGTTTATAACTGTCAAGACACCACATTCCTGATATAAGGTGGCTGAGCTACACCGACGAGGTTTAAAAAGAACATGTCTTTTAAAACCGCCCTCTGGGCACGTTCCAATCTTATTATATACGATGCAACCGAACCACCCAAAGCTAGAAATGCATATGATATTATTGATTGCGCCAAGGCATAATAAACAACCTTAAGAGTTTCCGGTTGAGCAAAGTGTCTCAGTCTCCGAAATATTGGCATCAGCTTCCTTAGGCGACTTATGGTATTATTAATATGTGGCTGCCAACTTAAGTCTATACCTTTACATTTAAAGATGTATACTTATTTCCTAGGCCTTGTATACCTATATACTAGGTCTGCAAGACGAATCGCTGCTTGCAATGTTGAGCTGAGTGAGACATCGTGAATCAGATTTTGGAAATTTTGAACAGTGATCATTCCTCCGTGGCAAGTCCGATTTAGAAAATTCTTTTTGAAAGTCACAACTCTGGACATGCTTTCTGAGCGTGTAAAGTTTGGTCACAGTGTTTCGAGCGGTTATTATGTAATTCCATCTGGATTTTTTTTAACGGTGATCATTCCTCTGTGGTACCATTAATTTTTTCAAAATATATCCATAAACCTTCCTATGATTGACCTCTTTAATCATGCCAAATTTGGTTCTGATTGGATTAGAAGTTTAGGAGGAGACCTGTGACAAAGAAAATCCTGAAGTCTGGTATGAGCTTTCGCTCGACTTCGTGTCACTCAGCTCAATAATAGCAAACCCTATAGGTTCATTAATTGTGAATTTGGATTTGGAGCCTTAGAAGTTAATATACTTAAATTGCATATTTGGTGCGCGCTAAATTCCCTCCGTGGCGTCACCGCGTCACCGCAGCCGAAGGGTTGACTTAATGACAAAAATGACGTCTGCGCTCAACGTATCGAGCCTTAATTAACTAACGCATCCCTCCTGTTTATTAATTCCATACGAATATTATTAAAATAAAGTCTTATCGCTAGGTAGGTACTATTTTTATTCCCGAGGGGGCCATCTCGAAACCGGAGATGGCTCAGTGTCAGTCGGGGTGCTAGGGATAAGCCTTATAGGTGATCTTACATCCCGACACGGCGTGCGTTTTTAGTCAGTTCAAACCCGACATAACCGCCCCCGCTGGCAGGCGGGGGGGGGGGTATTAGAGGGGATTTCCGCACGAAAAAAAAAGGTACTATTTTTATTCAGCTGGTTTCAAAACAGCGTAGGTACGTCTTCAAGTATACTTTCTATAACCATGTGTACTATATATTGGTTATTTCAGCTGCCTAGCTGTCAGTGCGACCATAATCTTCATAATATACCGCTGAAAAACATTTTAAAATCAAGCAAAGCAAAAAGCATTTTTTATTTTCTACACGTTGACCGACGGATCCGACCAATATGATCAGATGTAACATTTAGACCAGTTTTCCCAGTTTTGAAAATCACTTTCACTAAATTGAGTTCACAAGTTTTACTCAATGAAATTTGTTGAGTGTATTAGCGCTTACACAGCTATAGCGTTTACCGGCGAAATTGAGCTTTATGTGATAACCTTTGCGCCAGTACACTCATTCGAAGCCAGAATTTTTTATAACAAAGTAGCGGATGCGCGCGGCTCTACCCGCGCGGTGGCCATTTATCGTTTTTAGGGTTCCGTAGCCAAATGGCTAAAACGGAACCCTTATAGATTCGTCATGTCTGTCTGTCTGTCCATCCGTATGGCACAGCCACTTTTTTCCGAAACTACTTTCTTGAAGCTTGGTAAGTACCTAGATGTATTCTGTGAACCGCATTAAGATTTTCACACAAAAATAGAAAAAAAAAACAGTAATTTGTGGGGGTTTCCCCATACTTAGAACTGAAAACTCAAAATTTTCTAAAAATATCTATAGATAGGTCTTCAAAAATGATATTGAGGTTACTAATATAATTTATTTCTAAGCTGAATAGTTAGCGCGAGAGACACTTCCAAAGTAGTAAAATGTGCCCCCCCCCCTGTACCTTTAAAATAAGAAAATGATAAAACTAAAAAAATATATGAATATGATGTACATTATTACCATGTAAACTTCCACCGAAAATTGGTTTGAACGAGATCTAGTAAGTAGTTTTTTTTAATACGTCATAAATCGTAAACCGCAATTTACCTTTCATTCAATCAACTCACATATAAAAATTTTACTTGCTGCTACGGACCCCATAATGGGCGAGTCCGACTCGCACTTGGCAGGTTTTTATTTTATTTTAACCGATTGCAATCAAACATACGGCAGATTTTAAGCCTGATCAAAAACTATCTGACAGAAAAAACATCATCATCATCATGCGTATGTACATCGCGAACAAAAAGACAAAAAGTCAAAAAAAAATTTTTTGATTTCGGAATCCTTAATTTAACATAACCCAAGTATTTTTCATCAACCTATTCCAGTCCACTGCTGAACATAGGTCTCGCCTAATGAACGCCATAGCGCCCTGTTTTCAGCTTACTGCATCCGGCATCTGCCCGCAGTCTTTCGCAGATCGACATCCCACCTGGCCGGAGGGCGTCCTACACTACGTTTGCCGAGTCGCGGTCTCCACCCAAGAACACGTTTACCCCAGCGGTAATCGGTTCTTAGTCTAGAATAGGTTGATGATGATGATGATGATGATAAAGTATTTTTTGGAAAACGTGATCCATCGTAGACCACATCGTCACTTACGACCAGGTGAGATAGAGGTCAAACGTGAGCCTATCATCCATAAAAAAAAAACAATATCTCCTATGTACAGCCACAACAAATTTTCAATTTTATAATAGTATAGATGGATAACATTAGCTAATCTAAGATTATACGATTATCCGTACAGTTGTGGATCAACTACCGTGTGTTAGACATGGCGATAGATATGATATAGATATCGGAACGCGAACTGGCACAGAAGCGGCTCGGCATGTCACGTACTTGTGACGCATACCGAATGCCATTCCACCACGTGATGAGGTCATCCGCTATGAGTTATCGCCTCACACTAAACACTTGCATACCATCGTTTTATTAAAATACCACACAAAAATCTAAATTCCTTATAACCTTCCCTGAACGCTGAAATCGTGGAATAGAGTCGTGCAATGGTCGAGAATTATATAACTAGGCCTGCAATTCATTCTGCTGTTGCAAAAATTGAGCGAAGCAATTTCACCAGGACTTTTTCTAACGGTGATAATTACTCATTGGCTAGTCCGATTTTCGTTTTTCTTTTTAGGGATTTTCTTTAAAAAAGCCCTATTGCTATCGAGTTGTCGTCGACGTCGTCGTTGCCAATTTTCTGTCATGGTTTTGGGTATGAAGGAGATGAGCTATCGAGTTGCTGTTTTCGGTAATAGATTCGTGCTGGGGTGAACCATTGCAAGATAAAAAAAAAAATAACAAAAAAAAAAGATAAAATAAAAGAAAATCCCTTGTATTCGGCTGAGCTCGTCTCAGGAATTCAACTTGTTTTGTCTTATGTATATCAACAAATTACTTAATTTAATACCAATCGCGTGCATGAGGCTTTTTTGTTCATTGAGAAATCAGATTTTTATATTTTTTTTCCGGTAATTATTCCTCCGTGGTACACATGAATTTTTAATTACATAGTCTATGTTCTTCCCATCAGTAACATATTTGCTTGTGTGAAATTTCATTAGAATCGGTTCAGCCGTTTGGGAGGAGAAGATGGTCTAACGAAATACATGAGTCGTCTAAAAGAGAGCAGAGCTATGACGAGCTTCGCTCAATTAAGTTATATTAAAACCGAATAAAGTCGTGTTTAAAGGTTTACGAACGCATCAATTAAATACCATGTGTGTGTGCTATAGTGTTCGAACTCCTTCGAACACTATTGTTAGTTAAGCGTAGCGAGCCGAAGGCGAGCGAAGCGTCTTTGGTTTCAAAGTTGCATTTCAAACAAATGATACTCCTCCGAGACCGTTCGACCGATCTCGACCAAATTTGCCACGGTGATCAAGTAGACTTTACTGAATGTCGTAAGGGGTCGAATGTCCAGATCGGTCTTACCATCGATGAATAATCACCGAAAAACCAAATCAATGGAAAAAGCCGACCGGTCACGTTGACCTATTGTTGGATAGGCAAATCTCGCTACTCTTAAGTTTGGGTTGATTGCCAAGCTGGCAACCGTCCTAGTTGCCTGGCCATCATGCGTCAGCGTTATTAAAATAAAAATGTATAAATGAGTTTGAATTTAGAGGATAGGAAAAAACAAAAGGTTTGCGGACAGTTCGAGTCAGTGGGGGGCGAGAGGCTCCGACCTTGCCCCGCCGTAAGAAGAGAATATCAAGAAGTAAAAGTGCATTATAGGCTCAAACACTGAGCAGAGCTCGCGACCCTCCCCAGTTCGTTCAGTAAATATAAACAATCTCGCGTGAAGCCCCTAAAACACGTTGAGTAGAGTTATATTTATGAATAAATATATTATTCACATAAAAATCCTTGTGTTATAATTTAAATACAATTAGTGATCAACAAGAAGCTATGTAGTCAAACCCCAGACTCCACAGTACTAAGTATATGGGGCCCAAGCTAAGCCTCATCTGCAAACTGGTACAACTGTTGATTGACGGACTGCCAATGGGTTTTTTCTCGGAGTTGAAGGAACCAGTCGCTCCCATAAAAGTCAAAATATACCAGGTAGTAAGAGAGTGGCTGCGGACTCCAAAGTGCAAGTTTAGGAGCAGTCGCGATATGCGCTCGTATAACGATGAAGTAATATCCTTAGTGTTACACACAGCCATAGGATTCAATGAGACGAGGTTCTGGTACTGACTTTCTTCTCAAAGTTGAAGGGGGTTAGATGGCAGGCGCGCCCGTAAAAGCCAAGATAAACTAATCGCAGTAGGAGAGCGGTCCCGGGCTCCTAAAGTGCAACTTTAGGATGCAACTAGCATTGGTGCTCGGATTATGATGAACTGAATTACTAGTATTGTATGAATCTGTCCGGGTAAGCTACATGGCTTGTATTAGAAGTGGGAATCGAACTCGTGACTTCTCGATCACAAATCTCGATTCCAGTGTACTTGTTTGGGTACTTATTGTTATAAGTTATTTACACACTATTATAGTTTCTTATAGACGACTTTTTTTTTTTTCGTGCGGAAATCCCTTCGGATACCCCCCCCCCCGCCGGCCAGCGGGGCCGGTTATGTCGAGCTTGAACCGACTAAAACCGCACGCCGTCTCGGGTCTTAAAACGCCGGGGTGTAAGGTTGCCCATAGAGCATATCCCTCGCACCCCGACTGACCATGGCCCCCTCGGGTTTGGGAACCACGGTGTCCCCGTCTTGCCCCGGTTTGGGGAGGGGCGCTTGTTCCCCGCCGTCCCGGCCTGCTTCTGCTGGGGTGACAGGCGGCCTCACCTGCCACCCCCAGGCCTGCGCTCATGGAGGACGGAGGTCGTTAAGCGACCTCCGGCACCTGACTTGTTTGTGTACCTACTTATTGCTATGAATTATTTACACACTATTATAGTTTCTTATAGACTGCCTATATATTTTTGACATTCACATGAAGCGTATTTGACTTAAAAAAATACCATTTACAATTATTTATCTTTAAAAATTTTAATGTTTGAATTTCAGATAATATTATGGAATCGCGGGACTAAACATAATTCAACAGTTAAGTCCAATATATCACAATGTTTACTTACGATACGTATAACGTAACGTGCACGCGATTGCTCCGTCTCCCTCCAACATTTTCTTCTATCTCTGTCCGATTTGACAGATGGAAATACCACGTGACACGTCACTTATTGTCGTTTATCATTTAGTATTACCAGTACATAGTCGAATAGAAAAGAACCAATGACAGTTGTTACGCGCGCTTTTTGACAGGTCGGAAAAGTCACATTATAAACGTCATATTTGTCCACGTTCGCGTTTGTGCTTCAAACGGCACTAATTAGAAAAAGAAAACGTGTAATAATACACAGGACTTATTTATAGTACTGTATTTAAGTTGCTTAAACCGTTAGAGAAGCAGTGAGTTCGCTGAAAGACGTAGCGGCACTGGCTGAATGTCGGCTTTACTCTCGTTCGTTCTACTAAATTTTCAATTCAAACAGGGTCTTTATAAGGGTAGTGACGCTGTACAAAATTTACATATCGGCGTAATAAACCAAGCGGATGTCTGATTTGAATTCGGAACGTGCTATAAATGGCACTTTTTGTTGTGTGCCAAAAGTTGGGTAATTGTCATTTTGTTTATATAAACAATTATGATACTATCTGTCGGTTTCTACAGCAGCCACAGCATCTTTAAGTGCGAAAAGATTTTTTAAATTGAGAAAGCACTTTTTTAATTGTTAAGATAGCCCATGATCGTCGCGTTTTGTCTTCTGGGCTGCATCAGCTAGTATTCCAGCCATTTCGTATCTTGTGAGCAGCGAGTTAAAAACACATTCATAAAGGTTACATAATTATATGGGATACACTATGAAAAGGTTACAGAATGAAAGTGTAATACTTATAAATGAGGTATAGAATCTGTTAATCGTTACCACTTTCAATTGTGTAACAGATATATATACATATGTAACATATATTAATCTGTTAACAGTGTTAATGAGTGATAACCGAAATGTTACGTTGCCAAATTTACTAAACTATCATATTTATAATCGATTTTTTTAAATAAAGGTATTTTGTACACCTTTTTTTTTTTTTTTTATCGTGCGGAAATCCCTTCGGATACCCCCCCGCCGGCCAGCGGGGGCGGTTATGTCGGGCTTGCACCGACTAAAACCGCACGCCGTCTCGGGTCTTCAGACGCCGGGGTGTAAGGTTACCCATAGAGCATATCCCTCGCACCCCGGCTGACCCTGGGCCATCTCACCACTAACAGCATCGCTCATCCTGTCTCCTCTGAAAGCAGAGGAGTACGGAGAGCGATGTGTTCCCGCCACGTTGGGTATTGGCCGACGATCAATGCCAACCCTATGAAGGGGTGAAGGGGAAGCCATTGACCGCCGCCCAGGGAGTACCGGCAGCTCCGATTCCGTTCCCCCCGGACTGCAGCGGGATCGGAATCGGAGCGACACTCGAGGAGGTTACCCAACACACACCCCGGTATTTTGTACACCCTCAAGTACTTTAGGACGTGATTTCTGTTACACTTATTAACACATATAAAACCTACCACTTAGAATATGGTACACTTTCGGATCTGTTACATTTATAAATGGCTTTCTTCTAAAACAGTTTAAAAAAAAGTGTTAAATCGTTTACTACGTGTTTATTACGGTTACAGTTTGGGTTCCTACTTGTGAGAACTAACGGTCAGATTTCCTTGCAATTTATGATTATGAAACTATATTACTAAGTACGATTTATGAAAGGTATAAGGCCAACAACACACTTCCGACCGGCTGCGTCTATTTCCTCTAGTAGCATTTGTAACATGCGGCCAGTCGGATGCCGCTAGCCGTAAGTGCGTTTTAGAGTCAAAGTAATCGATAAATAAAATTAAAATTTGTCGAGCTACTTCTGTCGTTGATTGTACCTTTTTTTTTTTTTTTTTTTTTATCGTGCGGAAATCCCTTCGGATACCCCCCCGCCGACCAGCGGGGGCGGTTATGTCGGGCTTGCACCGACTAAAACCGCACGCCGTCTCGGGTCTTCAGACGCCGGGGTGTAAGGTTACCCATAGAGCATATCCCTCGCACCCCGGCTGACCCTGGGCCATCTCACCACTAACAGCATCGCTCATCCTGTCTCCTCTGAAAGCAGAGGAGTACGGAGAGCGATGCGTGTTCCCGCCACGTTGGGTATTGGCCGACGATCAATGCCAACCCTATGAAGGGGTGAAGGGGAAGCCATTGACCGCCGCCCAGGGTGTACCGGCCGCTCCGATTCCGTTCCCCCCGGACTGCAGCGGGATCGGAATCGGAGCGACACTCGAGGAGGTTACCCAACACACACCCCTCGTTGATTGTACCTAACACGTAAACTTCAAACAGTTGGGAACTGTTCGAAGTACCTAACTAGTTACCAGTAATTAGGAAGTTATTGTAAAATCAATTAAAAGATTTCTCCTGAACAATCAGTCAGACAAAAAGCGTATAAGTAAAAACGTGGTGAAAACCTTGACGAGTCTGTTTACATAACATAACATAACTTCACGCCTGTATCCCCAAAGGGGTAGGCAGAGGTGTATTACACACCCACGATTCGCTAGTTATGTTAAGGTCCCAATGTAATAGGGGGCGAGCCTATTGCCATCTACCGGGCACGTTATTAAGCGAGCGATAATTAACACTTATTAATGCACACATAACTACGAAAAGTCAGAGGTGTGTGCCCGGAGCGACTGGGGATCGAACTCGAGACCTCGTCTCAGCAGTCCGTTACGTACGCCACTGGGCTATCGCCGCCGCTTCTCTGTACTGTTTAAGTAACATAACATAACATAACATAAACTCACGCCTATATCCCCGAAGGGGTAGGCAGAGGTGCTAGCACCCACGTTTAGCCAGTTTATGTTTTAGGTCCCAATGTAATAGGTGGCGAG
Source organism: Cybosia mesomella (assembly GCA_946251805.1). Lineage (NCBI taxonomy): Eukaryota > Metazoa > Arthropoda > Insecta > Lepidoptera > Erebidae > Cybosia > Cybosia mesomella. The sequence goes on from OX276393.1 coordinate 38,299,693, forward strand.
CCTATTGCCATTAACCGGGCACATATAAACCTGCGATAAATACACACATAACTTCGAAAAGCATCGAAAAGTAATTGGTGTGTGCCATGGTAATACCTGGAATCGATCCCGAGACCTCGTCTCAGCAGTCTTTTGCCCATACCACTAGGCTACCGCGGTTGTAAGTATTCTGTTATATTTAGTTTTTCGTGATTTTAATTTATAGTTAGTTGATTTTATAAGCGGTATGTCGGGAGATTGATTAACTCAATGTGTTGAGTGGTCACTCGATGTTTATTTAAGCGCGAGTATTCTCATTACACAAACATGTATGCCACAGATTAGCATGTCGCTGCTGTTTACGCGCTCAGCGGCCCGGTCCAACTGTACATTACCAGCGTTTATTGATATAGCGTTATGATTTGATTTGTTACTTTAATTGTATTACTCTTATGTCTCCCGCCTTGCTAAGGAGGGACTTGGATTAATTATATTACCTACTCCAATTTACAGTGTTTAACTTTTAATTCCAAGACAGTTCTGTGTCTCCGTGGGTTACTGTTGCTGATTCTGGCGTATCGGAGTTACAGTAGGGAGGGGAGAGGATGTGTGGAACTAGACCTATTGAAAAATTAGTAGTTAGTTGTAAATTTCTTGCACTAGAACAGAAAAGAAACAATGGTTAATGAGACGCAACTAAAACGTGGGGGCTTAATGTTGTGAAAAACTGACAATAGATGGTATTACTATAGGAAAACTCACTGTATTTATTACCAATAGTTGCCCACGGCTTCACTCGTATGGAATTCTGATACCGTTCCCGCAAGTCATGGGAACCTATAGGAATGAAAAGTAGCCTATGTGTTATTCCAGACTATAAATCTATCCTTGTACCAAAACTCAACCAAACATGTTCAACAGTTTGAGCGTGATTGAGTAACAAACATCTTCACAAACTTTAAAAAATAAATATTTTTGATTTTGCAAATTGAATTTATGTATTATTAGAAAAAATATGTTTTCAATTAATCATTCAAGAACGAAAAATATGTTCACTATAAGCGTGACTCGTAGGTATGCAGTTTAACATTGTCTCATACACAATTATAGTACGACATATCTCATCTTAAACTTCGAAATATAATGTATCACTGCCAATTATCTTTGGTTTTACATTCTGTCCAATTAAATCATTTTCAATACAGACACATAGTTATGAGACGTACTGAGAACGAAATAATGAAAGCATGACAATTATGACACCTAGAAACAAAGATTGATGATCCCGCCCGCAGTAGCACCTCGGGTTTACTCAATAACAGCCAGCCAATCTTTTCACACGTGCTGGTATGAAAAATGATCCCCAAGTATTACAATTAATAGAATTCGATAGGTATAGGAGGGTTCGTGGTTAAGTGGTAACCAAGTCGAGTAGGTTATCACATTCCAAGGTTAAGCAACAATAGCCAGGCCAGTCTTAGGATGGGTGACCGTTCTTAGCACAGTGTGACCCCTTCGTGCCTTGGAGAGCATATTAAGACGTCGGTCACGGTTGCCATACAAATATCTGTGGATTGCGTTACGGGTAGTTGGAGTTCTGAAAAGTCCGACCACTTACAGAACTTTGCCAGTGGAGGTCACCTGAATCGCTTTCTTTTTTTTTTATATTTAGGACACGTCAATTTGACTTCACCTCGCTATGATGGTAAGCTGAAGGTAAAGTCTCAGGAAAGAGGGTCACCATTACGTACAAGTACCATGTTAACAATGGTGGCACTCAGCTTGACGGCCTCATCAGAAGAGGATTGTCGTCGCAGCACCGCGTGACACCCACCGGTCCCACTAGTGCTGCGACCACAATCCCCTTGCCCGGTTATGCCCTTGGTGACCCCTGAACGCAATCAAACCGAAGTTGTATTACTATGGAGGGTTTTTCGCAATCGTGCACGGTGGTACCCACCCGGCCGAATTTTGTGACAAATTTGTGTCATCAAATTTCTACCACCAGTAAATGAGCTTCAATGAAAATATCGAAGTTCGGCCGTTTGGTAGTAAGACTGAGAGCAGCAAATCTTCTAAATTCCCTATGATTTCATGAATTCATTAATTTCTATTGCAGACAAAGTCAAAAAAAAAAAAATTATGAGTAAGACAGCGACGAATTAAATTAGTGACTTACCATCTTCTTGCACGAATGTTCAGAGTATTAAATGTTTTGTCCACATAAAACATTATATATTATACTTATGTATTTAGAAAACTTGCCATTACCTAAGCCCTTTGGCCCCAAATAATCATTTTGTGCACCATTTGGTTTCAACAACTCAATTTTCGGTGCATGCAAAATTTCATAACTTTTCACGCTAAGTTATACCATAAAAGGTAGGACCAAATTTACATTCAACATTCTTTCGACGTACATATCGACGTGTACAATACATTCGTATGTATGTAAGAGTTGCTTATGAAATTAGTTTAACTATTTATTACTCTTTATGGGTTAGGTCCTGACGGAGTAACATGTTCTGTTTTTAAATTATTAAAACTAAAATCAAAAAGAAACAAGAGTAATTAAGACTTTTTTTATTAACTTAAAATCAAGTATCTTGATATTGTCGAAAGATTACGCGAATGTTACACATTGAAATAAAACTATTTTTAACGGATTTTATATTTTACATTGATCCCGACGTTTCGGTTGCTTTTCAACAGCCATGGTAAAGGGGAGACTAAAGATGGTTGTTGTCTTGTAGTTTTACTACTTGTAGTCTTTGAAAACTACATCAAATAAACCGCGACAGAATCCGTTAAAAATAGTTTTACTTCAATCAAGTATCTTACGTCAAGATCATTGCTTCCACAGTAATATTTACAACCAGAAAAAATACTCATTCTCTGAATCTTTTATTAGTTAATCAAAACACAATACGGTTGTTTAAACTTATCATGAATTCAATGAACTGCTTATAATACCTTAGAAAAAAACTAAATGAAGAACAGGAAGTTCTGAATGTCACGGCGGTTGAACAGCTTGTTAGCATATAACCTACATCGAGTCACGGAATAACCATGAAATACTACGTTCCTTTAGAGTATCTGAATATTATTTACGATAGCATAATATCAAAAAAGATGTCATGTCTGATAAAGGACAATTATAAAAGAAAAACATCTATTATAAACAGAACGCATTTAATTTAGTTTACTACATAATTATGCTTCCTAAAGTCCACGTAAATAATCAGTTATTACGTGACTTATACCACCCTTAACAGTAAGACTTTCGCAAAACATTCCAAACACGGCATTTCCAATCAACAACCAACTCATTACTAACAAAATTCGAAACAAAACATTCCAAATTCAAAATTTTAAATTGAGACACGAATTACGGGAGACAAGCAACGATGATCGGAGGCCTGCGTTCGTGGCCACTATCGATTTTTCCGTCCACCCCCAACATTGTTGACAAAGGCTGGTTCTTAAGCCAAATGAGATGCACCCTAAAGAATATTATGGGCAGACATCGCTCCACTATCGCTAGATATATTGTTGTGAGCGTAGATATCTCGGCGAGCTCATATCGCCACTTTATTGATCTTTTAACCGTTCCGTATAAGGTTGTGCCGTTGGTTTATTAAAATGCTGTGTATGCTCATTGGTCTTTGGAATATTGCTACTCAATGGCTGTGTTGTATAGTAGTTTTTTTAGCTGAACTGAGTAGGTCTGTCAGTATTTGTGTATGCCTGTTAGTGTAATGACACGATAGCCAATCGAGAAGTGTATATAATATTACCAGCTGATGCCCGCAACTTCTTCCGCGTTAAATTCGGAATGGATCAAGGTATGTTTACTTCTGCAGTTTCGAATCCAACATGTATTAGGTCACCTATTTCATCGTTATATTTTCAATCATATATCATGAAAAAATAGATGAAGAATAGAATAGAAATAAATTCTACTAGGTTCTTTTTTTTTTTTTTTTTTTTATATCTAGGACACGTCAATTTGAGTTCACCTCGTCAGATGGTAAGCTGAAGGTAAAGTCTCTGGAAAGAGGGCCACCATTACATACACGTACCATGTTAATAATGGTGGCACTCAGCTTGACGGCCTCATCAGAAGAGGATTGTCGTCGCAGCACCGCGTGACACCCACCGGTCCCACTAGTGCTGCGACCACAATCCCCCTGCCCGGCTATGCACTTGCTGACCCCTGAACGCAATCAAACCGAAATTAGATTACTATGGAGTCCTTGATGTTTTTTTTTTATACCACTCAGGTGGCAGACAAGCTCACGGCCCACCTGATGGGAAGCGGTTACCGCGGCCTATGGACGTGTGCAACACCAGGGGCGTCACACTCGCGCTGCCGACCCTGTAAAAAGCGTCGGTAGCTTAGTGGTTAAGGAGTCGACCCTACGATCGAGAGGTCCCGGGTTCGAATCCTGGCCGACACTACCGCCGTGAACCCACTCCTAACACAAGCGATTTAGCTTAGCTGGAGGGGTTAGGGGGAATATTAGTAATTTGGGTTACTAATATTGTTTAAAAAAAAATTGCGTGATGACATTTATTATTAAAGGTTGAATCGCTAATCAACTACCTTTTCCATGTAGGTTATTAGTTATATTAGTTTTGAGATTTCATATTTTACTGCTCATCACCTTTTAGCTATAGTGTGATGGTTAACAGTCCGAACGATGATCATGTCCGACTTTTACCGCACTGCATAATTTTGTGATGATCTACTTTGTTATAATAAAATAAAGATCAATAATACATTTGGTCGATATTAACAAGAATAACTGCAATCAAGAAACGTCCCCGAGGGGGCCATCTCGAAACCGGAGATGATCCAGGCTCAGTCGGAGTGCGAGGGAAATGCTTTATGGGCGGGCAACCTTACACTCCGGCGTCGGAAGACTCGAGACACCGTGCGGTTTTAGTCGGTTCAAGCCCGACATAACCACCCGCACTGGCCGGTGGAGGGATATCTAAGGGGATTTCCGCACGAAAAAACAAAGAGGTATCAAGAATCGTGAACAATGCAACATAGTGCTTAAAGCAGTCCTAAAGAGCTAGGAAAAGATCGTTCTATTACACATGGTAAACTGTCCCCATAGACTCTTATCAATCCATTAAAACCCTTTTCTGCCTTTTTTAGCAACGCATAGAAATACTAGTATTGTTTTAATGGGTTTTAGAGTGTAATGGAACGTAAGTTAATATACATAATATGCGTAAAACGGAACGCATCCTTCGGGATGTTGACAGCTAGCCCTCTCCCTGTGTAATTGTGTGTCCTTGTAAGTTTCTTTATAAATTAAACGAAATCAGTTTCCTCGAACTATTATTTTTGAGCTGAGTGAGACGAAGTCGAGCGAAAGCTCCTCATACCAGACTTCAGGATTTTCTTTGTCACAGGTCTCCTCCTAAACTACTAATCCAATCAGAACCAAATTTGGCATGATTAAAGAGGTCAATCAGAGGAAGGTTTATGGATATATTTTGAAAAAATTAATGCTACCATAGAGGAATGATCACCGTTAAAAAAAATCCAAATGGAATTACATAATAACCGCTCGAGACACTGTGACCAAACTTTACACGCTCAGAAAGCATGTCCGGAGTTGTGACTTACAAAAAGAATTTTCAAAATCGGACTTGCCATGGAGGAATGATCTGCACTGTTCAAAATTTTCAAAATCTGATTCCGCAATAGCGGTCAAATCTATAAGACAAGAATCACGATGTCTCACTCAGCTCAACATTGCAAGCAGCGATTCACTTTGCAGTCCTAGTATTTAAGCAAGCCTGTAATACATAGAGGACGTCAAGAAGCTTGGTATGACAAGCACCCTTGGCCTTCAATACAGTTTAGCACCAACAAGCTGAATGTTGCTTGTCATCTTGATGGTTTTAAAAGTAGGTAATATGCATTGCATCTGTTAACCTTATTTTGGAAGTAGAAGTTGTAGTCAATTTGAAAATCAAGATAGATAATACGTTAGTGCTGAAATACTCCTAGAATTGAGATTTCTTCACTTTGTCTTTCCTAGTTGCATCCAATGATTACATTTCTGTGCCCAAATTCTGCTTACTGCTTTTTGATTGCTATGTCGGCTGTGCCAGGAGCGACTGCTGTCAAGTGCACTTGTACTAGAGTGTTTAAAGAAAGTTGTAGGTATATCGTAGGTGCCACTAGCCACCGGGGTCATCAAAACCAAACAGCTTGTATCACAAAATTAATTTTCTCAAACATGCATGGATATATTGTCATTATTTTCGAGAAAAGAATACGGAAGTATCGAATGCGGACAAAAAAAATCAAATCCATTGCTGGAGCGTTTTTTAAATTTGAAACATTAGAATGGTGTGGCCTGAAAGAGAATGTTGTTACAAGACTTGAAAAGGGTTTGCTAAGGTGTTTTGGGCACTTGGAACGAATGAGTACTACTGAGCGAATGACATACCAAGTATATAAGGCAGATGTAAGTGGGCAGGCAAGCCGGGGTCGACCTCGCAGAACATACACTGATCAAATTAATGAGGTATTGAAAAAAGGGCAGGTCAAAAGCACTCGGAACTGGCGGGCTTGCATGAAAGGTTTAATGACAGTGAAGAAAGCTCGTGAAGTGTGTAAGGACAGAAGTAGATGGCAGGGTGTTGTCTCTGCCTACCCCGGAGGGAAAAAGGCGTGAGTATATGTCTGTATATATGAAAATTACAACGCAATGTTGTATGAAACGGCGTACTGGGGTTATTAAATATACTCTTTAATATTAATTTAATTAAATGTATAATATCAATAGTATGTTTTATTTAGCTGCATTCTTTTGAGGAAAGCACTATATAAGGTGTCACAAAATGAGGTCTCTGAATTTGGTGAGATGACTTGGTATCGACAAAATATGTATTTGAAATAAAAAAAATCGGGTAAAAAAAAAAAAAATATAAATTAAAAAAATGAATAAAAACACCAACAGCGACTAGTGTCACGTGAGGCGACGAGCACACGTGACGCTGGTCGCGATTTAGGTATTTCCTACACATCCGCTTGGAGAATACTGCGAGGACAAGGACTGCACGCCTACCATGTGTGTCACGGGCTCGTCGCGTCAGGTGACGCTGGTCGCTGTGTCTTTTTTTTCATTTCTATATTTCTTTTTTTTTTATTACTTTACCCGTTTTTTTTGTTTCAAATACATATTTTGTCGATACCAAGGCATCTCACCAAATTGAGAGACCTAATTTTGTGACACCTTATATATATGCCTCGGCGGAGATGGCAATTGCCTGTCTCGCATTAGTGAAGTCCTATGGCTCCTATGGCTTGGCCTTCAAACTCGACCTGCAATTGCCTATTTCACGGCCTTTGCAATAATTTACGATTAATAATACAACTAATAAATCTGTGTATTTTCATTTATAGCCATTTCATGTCCTAAATCCAAAGCGTCAATAGTGCTGTGCGTATGGCATCGATAGTCATTGTCCAAGCCAGACGCGTCGATAAAAAGATTACACATTTGCGTATATGATTCGTGCGTGACGTGAATAGTAATGTGCGCCCTCCCCGGCCCTCCTCACCCTTCGCCCCTCGGCCGAACAATAATAGATTTTAATCGGCCGCCAGACTTGGGTGTGCAATTTCATTAATTTTTTGGTTTCGTGTTCAGTTGAGGTTTTTAAATGTAGCTTTGGTATTCGATGATAAAGGTTGATACTGATGTTTTATGCTTGTGTCGCAGATTATAAAATGATTGAACAGATATGATGATAAAATACTTTATTGTTGTATGAATCCTATGATTATGATCTAATTCGTTAACTGAGTAACATTTTCCATTTAGTTACCATGGCAACTTGAACTTTTTTAAAGTTTTTGTAGGATGTGCATCTCTTGAGCAACAAGCAAATCTTTTTTTTTTAATCTTTTTTTTATACCAATAAGATGGCAGACAAGCACACGGCCCACCTGATGGGAAGCGGTTACCGTGGCCTATGGACGTGTGCAACACCAGTGGTGTCACACTCGCGCTGCCGACCCTGTAAAGGAAAGGATGGGAAAGGAGTTTGGACTCCGGCTCTCTCACTCACCAAACGGAACGCAACAGTTCAAATACTGTTACTTGGCGTCGATATTCTGTGAGAGGGTGGTGCTTCCCCGTTCGAGTTCATATATCCTACGCTTCATGCAACGGCCAAAATGACTGTTGCTTGACTCTACCACTCAAATATACCTTGCATATTAGTTCTGTTAAAATATATTTGAAGTGAAGAAGTGAAGTAACTTTTCCTTGTAACTTAACCATTTCTTTTTGTTTTTTTTTGCACGGAAATCCCAAGATCCCACCTACCAGTGGGGGTGGTTATGTCGGATTTGAACCGACTAAAACCGCATGGCGTCTCGGGTCTTCATACGCCGGGGTAAGTGTAAGGTGGCTCATAAGGTATTACCCTTGCACCCCGGCCTTGTCACTTAACCTAATAGTAAGTTCATATATCCTACGCTCATTGTCATCTGCTTATGTGGAAGAGAAAGGGATAGGAAGTCCACTTTCTAAATCTGGATCTTCTTAAATATTTTCTGACTCTAATTAGGTGCCACCGTATGCAATACTTTCAGCGTCTGGAACAGTATTGATTGACAAAGTAGTGCAGTCGACTTCGTAGCCACGACTGAGAGCTGAAATTGATTGAAACTTGTAGAGAAGGTGTTTATACTGGAGATTGATGGCACTTGGTGGAACTTGCTACACATATTGAATAAATCACTTGTACTTTTCCACAATTATTTATTTTACCTTTGATAATGCCGTAAGGTGAAACCGGTAAGGTTCAAATAAATAAATAATTGTGGAAAAGTACAAGTGATTTATTCAATATGTTGTAGAGAAGGTGATTATTTCCTCAGTAAAGCCGATACATTCCTATTGATTTAGATCGGAAAAAGAGAACATCTAGGACGGGACTTGAACCCGTGACCTGCCCTTACAGGGGGAATGCTCTGACCAACTGATCCTCTTAGATACGTCCCAGATATTCAAAATTCTCCGATATATTATTTACGTCGCAAGGCGACGCTACATTCATGCTGGAAAAAGCTTAACTTTACCACTAACAAATGTCAGACGTATGCCCACTGAATACATGTATACTCACGCCTTTTTCCCTCTGGAGCCGGCAGAGATAACAGCCCGCCATTTGGCCCTTGCCTTACCTACCTTTTTTCGTGCGGAAATCCCCACGGATGTCCTCCCCGCCGAACAGCGGGGACGATTATGTCGGGCTTGAACTGACAAAAATCGCACGACGTCTCGTCCTTACGTAGCCTTACGTAGCTTAAATAGCCGACGATTTAGTCAAAGTGTTAGAAATCAGATGAAAGGCGACAGTGCGAAACCGTTAATTGACGATGTCTATGGGAGAGGTTCATATTCTGTGGTACATATAAGTTGAGAGTGTGAACTATATTTTTTCTTCAAAAGCTTAAAACAAAGTGATATTATAGCCGCGGTAGCCTAGTGGTATGGGTAATGGACTGCTGAGATCCCAGGTTTTACCATGGCACACACCAATGACTTTTCGATGCTTTTCGAAGTTATGTGTGTATTTATCGCAGGCTTATAAGTGCCCGGTTAATGGCAATAGGCTGGCCACCTATTACATTGGGACCTAAACATAAACTGGCGAAATGTGGGTGCTAGCACCTCTGCCTACCCCTTCGGGGATATAGGCGTGAGTTTATGTTATGTCCTTTATTACATTTTAAACACATATAAATTATATTTTTAAATACATTCCATCATTCCATATATATAAAAAAAAAAAACAAATATATTTAAAAATATAAAAAATAGTAACCCACCGGCATCGGGTACAGGGACCAAGCTACCGGTGGTTAGGGCTCCAGACAGAGGAATCTCCTCACAATACGTGCCGTGTCGAGGAGCACTGCCGTCTGCATCAAGCCCTTGACCCAACTGCCTAACGCGAGCCTCTGGAGATGTTGTTCGAGGCTCTTGGCAATCAGTCCGTGAACCGATACAACTATCGGAACAATAATCGCCGAATCCACACTCCACATGTCGAACCTCGTGAGCCAAATCCAAATATTTAATTTGTTTTTCTTTTTCGGCTTTCACAAGATTCTCGTCATGTGGAATGGTGATATCGATAATTATTGCGCGGCGCTCTGACCGATCTATCAACACTATATCAGGTTTATTAGCTACAATAGTCCTATCAGTGATGATAAATCGATCCCAGTACAACGTGATGTGCCCATTTTCGAGAACTGCGTCGGGCACATACCTATAATACGGTACCTCTGATTCCACAAGGTTGTACTTTAGAGCAAGCTGTTGATGAACAATCCTGGCTACTTGGTTATGTCTATGCAAATACTCGCCGTTGGCAAGACGAGAACAACCAGAAATTATATGTCTAAGGGATTCTCCGGGATGGTGGCACGCCCGACATATGTCAACCGTACCATCCCTTAGTATATACTTCCGATAGTTATTCGTCATCACAACTTCGTCCATAATTGCAAAAACAAAACCTTCGGTTTCTCCAAATAGATAACCGAAGCGTAGCCAAGACACAGATGCTGGTAAGTCTATATCAGGCCCATGGAGAGCCCGATAGAAACGTCCATGCAACTCCTTGCTCTTCCATACATCCATACGGTCATTAATACTTAATACCACAGGTTTGCGCCAGTTCTCTTTTGCCAAAGCTAGCGGGGTAAGTCCGTTGTCCACCCCTACTACATCACGATGCATATCAGCTTCATTGTGTAGGAAGTATTCCCTGAGGTTGCACACCTCACGGTTATGGAGGGATTTGGCATTTAAAAAGCCACGTCCCCCGCATTTCCGCGGTATGTACAACCTCATCACAGATGAACGCGGATGATGCATTCGGTATGCAGTAAGAAGCGTACGGACTTTCCGATCCAGGGTGTCTAATTCAGTCTGAGTCCACCTGAGTATGCCGAAGGAGTACATTAAAACCGGCATGACCCAACCGTTGTAGGCGCGCACCTTATTACCGCCTGACAAAAGACTTTTAAGAACTTTTTTCAAGCGGCCAAAGAAACGTTCCTGTAACGATTGCTTCATGCTAGCTTCTGTAATGCCTAATGCGTGCGACATACCCAGGTATTTATAGGTGTCGTTTGCAGAGAGAGACCTGAGTTTTGTGGAATCTGAGAGCTCAACCCCGTCAGATTCCACAATCTCACCTCTTTTTACATGCATGACCGCACATTTGTCCACACCAAATTCCATCCTGATAGAGTTACTAAAGGTTTCAGTTATCTTTAATAACGCTATCAGTTGGGAATTGTTGGGGGCAAATAATTTAAGATCATCCATGTAAAGGAGGTGGGATATAACCTGACCATCCCTCCGCAATCGACAGCCTAACCCTGAACTCTCCAGCATATAACTGACAGGGTTCAGTGCCAGGCAAAACCATAATGGACTAAGACTATCACCCTTTTTTTTTTTTTTTTTTTTTTTACGTGCGGAAATCCCTTCGGATACCCCCCCGCTGGCCAGCGGGGTGGTTATGTCGTGTCTCGACTAAAACCGCACGGTGTCCTCCCCAAATGTCCGTTGCCGGGCACCCCGGGTAAGCCCTCGAAAGGATAACCCCAGGGTTGCCGGCGGACTTTGGCCGCCACAGCGGCCTCGCCTGGTGGGGTCGGGTTTTATCCCGCTTCGGTGAGTTGGCAGGCGTGTGTAGGGCACACACGACACGCCTCCGCCACGGCCTGCTTCTGTAAGGACGGCGAGTCGGCCAACTGCCGTCCTCAGGCCCCGATCATGGAAAGACTATCACCCTGGAATATACCCCGCTCTATCTTTATCAGCCCGCCATTCTCGCAGATCCGTCGACACCCTGGATAGCAAAGGACGGTACTCCATTGCCCCATACATGCCTTCAGGAAGGTACATAGAGTTGTATCAATTTTATACAACTCAAGCACCCTCAAGAGCCATGTATGCGGCACGGAGTCATAGGCCTTTTTATAGTCTATCCAACATGTCGCCAGGTCCTTACGACTACGGCGTGCCTGTTGGCTAATGGCCATATCAATTATAAGGAGCTCTTTAGTGCCACGAGCCCCACTTCTACATCCATTCTGAGAGACAGACATGATAGAATTGTCGGTTAAGTGTGAGGATATTTTTACTCTCAGGATGGATGTAAGAAGCTTATAGACCGTAGGTAGACATGTAATCGGTCTATAATTTTTAGGGTCCGGACTTGTAAAGAAGGTGGGTTACACCAGTGGTGATGAAATTGGGAATCAATCCTGATTCAAGACATGATTGGAATTGAGATGCTAAACGATCGTGTGAGCTTTTCAGCCATTTTAACCAAAAATTATGCAGTCCGTCTGGTCCCGCTGACTTCCAGTTAGGCAACAGACGGACTGCATCGGTTACATCCTCTTGCAGTATAATAATCGGATCCATGATCTTAATAGGCTCACACGATCGCTCAACATCCCGCATCCAATCACCCTCTGTATGACTGACGGGCATCGACCAGATATTACGCCAGAATGTATTAGTAATATCATCACCTGGTCGATTACCTATTACCAGAAGGTATGGATCGATATTCCCGCATAGCACATTCCAAAGCGCTCCTTAATTGTTCGTTGTACTCGGTACTTACATCTATAGCCCTGGTATCAATCACTTCTTCGCTACAGATGAATTGTGAGATGGTCTCCGTGGCTGGTTGTCTCACAATTTGCGAACAAGGGGTGGTACCCGGGCTACTTCGTATGTTAGAGCGTAGCCTCTCAAGTACAGATTCATCCAACAAATGACAACGTTGGATGGCCCGCACTTGATCCGATAGCCGTTGTGCCGATATGTTTACAGTTGGTTCAAGTACCTGAAACAAAGGCAGCATACGAACACGGTACGCAGTGAGGTTGACTCCTCCCTCTGTAGCCACAAAATATGCCCGCATGACGTTTTCGTTCATAGAAATAGTCCATCGCATGCGGTGCACATCACCACCGGTAGCGGGGGCCCTATTCGAAGCCGGTGGGCGTCGGGGCTCCAAGCCAGTCGATGGCCGGCCTCTCCCCTGCCGACGTACAGGTGTTGGCGACGTCGGCGGGGAGAAAAACTCGTCGCTAGAACTTGAGCTCGACGTCACACCCAGAGAACTTGCTGGTGGCTGTTGGACGGAGCTGGGCGACGAGTCCGGGGTTGTTGGGCGTGCTGCTGCTCTTGCCTTGGCTCTTGTTATAATAATTCATTGCTATTTTTGTGCATTTTCATTATTTATGTTTGACAGGCAAACTGTCATGTCAATGGGTGCTGTATTTAAGGGTGTATATATTTCTGGTTGCATATTTGTAGTTTTTATAATCCATTTAAATCTATTTTTGTATTCTGAACGTATATTGCACTATTGGTGGTTTATTTGTATAACAGATTTTAAAGTAAATGTAATTTTATGTTAGGCACAAAAATAGGCTACTGTTTGACTAGTGTTGCCAGATTTATTTGTTATGTTATTATTATAGTATTAGGATTGGGTTCAAATACCTACATTATCACTATTACAAAAAAGTTCCAATTTGTCATCGTTTTCCTACCGTTGTTTCCGGTTGCATCCAAGACCATCATCTTGCAGTCCGAGGCCACTCCGACTTCTCTCCTGTTTACACGACTAATATGATTTTTAAGGAACTGCTCTCTGATCACCCAGCTCCCGGAGAAAACCCTGCGCCAGAGCCTCTGCCGTCAATCAACAGATGTACTGGCTTGCAAGTAAGAAAACCTTGACATAAATATTAAATAACTGACTTCCTTGCAGTAACTCTTTTCGATTTTATTATATTAGGTCGTTACACACAAATGACAATTCAAATTTTATATTTTTTTTGTGTATGAATGAGACAATATTAAGTTAACAAACAGCAACTTTTATTACATTTTTGAAAAGTGACAGCTGTTAAGTAATACGAAATTTATTATCAAAATGGATAGCATTTAGGAAGTACTGTTTTTGAAGATCGAATTAATTTATCAAGCGGCCAACAAAAACAAAATTTAATACAGAGTTGTAAAATCTAGAAATCAACTTTCAAACAAAATATAAATAATGGAATAGCTATTAAATTACAGGAATAATGAACTCATGAATTTGTAAGAAAATTTCGGCAATTTCATAGGTAAAGACCTATTATTATTATACATATCTTCTTCTTCGTCTTCAACAACGAATTAAGTATCTACTTGCCAACACAAAACAAAAACGTCTGATATGTATCCTCTAAATCCTTTCCCATCCGATTGTCAGCAGCTTAGCCAGTTCTTGTTTTTTATCTAGTTTAGTTTAAAATATTAATGGTGAAAGCATTAAAAGCATTAGTCCCCTTGTTATTGCAGTGTGAGAATTTGCATAGCCTTTGCATAGGGCGCGTGATGTATTCATCAACACGTAAATAAATAATGTAATACGATTTGTATTGCATGTACTAGTCGATATATCGTCACGGATATTTTGTTGTTCTCAATCGATAATGCGTCGGAATTAAATAAATAATAAATAAATAAATATTCTACGACACTCTATACAGCGCTTTCTAGTATCAAAGTAAGCATAGTTTAACTAGCTTGTGTTTATGGGTTCCAGAATGCGGATAAACATACTTATATACTTTTTTTTTGTAAATATATACATATTATATATAGAAACACCCAGGCTAATGCAAATAGATATATTAAAGCATACAAATATTTGCACTGAGCGGGAATCGAGCCCGCGCCCCCAGTCGTAGCACTCAAATGCACTACCGCTACGCCATAGAGGCCGTCAATTAATTGATAACCTACTCAGAATACCTACTTATTTTGTTCATAACCTTGGGTTTTTCATGGAGTGATGAGGCAAACTGAGTACAGTCATTTTTAACCGACTTCAAGATGGAGGAGGTTCTATTTAGAATGTATAATTGTTGGCATCTATAATGGTGGTTTCCTTTCTTGAAAATTCACTTTCAACTTACTATCAGGCTATAATAATAATAATAATACTATCAGGCTGAGTGAGTTACTTTTTTAATAAATAAATATTCTACATTTTACCAAGACGCTTACATCATGCTACATGACCCAAAGTAAGCATAGCTTAACTAGCTTGTCTCATGGGTTCTTTATTATACTTGTTTTGTAAATACATAGGTTCATAATTATACATAGAAACACCCAGACCAATATAAATATTCATGAATACTACTGGTGGTAGAAATTTGATGACACAAATTTGTCACAAAATTCGGCCGGGTAGGTACCACCGTGCACGATTGCGAAAAACCCTCCATAGTAATCCAATTTCGGTTTGATTACGTTCAAGGGTCAGCAAGTGCATAGCCGGGCAGGGGGGTTGTGGTCGCAGCACTTGTGGGACCGGTGGGTGTCACGCGGTGCTGGGACGACAATCCTCTTCTGATGAGGCCGTCAAGCTGAGTGCCACCATTGTTAACATGATACGTGTATGTAATGGTGGCCGTCTTTCCTAAGACTTTACCTTCAGCTTACCATCAGGCGAGGTGAAGTAAACTTGGCGTGTCCTAAATATAAAAAAAAAGAAAAATAAATAATTCTGTGATCAGGAATGGAACCCGCGACTGGCTGAGCAGCCGAATGCTCTACCGTTACGCCACATAGGTAACGGTTAACCTCACCAATATGCAATGAAGTTGACATATATGGACTAAGGAATGAAAAATTGAGTTCAATTTACGTGACATAGTTTGGTGGCTGAACTCATCCGTAACCACTCGCGCGATCTTGACCAAATTTACCACGGTGATAGTGTGGACACTGAGGAGTGTTTTGAAGCGAGGTGGTTCATGTCCGATGTACCATTGAGGAATAATCACCGAAAAACAGTTTCACGACGCGCGGCCTTAGCTAGGCGCGATTGTAGTAAGATGTCTTATTTTCAAGTAAGAGTCCTGCTCGCTCAGCTCAATTTATTTCAGTTGCACCCTGCACTGAATTCCTAGTTTATTGTAGGAGCCTCGACTTTTGTAGAAACGATTCGTCACTGTAATAATAATAAAAAAGCGGCCAAGTGCGAGTCGGACTCGCCCATGAAGGGTTCCGTAGCAGCAAGTAACATAATAATGTATTGTTTTTAATTTTAAATTTGAGTTGATTGAATGAAAGGTAAATTGCGTTTTACGATTAATGATGTATTAAAAAAAACTACATACTAGATCTTTTACCACTTTGGAAGTGTCTCTCGCGCAAACTATTCAGTTTAGAGAAAAATGATATTAGAAAGCTCAATATCATTTTTGAAGACCTATCCATTGATAACCCACAAGTATGGGTTTGATGAAAATAAAATTTGAGTTTCAGTTCTAACTATGGGGAGCCCCCAAAATTTATTGTTTTTTTTTCTATTTTTGTGTGAAAATCTTAATGCGGTTCACAGAATACCTCTACTCACCAAGTTTCAACAGCATAGTTCGCATAGTTTCGGAAAATAGTGACTGTAACATACGGACGGACAGACAGACAGACAGACATGACGAATCTATAAGGGTTCCGTTTTTTGCCATTCAAAGTCAAAGTCAAAACCATTTATTCTGTATAGACCATTAATACGGAACTTACAAAACGTCATAATACGGCACTTACAAAACGTCATTTGGCAACGGAACCCTAAAAATCATTGAGACCAAATATTTTAACCGTATCCTATAAGGATTCCAAAACTATTTATATCTAAGTATATCAATTTTTCATTGATGAATTTCAATGTGAAAATCCTACTAATATTATAAGTGTGATAGTTTGGATTCTATGTTTCTTTTTATTTTTCCACTTAGGCGGCAGACAAGCACACGACCCACCTGATGGGAAGCGGTTACCGTGGCCTATGGACGTGTGCAACACCAGGGGCGTTACACTCGCGCTGCCGACTCTGTAGAAACCTTCTTGAAGAACCCCATATTGTAGTCGCTTGGAAAAAACCACAGCAGGGAAATCATTTCATACTTAGAGCGTGCGCAGAATTTAGTTTCTTTCATATCTTACTGTGTACACGGTTGCCGGTTGCAACGTGTGAGGATGAATTCTCTGTCTGTGAGATAATAGTCACATACGCTACTTTTTATCTCGTAAATAGGTTCCAATGAGAAGACGCTAGCGGAGCCGTGGGTGACAACTAGTATTTTATACCTTTGATAGTGTCCAACGACTTTTGCTGACTGTACCTTTTTTTTTTGTGCGGAAATCCCTTTGGATACCCCCCCGCCGGCCAGCGGGGGTGGTTATGTCGGGCTTGAACGGACTAAAACCGCACGCCGTCTCGGGTCTACAGACGCCGGGGTGTAAGGTTACCCATAGGGCATATCCCTCGCACCCCGACTGACCCTGGGCAATTCGCAGTGTCCCCTCTGATAACAGCAGAGGGGTACCTGGAGCGGCCACCACCCTCGCGGGCGTTGCAGGCCCGCCATACCCCGACCCCCTCGTGCAATGGGGTCAGCTGACCCTAAAAAAGGCCGGTTGGTCAGATTCTTGGCCGTTGACGTTGACGCTAGCTACTCCAGAGGAGCAATCAATGATGCGTCATAGCCCACGTTGCCCAGGGTGCACCAAACTTGAAGGTGATCCCACCAGTCGCACCCCTGTTGCTGACTGTACCTGTAGCACAACATGATCGAATCTAGGACCCACTTCGCAGTTGCATCAAAACTATTTTCAAACAGCTCAATAACTACCAGGGGATGATAGCATACGGGTGAGGCCACCTGTCACCCCAGCAGAAGCAGGCCGGGACGGTGGGGCGACTAGCGCCCCTCCCCCAAACCGGGGCAAGACGGGGACACCGTGGTTCCCAAACCCGAGGGGGCCATCTCGAAACCGGAGATGGCCCAGGGTCAGTCGGGGTGCGAGGGATATGCTCTATGGGCAACCTTGCACCCCGGCGTCTGTGGACCCGAGACGGCGTGCGGTTTTAGTCGGTTCAAGCCCGACATAACCGCCCCCGCTGGCACGCGGGGGGGTATCCGAAGGGATTTCCGCACGACAAAAAAAAAAAAAAAAAAGGGGGATGATAGCATAAAGTCTTATTCAACCAATGGAAGTAACCCACTTCCATTGGTTGACTTCTACGGGCACCACTACCAAGATTTGAATATTCTTTATAGCGTCGAAAGTCGGTACTTACGGCGGTCTTACGTTTATTACCTGTGCTCTGTATATAACTGTGCTGTTATCATACACGACAATTTAGTTAAAGCCGTTTACATTCTGTGAATGTTGATGCAGCCTTTTATACGATACGATTCCGATAAAATTATCGTTGACAATTTTAACAATGTTGTGTAATTGAAAACATAGTTAGTTATTAATAATGCTGAATTGTTCTAGATGGGTTTGTATTGTTTTTGTGTCTTGTACAGTCGCCATCGGTATTTGCTTAACACTTTGCAAGCTACCCACCACTTTAGCTCCTTAACCTCTTGCTCAATTCGTTCTAAAACTTTCTTTATAAACGAAAAAAAAAGCTCCTAATAGAGTTACTAAAGTACCAAATAAGCACACGTGAATCCTAATGACAAGTGGTTATCGTGACCCATGAACGGTTGCAACACCACAGGTGCCCACTTTTTTTAAAATAATTAATCCGTCAAATTGACTGCACCCCGCCTGATGGTAAGCAGAGGTGAAGTCGAAAAAGTAGTGGCCACTATTTCCAGAGTTTGTCCCTAGAATGGTGGCCTTGACAGATGTTTTTTCACGCCCCGCTTAAAGAACCCAGGTTAGGAAGAAGGGAACACGTGTGTGGGTAAAGCGTGCCAGTGCTTTATGGTCCGACAAAAAAAGGAGTCACCAAACCACTTGGTTCCCGATGGTATCGATTGCACTGTATAAAGATGACACCTAAGTCCTGCACGTGTTGTTCGGGACAAGAATGGAGAAGGAGGAATCAATTGGAACAGCTCATCGGAACATTCACCATGGTAATAACTAATAACGTAATAACGCGTTGGTAACCTGGAATTGTAGACTCAAGTCTTCAGAATTTGTTTGAAGTATTTATATTACTTACTAACTTTTATAAGTACTAGTTGAGGTTTGTTTGTCGTCTGTGTTTCCAGAAAGCTATAAATCCGTAAGTGTTCAAATATAGAATGAATAGATTGCTTCTAGGCAAGCGTGGTCTATCCTTTCTCACCTAATCACTTAACTACAGGTGCCATAGTAGTCGAACACAGGCCTATTAACAATATAGTTTGACATTGAATTTAACTTAAAAGAAAAACACATTTTATTAGGTAAATTCCTTTCGATTACCACCTTTCCTATCCCAAACTCCTTTCCCATCCCCTCCCAAACTCCTATCTCATCCCCTTTCCTTTACAGGGTCGGTAGCGCGAGTGTGACGCCACTGGTGTTGCACACGTCCATAGGCCGCGGTAACCGCTTCCCATCAGGTGGGCCACCTTAGTGGTATAAAAAAAAAACCTTATAAAAATTTTTTTTTCATTATGTCGAAGCTCGAAATATATTTTAATAATTCCGGTATAAAGTCGTATCTTGTAAAGGTCTTTTAACTTGGTCGCGAGGTTCTTCAAACAGAACAACTTAGAACTGAAAACTCGATTAGTTTCACCAACTCGACGCGTGTTTATGTACTTGCAGTACATATTGAGCGCACATATCGACATGTACAAAACTACCTCATCCAATATCTTTATATTTAGACATCATGTGTATTTAAATTTGGAAAAATCAATACTCGGAATGGACATGGTGACAATTCTGAGCTTAATAACAGTTAAAATATGAGCCGCGGTAGCCTTGGGTATGGGTAAAGGACTGCTGAGACGAGGTCTCGGGTTCGATCCCAGGTATTACCATGGCACACACCAATGACTTTTCGATGCTTTTCGAGTTATGTGTGTATTTATCGCAGGTTTATAAGTGCCCGGTTAATGGCAATAGGCTCGCCACCTATTACATTGGGACCTAAAACATAAACTGGCGAAACGTGGGTGCTAGCACCTCTGCCTACCCCTTCGGGGATATAGGCGTGAGTTTTATGTTATGTGATGTTTATGTATATGAGCCCAGTGGAAGCCGTTTGCAATTTGAAGACATTTAAAAAATTGGCCAGTGGGCATGGTCCAAGCGTGTATGAGTTGTCTACGGTCCGTAAGTGACCAACATTTCTTTATATATTGTCTTCTTGCTTTTAAAATATTTGAACTGATACGTAGTAACGTAGACAGTTGGTATATTTGAGGTAGAAAAAATACATTAGCATACTATGTATCTACTTAAGATACGTAAATAAACCAAATAACAAAATATATTTTTAACCACTTCCTTCACCTTGAAAACTAGCATCTTATTTTATTTCCGCATCATACGAGCACAATGATAGTGTTTAAATACATTGATTTATTATTATTTTACGTCAACAGTTTTTTATTTTATAAAAAAATTATGATTTATTGCGTTTTAAATGTTGGTTTGAATTTAATAAGAATGTGTAGGTTTTTTTTCTATAATATGTTTGTGTTTTTAAGTTGAATTGGTATAATATGTAGATAGGTGTGTTTTTAACACATATTTTCGTACAGAAATGCCCACGGATATCCCCCCACCAGGCAACGGGGGTGATTATGTCGGGCTTGAACCGACTGAAACCGCACGCCGTCTCGGGGCTTCAGACGTCGGGGTGTAAGGTGGCAAGGCATTTCCCTCGCACCCCGACTGACCTAGGGCCATCTCCGGTTTCGTGATGGCCCCCTAAGGTTTTCAAACCACGGTGTCCGCATTTGCCCCGGAAAGGGGGGGGGGGGGAATTTTAAGAGGAGGGAAATTTTTAATATTGCCGCAATCATGCTGCCGAGCGAGAGGACTCCTACCCCGATTTCTGCCATGAGGTCACGCCTCGGCACCTCCTACGCCGGGCAGTCTACCAGCTTCTGCAGCCCCGAGTCCTCGCTCGCGTCGCACAAAAGGAAAGAACGGAACCCTTATACTATAAGGCTTATAGGCTCACTTCGTCTGTCTGTTTGTTAAGACTATTTTTTCAGGAACGCGTAGAAAGAAATTCATACGAAATACACAGGTCTACAACGCCTACAAGCTGTAAAAAAATAAGACTACTTGGACAGCCGTTCGTGTAAAAAATTTCATTACAATAAAATTAATATGTTTTCCATTTGAATATTAAATTAAATCCTGGTAACTAATATTCAAAGACAAGATCAGCGATAGATGATAAAAATATATCAACAAACAATTCATACATTCTTCCCCCTCCTCCCAAGTTGGACAAACGACACAGGGGATAACACTTATTTCACAAATCAGATCGCCACAATGAAATAACCTCCCTTAGTCCGTAAGTACATAAATTAGAAGCAAGCAAGCGCGGGAAGGAAGGGGCCGGCCAGCGCTGGCTTCCGCCGGACACACTCGTATGGACCGCCCCTCCACACCCCCCTTGCCTTTCTTTGCGTGTCATCTGATATGAAGACCTTTGAAGTGAGGCCATAGTTGACGGAACAGCTGTCACATGTTGACTGCAGTGACATTTAATACAAGCGCAATTTAGATTTAAGAAAATTGCCGGGGTGGCAGGTGAGGTCGCTTGTCACTCCAGCAGAAACAGGCCCGGGCGGCGGGTTGACTAGCGTCCTCACCCCCCTTTTCGGGGCAAGATGGGGACACCGTGGTTCCCAAACCCGAGGGGGCCATCCGCAATACCATAGATGGCCCAGGGTTAGCCGGGGTGCGAGGGAAATGTCTTATGGGCCACCTTACATCCCGGCGTCTGCAGACCCAAGTCAAGCGGCCTTAGTCGGTTCAAGCCCGACATAACCACCCCTGGTGGCCCCCGGGGGGGGGGAGGGTATCCTAGGGGATTACTGCAAGAGAAAAAAAGGTATAAGAAAATTGGTAACATGTAAGTATATATTTTGTGACACTTGATTTTTTTTAGTTCCAGTAGGCTCCTGTAGCCATCCTCACATGAACCATCAAGAACGTATGTAAGGACGTATCAGTAACCATGTCAGCCCAACTACTGTAGATGGTCACCGTAGCCGAAGTCGGCTTGGAATGCGTCATGATCATCACAGAATATCCATTTCATTACATCCCGGGCAACACAGATGAATTACAAAAACTAAAGACCACAAGGCCAGAAGCTATCAATTTTAACGTGTGTCTTTTTGGAGGCGTCAAACTTTCACGCACCTCTTAGAGAAACTGGAAGCAGGATGAAGGAAACACGATGGTTCTATACATCTGTAATGGCCAGAAGGTGCTGGCTCTCTTTATGGAGCTTTTCTAGGAGTTACTTTGCAAGACTTTCTTTTCTTTTCTCCTGTTTTCTTTCCTTTGCCTTTCTGTGGTCTTCTCTCGTCTCTTTCTTAATATTCTGTAGTCTTTCTGCAACGTTTCGGAACTACTCATAAGGCAAGAAATTAGTTTACAATCAGATAGGTTGCTACGGTCACAGTATTAGAAGGTCTTTAGTTCTAAGTCACTTTTCAGAACATAATTCGAAGATTCTGCGATATTTTGTTTTTATTTAAAAGGAAATTGCTATGTCATTCCTTGCACCACCCAATTAGCAATTGTTTTATATATTTTCAATATATTGACCATTAATGGGGATATTGTAGACTTCAGGGACTATCAGGGACTATCAGGGATTTAAAAATAGATAATTAACAAATAAATATTCTACGACATTCCACACAGAGCTTTCTAGACCCAAAGTAAGCATAGTTTAACTAACTTGTGTTATGGGTTCCAGAATGCGGATAAACATACTTAAATACTTTTTTTTTTGTAAATACATACATATTACACATCGAAACACCCAGACCAATGCAAATAGATATATTCATGCGTACAAATATTTGCACTAAGCGGGAATCGAACCCGCGCCTCCTGTAGTAGCACTCGAATGCACTACCGTTACGCCACGGAGGCCAATATCCCGAAACTTTTGCACAATTCACAAGTAAATCTAAATGCTATTTATTTTATTAATTAAGAAAAATGTTAGATAGTTCTTGTCATAAAATGAAAAGTATCTACAATACCTTTTTTTTTTTTTTTTTTTCGTGCGGAAATCCCTTGGGATACCCTCCCGCGTGCCAGCGGGGGCGGTTATGTCGGGCTTGAATCGACTATAACCGCACGCCGTCTTGGGTCTACAGACGCCGGGGTGTAAGGTTGCCCTTAGAGCATATCCCTCGCACCCCGACTGACCCTGGGCCATCTCCGGTTTCGAGATGGCCCCCTTGGGTTTGGGAACCACGGTGTCTCCGTCTTGCCCCGGTTTAGGGGAGGGGCGCTAGTCGCCCCACCGTCCCGGCCTGCTTCTGCTGGGGTGACAGGTGGCGTCACCCACCACCTCCAGGCCTGCGCTCATGGAGGACGGAGGTCGTTAAGCGACCTCCGGCGCCTGAGTCGCCTGCGACGCGCGGCGAGCAAGTTGCGGGCTCGGCGGTCCGGGAGAGTTCTAAATCTCTCCCGGGCACGCTCCGCCATCTCCTTCGCGAGCATTACATGCTCGCAGAAGTAGGTGGCGGCGGCCCACGCGCTCGCGCTCCGCACCATTGCCGCAATCATGCTGCCGAGCGAGAGGACTCCCACCCCGATGGCTGCCACGAGGTCACGCCTCGGCGCCTCCCATGCCGGGCAGTCCGCCAGCGTGTGCAGCCCTGAGTCCTCGCTCGCGTCGCAGTGATGACACTCAGGCGTTGGCTCCTTCCTGATCCGATGCAGGTGGTCCCCGAAGCACCCCTTCCCGGAGATCACCTGCGTCAGTCGGTACGAGAGGCTTCCGTGTCGCCTCTCCACCCAATCCTCCATGATGGGTCTTACCGCCGCTATTGCGGCGTGCCCAGTATCTACAAAACCTAATCCTGTAATATTGTTGTTTGTAATAAAATATAAATTGGAATTTAGACTGGTACCTTCCCGCGATATAAAAAGTGCATATGAAAAACTAGTATGATTTCCTACAAACCAACGACGCCGACAAAAATTTATCTTCGCATCGCTTCTCATTGCTTTGTTTTGCATGTACTTTTTGCATGCGCCTGACCTTTGGTAAATTAACTTTGTACATAAATAATAATTTAATTTTTTTAGTGTTACAAGTGTGTTCCACTTCATGAATTTTTATGTGCGTCAAAACATTTTTATTATATATGGCCCTAATTATATCAGAGACTACCAGATATTGTGGCAAGTTTCATAATTTTTTAGGGTTCCGTTGCCAAATGGCAAAAAACGGAACCCTTATAGATTCGTCATGTCTGTCTGTCTGTCCGTCCGTATGTCATAGCCACTTTTTTCCGAAACTATAAGAAGTATGCTGTTGAAACTTGGTAAGTAGATGTATTTTGTGAACCGCATTAAGATTTTAACACAAAAAAAAAGAAAAAAAACAGTAAATTTTGGGGACCCTATACTTAGAACTGAAACAAAATTTTTTTTTTCATCAAACCCATACGTGTGGGATATCTATGGATAGGTCTTCAAAAATGATATTGAGGTATCTAGTATCATTTTTCTCTAAACTGAATAGTTTGCGTGGGAGACACTTCCAAAGTGGTAAAATGTGTGTCCCCCCCCTGTAACTTCTAAAATAAGAGAATGATAAAACAAAAAAATATATGATGTACATTACCATGTAAATTTCCACCGAAAATTGGTTTGAATGAGATCTAGTAAGTAGTTTTTTTTTATACGTCATATATCGTAAACCGCGATTTACCTTTCATTCAATCAACTCACATATAAAAATTTAAAAAAAAGCATTATTATGTTACTTGCTGCTACGGAACCCTTCATGGGCGAGTCCGACTCGCACTTGGCCGCTTTTTTTAATGAGCCATCACTTCGAGTATTTTTCAAATACATTTTTAAAATTACTAATACGCGCACAGAAAATATACTTTTGGCCTGTTATTTTTAAAATAGCTATTTGTTTGCTATTTAATCACTGCTGGTTGCCCAAAATCAATGAGGGATTACGTTATAGTGTATATATATTTAAAACTAGCAGTGCCCGCGACTTCGTCCGCGTGGATTAAGATTTTTAGGGTTTTAGTTTTTTTGCGCGGAACCCTAATTATTTTTCCTAAAATTAAAGTAGCCTATGTTACTCCTTGTAATATTACCTTTCTGCCAGTGAAAGTCCCGTCAAAATCGGTCCAGTCATTTCAGAGATTAGCCGGAACAAACAGACAGACAGACAAAAATGGTAAAAAATGTTATTTTGGTGTATGGTATATATTCATATACATGTAGCAAAAGACGATTATTTCAATATTACAAACAGACAATCCAATTTTATTTAAATGTATAGATGTATAGATGAGACACATTTGCAATATCCATTAAAATTTACTTTGTTTCAAAATATAATCCCACGTTTTGAACTTAATTTCACTGTCTCTGTGTCTAAATTTAGTTTCTATATTTTATTTCTTCTAAGTGAACGGGTAAAGTGCTTTCTAATTCTCTGGACAATTTGAATCTACAAAAAATATGCGCACTGTCACGACTTTAGCTGTCTTGACGTAATTTATGTGTTACGATATTCTTAGCTCTTAAGTGTTATTGGCTCACAAAGAATTGCTTGGACGAATACCAATTCACTGAAAGTAAGCCAATATAATCTCATTTTTTTAACCAGTGCTGATACTTAAGTCAAATATATCTGACATTGACGAATGATGATGTAAGTGAAATAATCTCTGACTTAACGTAAGTATACCACGAGTGAATATTATTGTAATCTATGTCCAATATGTAGAATGTACTGCTTCCGGGCTGCTTGGCCGTAGTCCAGATGAAACTTGTGTTCCAAACGTTTCGTCGATCACTGCGGTCGACATCTTCAGTGGTACAGGTCCGGGCGGTGACAAGTTTCATCTGGACCACGGCCAAACACCCCGGAAGTAGTACATTCTACATGCAAAGCCGGCCGTAAAAGCCTAAAGAATTATTTGTCCAATAGTCAAACCACATGGCATCATTGAGCCCACAAGGATACAGGATAGGTATAACTTGCAAAGTACTATAAGGCGACTTAAGAATAGAGCTATTCTCCATCCGATATCTTTTTTTTTTTACGTGCGGAAATCCCTTCGGATACCCCCCCGCCGGCCAGCGGGGGTGGCAATGTCGGGCATGAACTGATTAAAACCGCACGGTGTACTGCCCAAGTGTCCATTGCCCTCGAAAGGATAACCCCACGGCTACCAGCGGACCTTGACCGCCAGCGCGGCCTCGGCTGGTGGGGTCGGGTTTTATCCCGCGTCGGTGAGTTGGCAGGCGTGTGTAGGACACACACGACACGCCTCCGCCACGGCCTGCTTCTGTGAGGACGGCGAGCCGGCCAACTGGCGTCCCCAGGCTCCGATCATGGAGGTCAGTAAAAGACTGCCCCAGAGTAAACACTAGCAACTGTAATACAGTTTTTCGAAATTAACTCGGGACACAGGGATTTTCACACATGTTAAATGTATCTTTGGGTCAATAACGATTATGATTTACAATCAAGGCTTGCATTTAAGCAGGTTGGCTTGGATCTCAAATATCTAACCGGGCCAAATTCACAGAGACCAGAATCACCAATGTTCGCTTACCTATACGTTAGTGATATCTTTAATAAAAGTAAGTATAGATTTTGATCGGAAAAAGAGAACATCTAAGACGGGACTTGAACCCGCGACCAGTCCCTTACAGGGGGAATGCTCTGACCAACTGAGCCACCTAGACACGTCCCAAATATTAGAAATTCTCCGATATATATTATATACGTCTTAAGGTGATGCTGGAGCCATCAACCGTAATTCTAGCGAACTACGGAAATAATGAATGACTTTACAGTCATTTTTAAACATTGTTTTTTGATGACTCCGCCTAAGGTTTTTTCCGATATAAATCTATAGAAAAAGTGAGCATAAAAATTTAATTGAATTAATAGTAAGTATTTCAAAAATCTTATAAAAATTAATTTAAAAAAGCCCCCAACATAACTAAAAACATTTCCGATTAATTCACCTTTCAATCAAGAGACACAAAAATCTAAATCGGTTCATCCGTTCAGGAGCTACGATAGGACAGACAGACATACACACAGACACATGAAACTTATAACAGCACATAGTTTTTACATCGGGGGTAGTAATAGTTAAATTACCAAATAGTTCCATAATAGTTTGGCGCCTACCTACTCAATACAGTTCACCCACGATCCCTTCTGATTTCTTTCAGATATCACCTAATAAACATGAGTTTGTCCCCTAAGTTCAAGAAGTTGTCGGTCAGCTGATCTAATGGTGTAATATAGATTGATAACAAGCCATGACTTGACACTTGAGAGCAGAGGTTATTTCGGGGAACAAAGGAGTTTCCTACTGTGAAGTGTCAAGTATTTTGATGTGTCAAGATTTTAAACGAACATTGCTATTGCAGACTCCCCCTGACTACGGACATTGGTAGAAGTCTGAGTGAAAACTTTATGTTCACCATTATCAAAAAAAAAACTGAATTTTAAGTCTGACAAAGATCTTTCTAATTCCAATTTCTAAATCCAGTATTTTTTTTTAAAAACTGGCAAACAAACACATAAACAGATAAACAGACAAGAATACCAAAAACAACTATTTTTGTGTTCAGAATCGTTAATTTAACATCTATTTTTTAATATCTCCAATGTACATTTTATAATAGTATAGATGTGAAAGTTTGTAAACTGTTGGATGTACTGTGTGGATGTTGGTTACTCAATTATGCTCTAACGGCTGAACGTATCGGGCTGAAATTTGGTACAGGGATAGATTATAGTCTGGAATAACACATAGGCTAAAATATTTCGATTATCGGCACTCACTTTAATAGGTACCCATGGTATGCGGGAATGGGAAAAGAACTCAACGCGGGCGGAGCCGCGGTCAGCAGCTAGTTACTATATAAACAGCACTGCTTAGCTAATATTTTTTGTAATGTGGAAGAGCTTTATCAAATTGATGGCGCATTGTTTTTTTTATGTTTAGTCCGTCAAATTGACTGCACCCCGCCTGATGGTAAGCTGAGGTGAAGTCCAAAAAGTAGTGGCCTCCATTTCCAGAGATTGTCTCTAGAATGGTGGCCCAGACGGCCTCAACAGATGTTTTTTCACGCCCCGCTTAAAGAGATCTACCTCTCTTAAAGTGTTTCACGGTTTTAGTATAACTATCCTCTAAAGAGCTGACTCGAATCTCAGTGAATCTATGTCATGACGTCATAAAGATTATCTCCCCCCTCACATTTAGGAAGCCTGTCGGTCAAGCGTCTCCGTCGTATAGATTGATAAGCTATGAGCCCCGTTTATTGAGACTGCTATCTTGTTAAGATGTGCGAAACTACACTTTTTTGACGATGGGTGAGCAAAACGTCAAGTATAGAGAGAAAGTTTGTAAAAAAAAAAAATCTTCACGCCTGTATGCCCGAAGGGGTAGGCAGAGATGTATTACACACCCACGATTGTTGTTGGGTTTATGTTTAGGTCCCAATGTAATAGGGTGCGAGCCTATTGCCATCTACCGGGCACATTACTAAGCGAGCGATAATCAACATTTTTAATACACACATAACTATGGAAAGTCATAGGTGTGTGTCCAGGGCGACTGGGCATCGAACTCGAGCCCTCGTCTCGGTAGTCCGTTACGTACACCACTCGGCTATCGCCGCTTTTTTAGTGTTTTCTTTTGTGTAAAATGGGATTCAGAGAACGTTTTGATGCATGAATCATAAGCACGCTCGGGCTACTTGTAGAATTTAGCAAGCAAGTAGAAACTGGCGATTGCCGTGCAGTCGGTTTTCTCAAGGACTTGGCAATTAATTGGCTGTGCGGAAATGCTGCCTGCATCCGGGGTAACATGCCAAAGGGGCACAGTTTTTTAACCCATTTAAGTATTCATAGATTAATTCAATTACTTTTCCTATAGACTTAGATCCGAACAAGAGAACATCTAGGACGGGATTTGAATCCGCGACAAATCCCTTTTTTTTTATTTTTTTTTTTCGTGCGGTAATCCCTTACAGGGGGAATGCTCTGACCAACTGACTATGTCTAGGGGGCTCAGTTGGTCAGAGCATTCCCCCTGTAAGGGACAGGTCGTTGCTTCAATGTCCGTCCTAGATGTTCTCTTTTTCCGATCTAAATCTATTTTCATAGATTAGTTCAGTTTTTAATGTACTTATAAATACACAACAGTCTGATATACACAACAGGTTTTTGATATAATATTTACTTTATTTTAACTATTAGTTCGTAGCTACTGTCTGCCTGTACCAACGAGGATATCTCGTAGCAGAGAATTGCAATATTCTGAAATAAAAAGTATCTTATGATTTTCATTAAATTATGACCTATCTCTAAGTAGGTATACCGAATATGATGAAATTAAGAATATAAATAAATAAATATAAGCGCTATCTAGACCCAAATTAAGCATAGCTGAACTAGCTTGTGTTATGGGTTCTAGAATGCGGATATAAATACTTGGATACATTTTTTTTTGTAAATACATACATATTTTACATAGAAACACCCAGTCCAATGCAAATATTCGTATTCATGCACACAAATATTTGCACTGAACGGGAATTGAACCCGTGACCTCTGACTTAGCAGTCGAACGCTCAACCGCTACGCCACAGAGTCGTCTCATAACAACAAATTAGTTTAATGGTTCAAGCGTGAAGTTAGTTAAGTAGGTTAGATAACACTTATATAATTACTATTAAGATTGTATTATTATTATTATTATTCTACATTTACTTCATTCAAATGAATTTCGGTAAAATACTTAAAGTTAAGTTTTGATATGCTTACGGCGTGCGGTTTTAGTCGGTTCAAGTCCGACATAACCACCCCCGCTGGCCTGCGGGGGGCTATCCGAAGGGATTTCCGCACGAAAAAAGAAAAAAAAGGTACCTAAATAATGAATCTATTTATATAAGACAGTAGTTCCACGAAATCGTTTCCACACTTTTGTACCCCGAGGGTTGCGAGGTCAGCACAACCAGTGTATTTAGCAGTGGATGTGGTATCTGTTGACACATCGCGCCCCCGGCCCCGCTACGCTCCATGCTTATCCCTTTACTGCCAGTTAAGTGCCGCCACTTACCGCCCTGGTACTCGCCTCGCCTTCATTTGGGACAAGGATTCTTGAGCTTCTAGATATGTTGGTAGGTACAGAAATTATACATGTTTTCTATTTTTGATACTAGACTGCCGTCCTTACAGAAGCAGGCCGTGGCGGAGGCGTGTCGTGTGTGTCCTACACACGCCTGCCAACTCACCGACGCGGGACAAAACCCGACCCCACCAGGCGAGGCTGCGGTGGCGTATTTGCCGAATAATTTTTTTTTTATTCGTGTGGAAACCCCTACGGGCTTCACCCCATCGGTGCCAACGATGGGGTGGGCGTGTCGGAATCGGACCGACTAAAACCACACGATGTCCTCCCCAAGTGTCCATTGCCGGGTACCCCGGGTAAGCCCTCGAAGAGATAACCCTAGGGATACCGGCGGACTTTGACCGCCACTGCGGCCTCGCCTGGTTGGGTCGGGTTTTATCCCGCGTCGGTGAGTTGGCAGGTGTGTGTAGGACACACGACACGCCTCCGCCACGGCCCCGATCATGGAGGATCATGGATCATGGCTTACAGCCTCATCTCTGCTCATAATATGCCCATACTATAACAGCCGCTGGCTTCTCAACGTTTTATTCACCGGTGCAACTTTCAAACACTACTTTCACCATCTTATCGTTTCCAGTAAAACTCAAATTATCGCTTCGTCATTCGCCAATGAGATCGGTGGTCCACTAGAAAAGTTACGCGTAAGATCTCTCGCAGTTCACACGACGCAATAGACGTTTTATGAAACATTGCTGACTGAGGGTGACACCGATCCGGCCTGTGCTGGACTTTTATTTGCTTTTATTGGATCATTCAACGACTGTAGGGGCCATTCTGATATGGGAGCTTGATAAGGAGTTCAGCTGCTAAGCTAACAGTTAGAAAATAAGGTGAGTAAGATGTTTTGTATTGTACTATAATAGCAAACAAGCATACAGCTGACTAGATGGTAAGCGGTTATTATGGCCTTTGAATGCAAGCGTAGGAGGTGGAGGTGCTGGTAAATGGTAACATCAGTTGGGTCATACCTGGCTTTGCTTCCTTAGTAGGTATAGCTATTTTAGAAGGCTCATTGTAGATCTTGTGTAGAGATCTATCTATCGATCGAGATCACTCGACTTTCTCAGGCCTCTTATCAGGGGATCCTATGGCCTTTTTCCTTAACATCTATGTAACCTTGCTTGACCGTCTTAAATTACAGTTACTGTAGGTGAAGTTAAAGTCCTTTAAAGGGCCTGGTCGCGGGTTCAAGTCCCATTCTAGATGTTCTCTTTTTCCGATCTAAATCTTTAGAAAAAGTAAGCATACAAAATGCTTAATTAAATGGAATTAAAGTCAGAGGTCAAAAATAAAAGGACTCTATATAATTATTCATTGTTCCAAAATGCTTCAGAATTTCCGTAGACGGCTCCTACGTCGCTTCGGACTAAAATACCAACACACCAAGATGGGTCTTGTATAATATAAAATTAGCATATAAAATGCCTCAAATTTATTTCGTTTAGATAAATTAATATTTCAAATTACAATCATCAATCACACAACCGTTTCGCACTAAACAATGTCACAATTATCATTATTATCTTGCGCAGTGCGTGACGCGTGCGCGGTTACGCACCGCTGCGGTGGCGGCAACAAATTAAGCCCGGTAATTATGTTACATGCCGCATGAAAAGAATTTCATCGAATATTTGATCTGACAGTAAATTTAATTTAAACCTAAATAGATCTATTTAGGTTTAAATTAAATTTACTGTTGGTAACAGTAAAGAGTGAGTAGATGAGTTATCACACTTATCGGGGAGCTGGGCGAGAAAATCTCCTGGTGTGCACCGTTTCGGCTGCATCTTAGAGAAGCTAATCGTGAGATGGGTATATCAGAATCGAACCGACTGAATCGTCGCGGTGTTCCTTTACGTTTGTCGAGGAGTCAAGTGTGACCGAAAAAGTAAATCTCTTGGTGCACCCCGTTAGTCTCAGATCCTTACATATGAAATTGGCGTTCTATTTTGGGAGAAACATAGAGTCGATTTTTTTTCAATATAATATATTTATTTAATCAATGTATGTACCATTGCTACCTATGCACTTTTGCACCATCTCATAGGTAGTTCACTGATCACTTTACTAAAAACAACATTATGACGGGAATCAATAAAATCTTTGAAAGCACTTTGGACTGCCCCATCGGAGTTGAATTTTTTTCCTTGCAAGAAGTTACCCAAATTTCGAAAAAAATGGTAATCTGTTGGAGCAAGGTCCGGGAAGTACGGTGAATGTCTTAGACAATCCAATTGAAGCTCCTGTAATTTGGTAGCCGTCTGTTGTGCAGTGTGTGGTCTAGCGTTGTCATGACCAGCCTCGGTTGTTTAGCAGCTAACTTTTCCATCGTGGTTTCAAGCAGCTGACAATAGACATTCGCCGTAATCGTCTGGCCAGATTTAAGAAAACTGTAGTGAACGACACCAGCACTAGTCAACCAAACGCTCACAAGTAATTTTTTTGAGTCTATTTTCGCTTGGGGCAGGATTTAGCTGGTTCGCCAGGGTTCAGCCATTGCGATGAGCGTTTCCGATTATCGTACAGGATCCACTTTTCATCACAGGTAGTTCGATTTAAAATACCGTCCCGTACAATACCGTGTGTCGGTTTGCTGCACTCAATTCATGAGGTACCGCGGGTGGGGTATCCGAAGGGATTTCCGCACGATAAAAAAAAAAAAAAAGGTACCCACCTCTCAAGCATTTTCACCTTCGCAATATGCTTCAAGTTGATTATTGTTGAATAGTTTTATTACTAACACCGCAGCCTGCAGCTAACTCGCACGTGTTTTGCGATGGATCCGCTTCCACAATAGCCTTCCATTCTTGATTAACAACTTTGGTCTCCGGCCGTCCACGGGGTTTGTTCTGCAGGTCGACATTTCCAGAACGAAAACGTTGGAACCAAAAACGCAATGTGTTTTCTTTTGCGATACCGCCGTCATACACATCATTAATCCTTCGAGCCGTTTCTGCAGCACGGGTGCCACGATGGAACTCGTACTCGTACATAACGCGATATTTCAAGTTTTCCATTTTGTGATCTGAGTGACGCAAAGAAGAAACCAAAAGATGAAAAAGCAAATGAATTACTGTTTTCAAAACACAAAAGCATGAGTAAATAGCTGTATAAATTTGAAATTGGAATTCCTAACCAAAGAGGCGACATTTGAGATCAAAGTGGTTTCTCAGCGTATTCCTTTGATTACCATTCAAACCGTTCAAAGTGTTTAATTTTTCTTGGGTTTGAGTAAGTGATTAACTGAATCTCAAGCTATTGTTGCATACAAAATATCTTCAGTATTAAAATGAATCCTTTTAACTAAATGTATTAGACCTGTCTATGTCAATGAGATCCGTTTACTATTCATATAAGCCATCTTGTCCAATTTATCTGAAATTGAACTAGGATTCAGATGTGTAATTATATTCCTTTCACATGGTAGACATTAATCGCAATATGGATACTACAGTACTCTGTGTATTTTTTATATGGTTGGAAAATGTATCTAATTTAGCATAGTACCTTTTTTTTTTTCATGCGGAAATCCCTACGCGTCTTCGGGAAGCCTCTCATCAGACTAATAAGCTTGCTTTGCTCCAAACTCTACGCCTGAAATTCCGTCGGAATCACGGCGAACGATATTACAGGCCATGCATAACTGTACATAGTACCAGACGAGGAGAACACTGCCCAATGATTAAAGAGAAACTATGGAAAGTGAAGTACATAATTCAAATTGTATTGAAAGCGATTCTATAACAGTTTTCCTCTTATATTTGTTTTAATTATAACGAATTAGCGTATAGTCTTATTTCTGCGCACGCCGCGCCACCGCCTAGGACTTAGGTAACGCATTGAGATGCAATAATTCGCACGTATACGGCCACACTGCGTCCGCGCATGTTTCGATAGTGGCCGTTCACGACCGCGGCTGCCATTAAACCCGCAAACAATCGCCGCACTCACAGAGGTGCCGATAGCTTATAAAACCATACACGAGAGACCAACTAAAAAGACCCACTTTTGTTTTCCCTTTACGCGGCACATTTTGTCATTATTCGTGGCACGTGGTCGCGAATATATAATGTTTTATTATTAGAGGTTACGACTTCACGCCTTTAGCGGCGCAGTGCGACTGATAATACTTTCATTTGTTCCGAGAAGCAGTTATCTGCGCTGGCACCGCGTGTGCAGTTTCGTTGTCCGCGACTTTACGGACGATGTAGCATTGAAACAGTCGCGAACGACGCGGCCGACGCGAGAGTGCCAGCGCCCGCTGCCAGTGCGTGTCTTCTAATTGTAATAGGCATAATGCTGTACTAAACATTTTACTAGCCTCTTGGGAAACTCTGCATTGTCTTGAACGTAACTAAACACTTGTTCACGTTAAACTAATAGCTCAGAATGAGACGTAGGATGAGTGGCGTATTTCATGCTTAATTGACGAAATTGTGGTTAAATAGGCAAGCCAGAGTTAAGAGATTTATGCCGTTCGCTGTCTTTTTCTCCTGCGAGCCAATAAAAGTCAGCTGATCGACGAAACTCACTAATTCTTTAAAGAATGGAGGCTGATATGTCGCCACATACAGCTAGCTCTCCACAAGCTATCCTGCGAATTGTGTGGCTTCCATAAACCTTCAGATAAGATAACATAGTCATTATCATCATCATCTTCGAGTCAATTCTGTTCGCATCCGAGGCTCTCACCACGGAGTCCAGGGTCAGTCTCCTGAATTTCACTACTTCGCATCGCTTCTTCGTCATCCATAGCAGTAAGATCATTGGCACGCATGTGATCTTCGTCATGACATATTGCACATAGAAACATCCAGGTCAATGCAAATAAACGTATTCATGCTTACAAATATTTGCAGTGAGCGAATATGGAACCCTTGACTTTTGACTAAGCAGACAGATGCTTTACCGCTACACCACACAGGTCGGAAAAGCAGGTGTTTTGAGTAATACATGTGATATTGGTACCAATTACACTCAGAGTACTAAAAATGACTAGTTAACCACTTTGAAGGCCAATGATACTCCAATAGGAATATTCAAATGTAATCTGAAAAAAAAAGTTGCTACACATTGTTTTTAAAAAATAGCCATTAATCAATCCATCACTAAAGCTTATCAAACTTTTTATATGTATTTACTTACACAATTGAGTCCAAAATCAATTGTGAGCAAGTTCCCCTTTCAACAATGGTCATTAATGATAAAAATTGTTCGAAAATTAAACTTTAAATTGGGCATTACACGCGGTTTTCGATGACCGAGATTAGCATCAATCATTCGTCAACGTTCGTCAATCGTTTGTTGGGCGCAAGCGGAGCGAAGAGTAAATCATAGTGTTGGCACGTCACATTGACACCCACATCCCGAACGTACAGCCCTCTGCCAATGATGTGCGCGTAGGCAGAATCTGGTGAGGAAATTACTCACTGAGGCAATGTTGGGATTTTCTTTTATTTAATCTGGTAATTGTGCTGATATGAGTCACAGAGTCAGAAAGATGCTAGAGACGAGTTTTTTTTTTACTACATACAGTAGGAAACCACTTACAACTTATGCGCAACTAATGCGTTGCCATCTGTAGAAGTGAAGGGAAGGGAAGGGAAATGGAAAGGGAGAAAAAGAGAACAGGAAAAATGAAAGAATGAGAGGTAAGGCCTTCGGCACACTTGAAGAGATCAACAAAGTGGTAATCTAGGCAGTGCATAAGTTGCATGTTTTTGTAACTGTAACCCGTGGGTGACAACTTGGTTCCAATTGTTGAAGTTCTTGTCAAGAACTATTATAAGCTGCTTTGAAGAGACTCTTAGTTGGACCTTGCAAAGCGCATGCCCCTAAGATTGTCATTAGATTTTCCTGTAAGAAAATTTTAGTAGTAGTAGCACGGAGTTTGGTAACTGGTCCAGTTGTAGTTCATCTATGCATATTCTTTTAAGATAACCTTGTGAGCATATATTTTTATGAATCTTATACTCTTTTTTTTTATATTTAGGACACGTCAATTTGACTTCACCTCGCCTGATGGTAAGCTGAAGGTAAAGGGAAAGAGGGTCACCATTACATATACGTACCATGTTAACAATGGTGGCACTCAGCTTGACGGCCTCATCAGAAGAGGATTGTCGTCGCAGCACCGCGTGACACCCACCGGTCCCACTAGTGCTGCGACCCCTGAACGCAATCAAACCGAAATTGGATTACTATGGAGGGTTTTCTCATATAAATATAAAAAAGTGAAATTCTATATTATGTCCTCTCTGTGCATTAATCTTTGTATAAGCGCCAGCGCAAGTCAGCGTGCACGTTGTGGGAGACGCGTCGACAATGCACAGGAAGTGTCGACCAAATCGAATCATACACGCGGACATACAGACAAATTTTATATTTATACACTCTCGCAGCCATTGTTTAAGCCACACGCACTTTTTTTTTGTTTGAAACGAATGCATTTGTAGCTATTTAGGCTGACATGTGACCAATGGTCTCTGTTCGAATGTGTTAAATAAGTACTTCATATTACCATAGGAAATTCCCTTATAATACTAGAATACGCATTAGAAATTCAAATAGCAAGCGTTCCGAAGCACAAATGCACAAAACATTAACGGTTTAATAGCCCATAGTTTAAAGCAAGATTGCGATGAAATTCAAATATTTACGCGCAATAACATTTATCTAGTCGTAAACAAATTCGATTATACAATATCATCAAAATATTATTGGTGCATCAGGTTGGGCGCAATATCTTGCGGGCCAGTGAGGCAGCACCCACATGCTCGGAAAGCAATTTCAGGACAAAACGAATTGCCCACAAAGGCACCAAGCAACGATAGAACTCGCGAGTATTCTCGGAAGACAGCGGGCGCGCCCTTATCGGAGCTGTAAATCAATATATGATTACAAATTTAATGCTACTGTTGGACTATAAATCAGAGATTTTAAATTACGAGCTACAAGAGACGTATCACGACGCGTGAGGCCCCCTAGTGCTGCGCTGTTGTGTCGACACTCGATAAATCCGAGTGTAGTCCGCGAGAGGCTGGCCCCTGCACCTTGCGTGTTAGGGTTGCACTTATAAATAGAATTGAGCCTGTTATAGTTGTTTGATATTAATAAATCATTGGCCAAGAACTCGATGTTAAATTGAAAATACCTCAAATGTTGCTGTATGCTTTCAATTTAAATGTTTTATTGAATTATATCGTGCTACTTTTATTTAAACAATTGTCAATAAAAGCGACACATATTATTGCGACACAGATTTCGAACTTTTTAAACTGACATGGTTACTAACATTATTCTGTAAACACAACTATTAGATGTTTGAAGAAGCGTGGCTGTGAATTTATATTGCCAACTTCTTCTAAAAGCTTTACCTATTGATTTGCTAATCTGGCTATATATGTAAATGTAGACGCAATAATCTTGACATTTACATTTTATTTCTTTGTGACCTAAATGAATAAAAATATTTGATATTTACTATTATTATTATTTGATCGTTTTAAAATAGTAAATTTAGGTAAACATTATACATTTTTCTCGCATGTCCAAAATTGACAAAATTGTTTACCAAAATAAGTGAAGAAGCAAGCGAATTTGTATCATTGTTTTGGTTATATTTTACAAAGCCGCGGCAATATTTTATCATCTCCAGCAAAAAGATAATTCTATTAAACAATGTACTTATAAGAAACCTAATCCTTTTTTGATATAAAAAAAATACAAAATAAAAAACAATCGTGTTCAATAGCTCAAAATTAAATAATGAGCAGTGTTTCTCTTTATTTCTATCGATACACAATAGCAAGGGGCATGCACTACGCATGTCAGCACTATTTGCGCGTCACAATATGATGTAGTGCGCACAATATCCACTGTTCCGACTGTTCGCGAGTATTGTCTGTTTATTGTAGGACTTACATTTACTAAGGTTTTATTTGTGATAGGTGTATGGTAGTTTGCAGGGAGTTGTACGATGGAATATCGTTTTAGTGCAAAGTACTATTCTTTTTGTTGTGGATGTTTCTGTTCGATTTATCATAGTCTTTATGAGAATTTTTAAACAGCTGTATCTATATATTAGCTAAGATTCTACTTTATTTATTAATCTGCTCTGATCTCCAAGTTGTAGGATTTATTTATTTATTTTATTAATTTATTTTTAGAAGGTACGCTTACAGATCTCGAGGTGGGAATCGTCTCGCTCGCCACCATGATTGCGGCAATGGAGCACAGGCGCGTGTGCCGCCACCTTCCCCTTCTGCGAGCAACTAATGCTCGAGAAGAAGCCGGCGGAGCGAGCCCAAGAGAGATTTAGAACTCTCCCGGCCCGCCGAGCCCGCAATATGCTCTCCGCTCGGTGCAGGCGATTTAAACGCCAGAGGGCGCTCAACGATCTCCGTTCTCCATGAGCGCAGGTCTGGGGGCTGGCAGGTGAGGCCGTCTATCACTCCAGTAGAAACAAGCCGGTGTGGCGGGGCGACAAGTAACCACCCTTTCCGGGGCAAGATGGGGACACCGTGGTTCTTACACCCGAGGGGGCCATCGCAAAACCGTAGATGGCCCAGGGTTAACCTGGGTGCGGTTTTAGTCGGTGCTAGTCCGACATAATCACCCCCGCTGGCCAGCGGAAGCGTACGCAAGATTCAATCAGTAAATGTATCGGCTTGGAAATGAGGTTGATTTGGGCTCCGAAAGGTCTTGGTGGGGTCTTATACACTCTTACAATTTTTAAACACTTTTTTTTGTGCGCAGGTCCCCTCGGAGACCCCCCCACCCCCACCGGACAGCAGGGGTGGTTTATACTGGGCTTGACTAACACCGCACGCCGTCTTGGATCTTCAGATGCCGGGGTGTAAGGTCCAAGGCATTTCCCTCGCAACCGGACTGACCCAGGGCCATTTTCGGTTTCGAAGTGGACCCTTGGAGTTTGGGAACCACGGTGTCTCCATCTTGCCCCCGGTAACAGGGGGGCGTGCAACGCGCCGCTGCTCCGGCCTACTACTGCTAGGGTGACAGATGGCTCCACCTGTCACCCCCAGGCCTGCGTTCATGAAGGACAGAGGTCGTTAAGCAACCTCTGACGTCTGAATCGCCTCCGAACATTTAAACATTAACGTAGTTTAAAGCTGCTTCGATGTTTGTATCATTATCATTGGTTCGAGGCCTTGGACCTCGGCATCATCCGCTTCCCTGCTTCTCCTTCTCCACTTCGCACTTTCTTGGGCATCCATGGTGTTGAGACGCATCACATTTTCTATGATGCCAACGCTTCTTTGGTTTTGGAACCTTTCCGTTTTCTTTCGAGGTTGGAGAGTCGGACGGCAATCGTCCCCACAAAAGCCAACTTATAAGTAAACAATAAAATGGTACTATGTATGCATATTATGATCTAAAGTACATATTTCAGTAACATACATCACGAGTGTGTTATTTCAAATGGAGCCGTAAACATTGCTAGTGGCCCATAATTGCAGTTACTATCCATTGTTCATTTACTTATAGTTAATTACATGTAAATTAAGTAAAGAGCAGTAAGTGCCGGTGAAATTATTGTTTTAGCCATTATTGCGGGGTATAGCCCACAATTACAGGCACTACATCACTGTGGCAGCTACTTGCTGAGTTTAAAATATAATACACCTAGGTCTAACCTCGAGGTAGATATGTTTGTAAGATTAATTTGTTTCTGTAATTTTTATCACGATCACTTAAAACCCACGTTTATTTCTTTCCCAGTATTAGCAGACAAGATCAAGGCCCTGCTGATGGTTAGTGGTTACCGTCTCGAAACACCGAAGATGACAGACGTCAGTTTGGCAAAAAGGATGGCAAATAGAAGAGTAGCAAATCGAAAGGAAGTATTCTATTTATTCAAATAAAAGTATTTCTGAGTTGGCGCAATGGTGTTACCTTCAAAGTGACTTGATGAAAAAATGCCCGATGGGTAATAGATTCGCCCTCGATTGAATAGGATTGAAAAGTAAAGTTGCCGGAATCATCACCATCATCATCATATCAGCCGTAGGAAGTCCACTGCTGAACATAGGCCTCCCCCATTGACTTCTATTTCGACCGGTCTGTAGCGATGCAGGCCACTACAGACCGTGCGATCCACCGAGTCCCTGCACTCTTTACTAGGTCGTCTGTCCACCTTGCGGGAGGCCTTCCTACGCTGCGCTTGCTGTCACGTGGTCTCCACTCAAGAACCTTTCAGCCCCATCGTTGCCGGAATGGGTATTTAATACACCTCTGTCTAATCATCACCATGATCTAAACTTTCTCCCGGTTCCATCCTGGCTTTCACCTCGGAGTCCTGGGTCCTCGTACGCCTTCCCCTCCTTTTGGTTCACGTTTTTGTTTTTTTTTATTTGTCATAATTGTAAACTCCGTTCTGATTGTGTACCACCACGGCAACGCCACTAAGTAGTACTTTTCCTTATGTAGTTGGCGGTACCCCCAGGACAAAGAAAAAAAAACGATCTATTTCAAAACGGAATGTGATTATTCCAGGGTTTTACTGTGGGGTTCACTGCCGTGAAGAAATGCCCCCCCCCCCCCACGAGTTGTTCATTAGTCGAAGGTCGGCAGATATACCGAAGACGTACGGAGATTGGAGCATTTTAAGAACCCCCTACCATCATCAGCGGCCAGAGAAGTACTGCTAAGGGGGAATTAATCAGACGGCCTTACCACGCATAATCCTAAATTTCTGTCCCACTACCTGCGTTCTTTGGAATAATATAATATAAGTATGTGATTCTATTTTATTCCGGTTATTTTATTACCCCGGTAGTAGCAACCAGGTAAGTGTCACACTGGCCGTTCACGGCTTTCACTAGTATACCAGAGCTTCATACGTCAGTCAGCAGGTGTACCAACTTGCTGGTGAGGTTCGTTTGGCCCCATATGTCTCGATGGGGCTTCATACACCTCTGTCTAATCCTTTGCAAATATACAGTTGATAAGTTTATGTATGTCCTGTACAGACGCCCTCAGAAGTTGTTGAACTCTAACAAATATCTAAACATTGAAATTGAAACAGCGGCGATAGCCCAGTGGCGTACGTAACGGACTGCTGAGACGAGGTCTCGAGTTCGATCCCCAGTCGCCTCGGGCACACACCTGACTTTTTGTAGTTATGAGTGCATTAATAAATGTTAATTATCGCTCGCTTAATAATGTGCCCGGTAGATGGCAATAGGCTCGCCCCCTATTACATTGGGACCTTAACATAACTGGCGAATCGTGGGTGTGTAATACACCTCTGCCTACCCCTTCGGGGATACAGGCGTGAAGTTATGTTATGAAATAAATCAATAAATGAATATGTGTGTAACTATTTTTGTAATCTTACATCCATACATACATACATAAAATCACGCCTGTTTCCCATAGGGGTAGCAGAGATCACGGATCTCCATTTGCCACTATCATTACATTCTTCATACATGCTCGTCGGTTTAGGGTTCTGGGGACAAATTTAATATTTTTCAATTTTTGTTTATTTTTTATGTAAATTTTTAGAGCTAAGGTTGAATAGAATAAAATTTGGAAAGTTTTAAGCTAATACCGATGGTGACTGTACATACATAAACTCGTACGTGAATACGGCCTGATTTATGTAAGCTAGAAGACCGAATCGGAGTCAAGTCGTGTTCTGTGAGTTATAAAATAGTGTTTTATCATGCCATAGACACAGAAGTCCCTGTTTTTAATCTTTATAAACTTGAAATCATCCCGAGAATATTATGATAGGCCATTAATAATGTTGTTACCACTAGGTACTGGTATTTATAGACTTTTTTTTCGTGCGGAAATCCCCTCAAAACCCAAAACATGACATATATTTACTTTCTCCTTTGGGGATTACAAAACTACTTTTAAATTAATTATTAAGTTCATGTATTCCGTTGTAAAAAATGCTTATAAAATAATATTAAAGTGTCAATCCACTTTTGTCGTTGACTGTTGAGTGAGTGAAAAATAAAGCTTTATATATAGCTCTAAAGGCTTTAACATACAAAAAAGAACGGTAGCTTAGTGGCTAAGGCTAAGGCGGAGAGGTTACGGGTTCAAACCCTGGTTATTACACTACCGTCGCGAGCCCACTCCTAACGGAAGCAATTTTATCTACACCCATGCTTTAAATCCTCTATAAAAGATTCGGAAACAGTTAGCTTATTGCCAACATTAATACATCCAATGTCCTAATAACCATAATATCATCCGAACGGGTGTTATAATGTTGTATGAAATTTCATAATAACACTCCTTTCGCTTTTCAATCTCTTCCGCGCAAAGGGTTCCTCATCAGACAGCCAAATTATTACCGCTCGATGCGTGGAATCTGTATGAGTTTCAAAAAAAGAACTGTCATTCACGCGCGTTGCATTGCACTACCACAGCGGCGGCGCGCCGTAAAAAAAAATTAAAGCTTATTCGTTCGAATTCGAATTCCCGCTATTTTTCTCCGCTATTATTTTTGCAAATTGTTTTGTTTACTTACGAAAATACACATCATGGGTGTAGATAAAGTCTTGTTTGCAACTGTATAATTAGGTATTAAAACACTCATGTGATACTATTATCACACTCAGCTTCGCTTCGTGTGATAAACCCACATTCATGTTTTAATACCCCTCATTATACCACACTTGCATAAATAACTATA
The DNA here is from genome assembly GCA_946251805.1 of Cybosia mesomella. NCBI lineage: Eukaryota > Metazoa > Arthropoda > Insecta > Lepidoptera > Erebidae > Cybosia > Cybosia mesomella. The sequence continues at coordinate 38,342,661 of OX276393.1, forward strand.
AGCTTACTTGTAATTTAGGTCATCTTTGTATAACTGAAACTAGCTGTTGCCCGCTGCTTCACCCGCGTAGATGTCGGCTATCGCGACCAACGAACTATTTCGCATAATTAATATTATAATAACTTTTGAATGGAATGTCCGATTTCAAAAAATTAAAAAGTAATCAACAGGTATTGAAACAGTCTTGTATCTGAAATGAGTAAAGGTATGGTCTGATTTTGATCGGCATTTATATCAACTTTAAAAATGTAAAAACTAGTTATAGTGACATAATTACAATAGTTGGACATATGGTCTTGCGAAGTTTTTTGTATATTGATATGTTCTATAATATTATGGAACATTTTTTTGTTCTATCATCAACACTTTCCGCAGCGCATGCGATTAAAGCAATTATATGAAAAAAAATGTACACCTTGGGTTGGTTCTAGTAAGGATGTCTAGGGATCTCTAATTTTTATAGTTATAAATATAGCCTATGCTAATCAGTGATAATGTAGCTTCTCAACGGTAAAATAATTTTCGAAATCGGTCCAGTAGTTTTTAAGCTTATTCGTTATATATAAAAATAAAAAAAACCTCTTTATAATATTAGTATAACATTGAAATACATTAATTATGTTTTGATGTTTGTATGTAATGTAAACATTCTATATTTGTAAAGTTGTTATTTAATGTAATGTAATGTAATTTTTGTCGCAGACAATACATTCGTAATCTTACCATAATCGCCTTATTTCCCATTAAATATGACAGTATATTGGAAAACGATTATTATTAAATTATCTACTGACTTTGAAACTATGCTTATTGATTGAATACTTACACACCTTGATCACCAGTCCTTTTTTTTCGACAGTAAATTAATTTAAACTAACTGTGGTATTCTTCCTAATCGACTAATTTCATTCTCAGTATGAGGGAAATGCTATTTATGTTCGACCGTATGGTAAAACATTTTTGTAATGACTTATAGGAAGTTAACCTTTAGGGTTAAGGTTTTATGACGATACTGTATGGAGATAATGCCCACTGTTTAATCTGTTTCCCTTCATTAATTTAGGCTTTAAAATGGCTGCTAATGCTCGTGGCTAAGTGGTCACGTTGCAAAGTTAATCAGTACTGGCTAGTATTATACACCACCAGGGTCAGGCTACGCCTCCCTTCCTAGGATTAACGTAGCCAGGCCAGTCCTAGGAAGGGTAACAATTCTTAACACATTGAGAACCTTCTGTGTCTTTGAGAGCACGGTAGGTTGCCATACGTCCTAAAAAAATTTAACTTAACTACGGGGCTCCGATATTACCAGTGGATCGTGGACGTCAGATAGAAGTCACTTTACAGGAAATATAGAAGTTTGACAATTTCGTAGTCACACCGAAAGGCAACTTCAACTGAATTGGAAAAGAATCGATGGATGAGGACTGGTTTATTTCTGCAATTGTGTTAAACAAAATTTTCACTTTTACTGTTCTGTTTCTGGTCGTAAACTGGAGCACAAGCCAAGCTCGCCTATAAGTCGCTACACCTGCTGATTGACGAAGAGAGCTGACCCCTGGATCCAAAATATAAGCTTTGTACTCAATCGCGACTGGCGCTCGGATGAAGAGAAGATTATCAAATACATGGTGTAAGAGTTGGTGTTAAGGGCCCAACCATGACCTTCGGGACATGACCCAACCTCACCTGCATCACACCTGCTTATTAGCGGATGAGGCTCTGGTTTCTCTCTCAGGGTTAGGCGGTTAGACGACGGTCGCTCCCATAAAAGCGTATAAGTGAAACCAAAAGAACCAGAAGGAGTAAGTGGATCCTTTTATTTTTTCGTGCGGAAATCCCCTCGGATAATCCCCCCCCCCCCGCTAGCCAGCGGGGGAGGTTATGTCGGGCTCGAATCGACTAAAAACTGGATGCCATCTCAGTTCTTCAGTAAATGGATCCTGAGCTCCGAGGTGGAAGCCTTGGTGCATCCAGGATCAACGCTAAGATGATTATGTAGTATAATAGAAACAAATGGGCAGGTAGGTGTCCTAGGCGTATTTTTTATGTACCAAGTGGCCGTAGGTAGAAACCGTTCAAGGAACCGGCTGAGGCGGAATATTGTTTTTTTTTTAGCGTGTGGAAACCCTATCGGTGCCGACGATGGGCTGGGCGTGTCGGAATTGGACCGACTAAAACCACACGGTGTCCTCCCCAAGTGTCCATTTCCGGGTAAGCCCACGAAAGGATACCCCATACTTATTTATACTGTGCCAATACCATGATCAAGTTGATTCTCATAAAGACAATTAAATATTATGGAACATGAAGGTTTATTTTACGTTATGATTTTTTTTATGTTGAGTGCTGTGTGCTACCAAGAGCGGATTTCACCGAAAAATATAATTCGTTTAATTGAATTTCAACATGTATGAAATCAATTGAAAGTAGAAGAAGCGAAGCGAAGGCGTGTATCAGGATCGTGTAAGTGGAAAGATGTTATATCTGCCTACACCAATGGGAAATAGGCGTGATTATATGTATGTACTAATAGTTTCGTAATATCATTATAAATCGCGAGAAAATTCAGTATAGTTGGACGGATTTTCACTGGTGAAATCCCGTATCCTGGTGAAACTATTATATTAGGCTGAGCACCTTCATTGTCATCTACGAGCCAGCACGGCTGCTGATTACCGAACGAGGTTCAGACATAGGCTTTCTTATCGGGGTGTGGAGTTCAGGCAGTCACTTCTGTAAATGCCACGGATGTGTGTGCGAATGTTTGTTGTTCTTTCATCAAAAAAATTCTGCCTTATCGACTATACATGAAAATTATATAAATTAACAAAATTTATTAATTTATTATTTTGCAAATTGAAAAATGGAATAATTATATCAAATTAGTGTGTTGTCATCGGTCCTCGATAAATCTACAAAGTTTGAACGAAATCTGGCCGTTTAAAGTGGGTCAGAATGGCGCCCAAAGGAGTCGGTTACAAACAAACATAGTTAGTAGGTAGTAGTAGTTTCCTGTGGTTCGTGGGAACTGGCTCAGTATATCACGTGGGCGGATCCGCGGACAGCAACTAGTGATTAATAAGTGTTGTGACCAATAAACCAATGTGTCAGAAACATAAGTGGCGTATTCTTCGTTAAATCAGCGCTTCGCCGGAGGCAGCGACAATTTGTAACCGTCTGCTGCGGCTGCTATTTCACCAGGCCACTTTCGGCTTGAATCAATCATTTGCTTGAACAAAAATCATTGACATTTCCTCTTGGCAAGGAATAAGGATGTGTTCTCAATGGTCGTGTAATATGTGACTCACTACGCACGCTGCTTATTTTGTGGCGAAAAAGTTGCATAAACGAATATTCCGCTTTCACAGAAAATCCATGAACTAGAAGTACAGTCAACGGTAAAAGTAGCTTAACATATTCTAATTTACTAATCACTTTAGCTCTTAAACCTTTTATAAAATATTTAAAAAACACGAAATATTCTAACTTTGTCCTTTGGGGATTATCAAACTACATTATATGTTGCGTTCCTAAACGAAGTAAAAAAAAAAAAACCATAATTTGCGTTGACAGATCTACGACTGTCACTTGTTGTCAACTTGTTGAAAGAATTGTCTTGAGAAAACGTTTGTTGAAATAAGTTTTGTTCTAATAAGTATAATCCGTGAATATCCTATTTGGCCAGTGTTGGATTGGTTATATTTTGGACTAATTAACGTGATCGGTTGGGAGTTGTTCGACCGAATCATATATTTGTCTAGAAGGGTTCCACTTGTACCACGCGCTCTGATCTGTCCACACAAACCTCATACACCCTACACTTCATAAATACTCAAATACAGACACAGACAGGTAACAGCGTCGTGTTTCGGGCGCCTTCTAAGTTGGTAAGTGAAACCTATTTTACTAACAATTGCTCTGTGAACCGCAGACTGCTCACTTCACATTGTAGCTAGGAGGGCGAACTTCCACTGCGCACTATACCTCCTGGCCCGGAATTGAACATTTTGGTAGCAAGAGCGTGGTTGTGTCGGATTCGAACCGACTAAAACCGCAGTCTCGGGTCTCATAACCTTATTTGTATTGGTTATCAGTTGTAAACAAGTTAATATCAGTTTGGTGTGCTGATTTGGAGTCATTGCTGGGGAACCATTATGACTAATTAATTGGCAATCTCTTGTTAAGGCATTTGATTTAATCTTTAAGCTATATTGAATTATATTGTATTGGTGTTTGTATCAGTGTTGGATAAAATAAATTGAACTAACATTGTTTAAATAATTATTTGTTTGGGTAATCTCTTGAATTTTGTTGGAATGTCTCATTTAAGTGCAGCGAAGGAGGCCATAGCCGGTATAACCACACAATTGAGGTGGTTCACGTCGGCGGCGGCCACCACTACTCGACCAGAGCTGGCAGAGACCACTCTTACCAGGTTCGGCGGTATGGAGAACAGGCTTGGGGCTGTAGATGCCCTGTTCACCCGCTTTAGCCACCTGGCTGAGGACCTCGGGTTGGACCAGCTGAGTCAGGCAGCGCGGGACAAGGTTGTTGGCGACTACGACCAGATCCTGGCGTTGGCAGACACGATTTCCCTACGTGCTAGGGAAATATTGAAGAGCCGGGAGTCTGTCCAGGTCAAGCCGGAGACCTCTGTCGCTGGCCCGGGACTTTTAAGCAAGCTGCCCACGCTTGAACTGCCACATTTTGATGGTCAGATGGACCACTGGCTGGGCTTTCAAAATTTATTTGTGAGTCTGGTCGACTCGCGCTCGGACCTTGGACCCGCCCAAAAGTTGGCCTATTTGATGTCCGTCCTCAAGGGAGAGGCCCGAGCCTTGGTGCAGCACTTGCCGGTGACGGATGCGGCTTACCCTACTGCTCTGGAGCTGCTCTCCCGGCGGTACCACAATAAACGGTGTTTGGCTGACGCTCACATTAGCCATATTTTGGGGTTGCCCTTTATTACGGGAGTGTCGACACTGCGTACCGACCTTTTGAACCCATTGGTGGCAGCCACCAATGCCCTCAAGCGACTGGAGCTGCCGGTGGACCATTGGTCCTATTTATTGGTGCACATAGTGCTGCAACGACTGCCTGCAGACTTGAGGTCTCGCTTTGAGCAGAAGTATGGTGGGGATAGTGCCACCCATCTCCCCCGCTTTGATGACCTAGTCAAGTTTTTGGAGGATGAATGTAGGATCCTCGACAACTCTGGCCTTGCCTCGGGGTCACGCCAACCGCCTCCCCGGCCCAGAGACCAGGGACGGACCGGGGCTCGGGGGCCCCTTGAGGGTCGCCCCGCCCCCCGTTTCGCCGGCACCCAGAGTCGTCCCAGTTGTGACTACTGCAGGGTCACGGGACATGGCATCATTTCTTGTGCGGCCTTTTTGGACTTGCACGTCAGTGCCCGCCGCCGAATTGCCAAGGCACGCCGACTGTGCTATTCTTGTTTGGGGGCTCATCTTCAACGGGAATGCCCCGACTCCCGCCCTTGTAGAATTTGCAGGGGGTCCCATGTGGACGTTTTGTGCGCTAACGCGAACCGCGCTGGCAGTCCAGCCTCTGATGTGGGTTCGCGCACGGGCGGGGATCGCGGAGACGAGCACCAGGTCCGCTCGCCGGTTCCAAACCGGCAAGGGGCCCGCACTTTCGAGCACCGCTCGCCACCCCCCGCGCCGCGGGACGGCCGCCAGGTCTCCCCACATGAAGGCGACTATGCAGCCGCTGCTCGCCGGCAATGGCCGGACCAGCACCGCCTGCACTCCCCTCCGTTGGCGGAGCGCCCCAGGTTGGAGTCGCGCCCTCCGCCATTCAGGCATCCGGTGGGATATGCCCCTCCAGCCATGGCACGCGGCTCGGGACACCGCGCGGATGAGGAGTTTGCGTTCTATCCTCTTCGGGAGAGATTACAGCCTGGGTGCGGCGATCGGTCGCCGCCCAGAAATTAGGAAGTTGGCGCCTGCCCCACCACTGCAACCTCCCAGATCGACACGGTTTTGTTGCCTACGGCATCGGTTAGGGTCTGGGGACCAACGGGGTCCTCTGTTGTGGTCCGTGCCATTCTGGACACGGGATCCCAGGGTTGCATTTTGTCGTCTTGGTTGGTGGGACAGGTAGGCCTAGACATACGTGGCTATTCAGACACGATTAGGGGAGTTGGCAACGCAGCCGTCACCACTGTTGAGGGACAGACTTGGTTTGGGCTCACTCCAGTGAATTGTTTGGCCCCTAAAATTGCTACCTCGGCCATTGTGATGAAGAATATTTTGGGAAGGCATCCCCAAGTTCAGCTGTCTTCCGAAGTTGTCCGGTTGACGTCAGGCCTGGATTTGGCTGACCCTCGGTTTGATTCCCCTAGCACAGCGCATTTGTTGTTAGGTTCCGACGTACTCGGGAGGATAATTTTGGATGGTAAACAGATCTTGCAGCCGAACGGTTTGGTGGCTGTCTCGACCATTTTTGGCTTTGCAATGATGGGACCGGTGTTGAAGGTCCCCCCTCCACCTGAGCTTGATGTTGCATTGGTGTCTGGCTCCGCTCTCTCTGACGCCGTTCAGAGGTTTTGGGAGGTTGAGGAGCCCCCTCAGGTAGCCCGTTTGAACCCGGAACACCAGGATTGCGAATTGTTCTATCAGAACAACACGGGTCGACTCCGTTCCGGTCGGATTGTTACCAGGTTGCCCTTTGTCGCAGTGCGACCACCTCTCGGTGAATCTAGACCTACGGCCGAGAAGAGATTGTTGGCAATGGAGCGCCGCATGGGCAGGGACCCTGTGTTGAGGCAGAAGTACTTGGATTTCATGCAGGAGTACGCGGATTTGGGACACATGTCGGTGTCAAGGTTGGATTGGCGCTCAGTTGAACATTACTTCCTGCCCCATCATGCGGTCCTCAAGCCGTCCACTGGCAAGCTGCGCACGGTGTTTGATGGGTCTGCGCGAACTTCTTCGGGTGTCTCATTGAATGATTGCTTACATTCAGGCCCCAAATTGTTAAAGGACCTTTGTGACGTCATCACGTCTTTCCGTCGACATCAGGTTGTCTTTGTGGCCGACATCAAGATGATGTTCCGACAAACGGTCATTCACCAGGATGACAGACGTTATCAGTTAATCCTGTGGCGCGAGAACCCCCAGGACCCCATGATTGTGTACGAGCTCAATACGAATACATACGGCCTTCGTTCTAGCCCCTTTGTTGCCATTCGTTCGCTTTGGGAGCTCGCGGACCGAGAGCGTTTGAAGTTCCCTCGGGCGTCCGCCATCTTGAAAACGGACCTGTACGTCGATGACGTCTGTACTGGGGCTTCCACGGTTGGGGAAGCCATTTTATTGCGTGACGAGTTGATTGGGATCCTGGCTTCCGCAGGATACGAGTTGCGTAAATGGGTGTCCAACTCTCCAGCTCTATTGGAAGGTTTGCCGGAGGATCATAGACAGGACCCGCATTTGTTTGAAGACGTTGACAACCCCGCCATGATGGCCGTCCTCGGTGTTCAGTACAGACCTGTCCAAGACATCTTTACATACGATGTCGACCTAGAGTCGCCCCACACTTGGACTAAACGACTTGTGTTGTCTACTGTCGCAAGGACTTTTGATCCTAATGGTTGGATTTGTCCGGTACTGTTTTGGGCGAAATGCTTTCTCCAGCGCCTCTGGACCGCGGGACTTGGTTGGGACGAGCCGCTTCGGGAAACCCTGTTGAAGGATTGGATCCACTTTGTGTCCACACTCCCTGCGGTCAATGAGGTCGTGTTGCCCCGCGCCATCCTCCCCCCTGGGAGTTACACTGCTACCCTCCACGGGTTTTGTGACGCGTCGTCGCACGGTTACGCAGCCGTTGTTTATCTGCGCACTGTCAGCGCGACAGGCCAGGGGAAGCTCTCGCTGGTCATGGCCAAGAGCAAGGTAGCCCCTCTTCGAACAGCATTGACCATTCCCAAATTGGAGTTGTCAGGGGCAGCTCTTCTTGTGCGTCTATTGAATCACGTTGTTAATACCTTGGGTGAAACTGTGGACATTCGATCCTCTTACGCCTGGACGGACAGTCAAATTGTTTTGTGTTGGTTGAAGACGTCCGTCCACACTTTGGAGGTCTTTGTGGCGAACCGAGTGTCACAGATACAAAATTCTGCAACACCTTTAACTTGGAGGCATGTCCCTGGGGACCTGAACCCCGGCGACGTGGCCTCACGTGGGTGCACGGCCCCTCACTTGATTGATCACCCCCTCTGGTGGGGGCCAGAATGGCTGACTCGGTCCGAGGATGCTTGGCCTCGAATGCCAGTCTTGATGACGGATCCTTTGCCCGGGCTAAGGGTGCTCGCTGTTGAGACGAAGGACCCGCCGTTTGATCCCGACCTTTTGTTGAATCGGTACAGCTCCCTCGATAAACTGTTGAATGTCACATCTTGGATCAGGCGCTTTCGTCACAATTGTAGGAACCGTGGGGACAAACGCCTGTCGCCGGTCCTTTCTCCTCAAGAGCTCCAGGAGTCTCTCCTCCTTTGGGTCCGCTCTGTGCAGGCTGCACACTTTGAGAAGGAGATTGAAATCTTGAAGTCCGGTATGGCTAAGTTGTCGGGAGCTATCAGTAAGCTGAGCCCCTTTTTGGATGATGCGGGTTTCTTGCGTGTTGGAGGACGTTTGAGGCACTCTAGCCTCCCCTACGGAGCTCGTCACCCCCTTTTGTTGCCCAAGGAAGGCCATTTGGTCAAGTTGTTGGTGACTGATCGTCACATTAAGAACTCGCATGCCGGTTGTAATGCGCTGTTGGCCATTCTGCAGCGGGACTTTTGGATTTTGTCGGCCCGTCGTACTATCCGCAGCATTGTCTTTCGTTGCATGCCATGCTACCGGACTAAGGCCCCCACTATGCAGCCCATGATGGGAGACTTGCCGGCTGATCGTGTCAATGAGGCAAGGCCTTTTGCAGGCGTCGGAACGGACTTTGCCGGTCCCTTTTTGGTGAAGACGTCTACTCTTCGTAACAGTAAAATCCTTAAGGCTTATTTGTGTGTGTTTGTCTGCCTGTCAACGAAGGCAGTACACTTGGAGCTAGTAACCTCGCTCTCGACGGAGGCCTTCGTGGCAACTTTGGATAGATTCGTGTCTCGCCGTGGGTTGCCTTCTTTAATTAGATCTGATTGCGGTACCAATTACAGAGGTACAAGTAACTATTTGAAGGAAGTTTACGCCTTCCTTGCGGAGAACCAGGTTGACATAGGCAACAAATTAGCCCGCAAGGGGGTCACTTGGCTGTTTGACCCGCCAGCCTGCCCCCATTGGGGGGGTATTTTTGAAGCCGCGGTGAAGGCGGCCAAGGGACTCTGGCGGAGATTATTGGGAGACACAGTTCTCACCTTTGAGGAATTAGCTACGGTATTTTGCCGCATTGAGGCCGTACTAAACTCGCGTCCATTGTGCCCGCTCTCTTCGGACCCTAATGATTTGGAGGCCCTAACCCCGGGCCATTTTTTGATTGGACAACCACTTGTCGCCCTGCCGGAGCACCCCCTTGTCGATGTGAGCCGAAATCGGCTATCGCGGTTCCAGTTAGTGCAACAGCTCGCTCAGAGCTTTTGGAAGCGTTGGAGCTTGGAGTACTTGCACATCCTCCAGCAGCGCGTCAAGTGGACGGATAAAACTCATCCTCCCAAGGTCGGAGACCTCGTCCTGATTAAGGATGCCAACCTAATGCCGTTGTATTGGCGCCGGGGGCGCATTCTCAATCTAGTGGCTGGCACCGATGGGGTTCCTCGATTTGCTGAGGTTTTGGTTGACGGATCGGTGATGAGGAGAGCGGTCGCAACCTTATCAAGATTGCCAATTGATTAGCGGACGGGAAGGCCCGTCCGGAGGGGGTAGATGTTGCGTTCCTAAACGAAGTAAAAAAAAAAAACCATAATTTGCGTTGACAGATCTACGACTGTCACTTGTTGTCAACTTGTTGAAAGAATTGTCTTGAGAAAACGTTTGTTGAAATAAGTTTTGTTCTAATAAGTATAATCCGTGAATATCCTATTTGGCCAGTGTTGGATTGGTTATATTTTGGACTAATTAACGTGATCGGTTGGGAGTTGTTCGACCGAATCATATATTTGTCTAGAAGGGTTCCACTTGTACCACGCGCTCTGATCTGTCCACACAAACCTCATACACCCTACACTTCATAAATACTCAAATACAGACACAGACAGGTAACAGCGTCGTGTTTCGGGCGCCTTCTAAGTTGGTAAGTGAAACCTATTTTACTAACAATTGCTCTGTGAACCGCAGACTGCTCACTTCACATTGTAGCTAGGAGGGCGAACTTCCACTGCGCACTATACCTCCTGGCCCGGAATTGAACATTATATATTCATTACTAGCTGGCCTCAATCGATAACAACTTCCATATTTATTCACCTTTTAAACCTTCTCTGGACCTCCACAAATAATTCAAGATCAAAATTAGCCAAATCGGTCCAGCCGTTCTCGAGTTTTAGCGAAGCTAACGAACAGCAATTCATTTTTATATATAAAGAAGAAGATTAGGTTCATGTATTCTGATGTTAAAAACGTTGTAAATATTTAAGTGTGAATCCACTTTTGTCTTTGACTGTACCACCTATTTGCATCTATTTTGACTATAACCAATATTTTAGCCTAGTGGTATGGGTAATGGACTGCTGAGACGAGGTCTGGGGTTCGATCCCAGGTTTCACCATGGCACACACCAATGACTTTTCGATGCTTTTCGAAGTTATGTGTGTATTTATCGCAGGCTCATAAATGCCCGGTTAATGGCAATAGGCTCGCCACCTATTACATTGGGACCTAAACATAAACTGGCGAAATGTGGGTGCTAGCACCTCTGCCTACCCCTTCGGGGATACAGGCGTGAGTTTATGTTATGTTATGTTATGTTAGATATCGATCATTTTATATTAACCAGACTTTGGACAACGATGAAGTGATCAAATAATTTTATCAACAATTTAATTATAATTCGTAGCTGTTGTTACAATTAATTCTTTTAATAAAACCGTTGCCATTTGAACAAACTATTTGCTACCAACTTTCAGCGAGGTGAGAATATCTTCAGATTCCATGAGTTCATCCGAGAAAGCAACATGAATTATATCAGTTAATCGATTGAAATTTCATAAGAGATTGAGAAAAGGTTAAACTTGAATTAAAGTTTGATTTATGAATGCCAATTTGGCCATCAGGACTGTTTCGGTTAGTTTGGGATCAACGGACCCTTACTGATAATTGTACTTTCTGTTTGCAGTACTTACCTACTCGCAATTCGGTTCATGTCCTGGTGGAAGGGAAAATTTCTTTATTATACGGTTGAGAAATGTTCTTGTAAATCTTATTGATATATTGCTGCAATAAATATTACGGATTGTATGGTATTTTGTATCTTTTCAACATCGATATTATTCACTTACGAAGCCACTGATAGTAGAAACTATACACATGAGCGCATCTGAGACCAGAAAATCAAGATGGCAGCACACTGGGTAAATAAAGTTTGTAGAATGATATGCCATTGATACTTAAGAAGAAGAAGTGGAGACTAGACTAGACTAGACTAGACTAGACAAATGCTTGAGACTAGCTGGGCTTCTTGGTAGACAAAAAAAAATGAATGAGTCAGAACTAAGTATCACTACACTTAATACTTAGCCCGACATAACCGCCCCCGCTGGCACGCGGGGGGGCATCCGAAGGGATTTCCGCACGATAAAAAAAAAAAAAAAAAAAAAAAAGGTACATATATATTAGCATTAGCGGTGGTAAGACCCATAATGGAGGACTGGCTTGAGAGGTGACATGGGAGCCTCTCGTACAGGCTGACGCAGTGACCTCTTTGAAGGGGTGCTTCGGGGACCACCTGTGTCAGATCAGGAAGGAGCCAAGGTCTGAGTGCCATCACAGGGATGCAAGCGAGAACTCAGAGCTGCACACGCTGACGGAGTGCCCAGTGTGGGAGGCGCCGAAGCAGGCCCTCGTGGCGGCTCTCGGAGTGGGAGTTCTCTCCCTCGGCGTCTTGCTCACAGCGATGGTACGGAGTGCGAAAAAGTAATGCTCTGCATCCGCAGTGGTGCAAAGGCTGACTTAGGTGTCGGAGGTCGCTGAACGACCTCCATCCTCCATGAGCATAGGCCTGGGGGTGACAGTTGGAGCCGCCTGTCACCCTAGCAGAAGCAGGCCAGGAAGACAGCGCACGGCGCGCCGCGCCTCTGTTCGGGGGGCAAGACGGAGACACCGTGGTTCCCAAGCCCGAGTCTCGAAACAGCATCTTAAGACACGAGACGGTGTGCGGTTTTAGTTGGTGCGAATCCATATAACCATCCCGCTGGCCGGCGGCGGGGCGTATCCGGGAGGATCAATCTGTAATAAAATTATTATTATTGCCATTTACCTGGTTGCGACCTCAGAATGCGTTCTGTTACCAAAAATTTCCTATCCGAAATTTCGAATTAAATTTAGTTGACTCCGGATTCGAGCCCAGGATCTAACGATAACATGGTAAGTTTTGCGACGGGACCAATGAAGTAGCTTTTCTTTCACATTAATATCCTCTCTCAAAGTGACATCTCATTAGTGCGTCTTCTTTATTGCTCAACACCATCATCTTGGCGTTTTTCCCGGTTACTCCTACAGGATCCACTCAGTCTTTCTCTTACTTTAAGTTTGCCTTATAATGCCGTCTGACCTTTCAACTCCCAGTGCAAAGTTTGCGTCGGAGAGTCATCTACAATCAGCAGGCGTGGGAGGTTGGTTGAGGCCGCGGAGATTTTGGCCAAAAATGCCCTGAATCTAAAGCAATTCTGTTTATTCTACCACTATTTATATATTTATAATGTAAATCATATTGACTCCGATTCCAATTTCAACAGTGTTACCACTTACAAACACTCACCTAACCCTTCATAACATGACATTGTGAAGAACAAAACAAGGGCTGTCAAATAGGAACAATACGATTTAAAAGCGAGAAACACGTCGCCGGCCGAGCCCAGCACTAATGACTTAGCGAAACCAGCCAGCTCCTTCCAAAATTAAACAAGGTAAAAAAGCGAGCAAACGATCGATCACCGCTGCTCTCAAACAAAACACAGAAATAGCCACGTGAAACGATGTATGGAACAAATTAAAAGCTCAGCATGAGGCGTCTCCGGCCCGCGGTCCACGGCTCAGGGCAAATATTAAAGCTGTCAGTTTTGTGTAATTTGAAGGCTCGTTTTCGAGTTATAAGTTATGTTATTGAATGTTTTGTGGGCATGTGCGCGCGCGCCGTGTGAACCCACCTCGCCGGTAATGAGCTCCGAGCAAACACGAGAAAGTCCCTTTATTTTTATTAGAAAATTGAAATAATATCGATACAATCAGTGTCTTTTACGACACCCGATGGGCGCTATAAATACCTCATGGTAGCCCTTTAGACATACTTCGACATTCAACTCGTATTTAAGTATTTGTCGAACGGCCAACTACGACTCGAGTACTGCGGTGCGTAATAAAAATACCAAAGAACGAGCTGTCATATTCTAATACACCCGGCATTACGATAAAAAACTGTTAATCGTAAAGTTGCTAATAAAATGTGGGAAATTATTGCAGTTGCACCGACAACTCCATTACTAGAAATACCGCTAATAATGTATATAATTATGGCCACCGCTGTTCGCCAAATTGAGCTCAATTACCGAAGTGAATTTCGAGACAGTCACAGATGGAGTGATAATGCGCCATCAGGTGTGGGTGCGTCGTGGCTGCGCCCGAGTGAGGCGACTCACATAGGACTGCTTTTTCAATACAAGGGCAATAAAAAAGCGCTAGTCACGCACTAAATGCCTCCCCGAGTCGACTCACGAGGCGTCGGCCAAAGGAAACAAACAAAATAGTTAGAAGCGCACAATCATGCACCCACAAAATTATTTTCGCTTCGTAACACGTGTCAAATTTCAATTTTACTAACGTCGAAATTAACAGTGGGCGTAAACAGATTATTGATATTGTAGCCGATAAAAAAGTAATCGATGATCGCATAGAGCGCTCTCTTATTGTTATGAAAAAAGCAGCCATTGTTACGTGTTCAGTATTTTTTTCGACTTCGATTAAATGGACTCGCAAGTTTCTCAAAAAAAGTTTGACTTCATCAATCAGTGACGGTGTTATTGGGTACAATAGTGTTTCTTGCAATCGCCACGTGTAATCTGCCTATTCCTAGAATGCGGTACAATTTTTCACTTTTTAAACGAGATCAATAAAATTTAGTGACTGTTCAAATTGGGCGATTGTAGTTGCGTGCGATGCTATCAGTATAAAAATTGGCTCCTATTCACTTTTTGACATCAACTATCTAATATTTTGATGTGATCATTCCCAAGATATTTCACAATTGGTTTCCTGTACGATATCAAGACGTGATAAGAATTTACTTACGATACTAGAAAGAAGATATCATTTCAATATTTTTTTTGTTTGTACCTGTATTGCTAAAGTAGCAATACCTATACGTCGGATAACGCTTACACTGTAGAGAAAAGGAAGGAAACAGTAAAACAATTGAGATGGTCCGTTCAATTCCTGGCTCGAAATCAGAATCTGAGAACCCGATTAATGAGTCTGAAAAATTGCTAGTGTATCGTGTGCCCTTCTTCATAGGTGGCAGGCTTATTGCTGACTTGTTTCAAAATGACTAATCTCATGAAGGTTCATTTAGTTAATAAAACTATTTCAAATACATACATATACTCACGCCTTTTTCCTTCCGGGCTAGGCAGAGGCAACAGCCCGCCATCTGCTTCCGTCCTTTCATACTTCAAGAGCTTCCTCTACTGTCATTAAACCTTTTATGCAAGCCCCCCGGTTTCGAGTAGTTTTGACTTGCCCTTTGTTCAATACCTCATTAATTTGATCAGTGTATGTTCTGCGAGGTCGACCCCGGCTTGCCTGCCCACTTCCATCTGCCTTATATACTTGATGTGTCATTCGCTCAGTACTCATTCGTTCCAAGTGCCCAAACCACCTTAGCATACTTACCCTTTTCAATTCTTGTAACAACATTCTCTTTCAGGCCACACCATTCTCGTATATCGTATTCCTCTTCCTATCAGATAACCTATTTCAAATATTTAACTTATTAGCAAATTCAGAACTAAAAGTTCAGAAAAATAACACATACTTTTTTACAAAATAATGTTAAAGGTATGTCTGAATTGGGGTGTGTGTTGGGTAACCTCCTCGAGTGTCGCTCCGATTCCGATCCCGCTGCAGTCCGGGGGGAACGGAATCGGAGCGGCCGGTACACCCTGGACGGCGGTCAATGGCTTCCCCTTCACCCCTTCATAGGGTTGGCATTGATCGTCGGCCAATACCCAACGTGGCGGGAACACATCGCTCTCCGTACTCCTCTGCTTTCAGAGGAGACAGGATGAGCGATGCTGTTAGTGGTGAGATGGCCCAGGGTCAGCCGGGGTGCGAGGGATATGCTCTATGGGTAACCTTACACCCCGGCGTCTGAAGACCCGAGACGGCGTGCGGTTTTAGTCGGTGCAAGCCCGACATAACCGCCCCCGCTGGCCGGCGGGGGGGTATCCGAAGGGATTTCTGCACGATAAAAAAAAAAAAAAAAGGTATGTCTGAATTGATGTTAAATATGAGAGAGAATCACGATGTGCGTGCAGACAAGCAGACGACACAAAAACATTATTAATTTTAATTAAAGCCTTCGTTAACTCTGATTAATTGAAATGACTTATGTTCAAGAAAGGTGAGTTGGTGTATGAAAAATGTATAAACCCGGTGCATTTTTTGGAATTATTTTAAAAACGATTATTTTTCAATGAAGGTATATGGGGTATAACAATATATGCTATAAAAGCTCACTAAAAATAAAGTATAAAACTGAATAAATACAGTTGAACGAACTCAAAAGTAAATACTTAACTTAAAATAAGAACAATTTTTTAACGGATTCAATCGCGATTTATTTGATGTTATTTTATATTTTACATTGAACCCGACGTTTCGGTTGCTTGTCAGCAGTCATTGTCACTGGGAGACCATGGCTGCTGAAAAGCAAAAAATAGTGTTATTTCAATGCGTGACATTTGCGTAAACTTCCGACAATATCATTAAAATAAGAACAAGTTCAAGCGCATCAAGCAATATACAAAAAAATGTCTGCATTATTTTTTTTAATTTGTTTATTTTTATTAATGTTTTAAACAAAACATATTTTAAATATGAACTCGTCCTGTGAACCTAGATTAGGTTTGTGTAGGATAGCCGGGGGATATATACTTAGTTACATACCACATAAGCGGCGATAGCCCAGTGGTGTACGTAACGGACTGCCGAGACGAGGTCTCGAGCTCGATCCCCAGTCGCCCCGAGCACACACCTCTGACTTTTCATAGTTATGTGTGTATTAAAAATGTTGATTATCGCTCGCTTAGAATGTGCCCGGTAGATGGCAATAGGCTCGCCCCCTATTACATTGGGACCTAAACATAACTGGCGAATCGTAGGTGTGCAATACACCTCTGCCTACCCCTTCGGGGATACAGGCGTGAAGTTATGTTATGTTATGTTACATACCACATAACAATAAAATAAGAATCTGTACTGCAAAAAATACCATAAAAAACCCATAAACAGTCCAAGCCGGGAATCGTATCTCATGCGGTACAGTCGCACTCATTATAGTTACACTGCAGCGTTGAACCATGTATAATGTCTTGTCTATGTATAATCTCTATTACAGTTAACTATAATTCTAAGTATAAAATAATGTATACTTACAAAGCGTCTGTCAAATAATATTAAATGTTTGCTCAGCGACAATACTCCATTTAAGGACGAAACTGCAACGTTTTTTCGCCACAATTACTTCCCTCCAGTAATAATACTCTAATCATAGGTTTGGCACCCTGGTACCCTCACTTCTGAACTCTCCGACTACATACACAGTTAACAACACATCCATTACTGATACAGCAGCTCTTTTCTCTCTAGCTGTTCGTACTTTAGAGGCATTGGAATGTAAGTATTATAGAGAATCCGGTACTAGATGCATTGTGGCTTCAAGGCGTAGAACAGTAAGGCCCGTGTTGAAAGCCGAGGTTGCTAATGCATGGATTGTAGGGTAGGCAGGGGTAATTACAGCAAATGTGCCGCGTTTGTGTTGACAATACGGTTCAGCTATCTCGGCTTTAATCTTCTGTAAAGAACTGAGGAAACCAGACAGTACAAAATGCTATTGTAGTTTTATAACACTCGTTTTTAGTGAATGAGTTTATTAATAATATTCTTCTATACTCCTCGAAAACTTCTTTCGGCCGGGTAAAGGGTTCCTACCTACCTGCCTGCTTTTCAAAGCCTCAATATCAGGTTAAAAAAGATTCTTGAAGGTCTCTAAAATACTGATTTAGAAGTAACCGGAGGTGACCGAAGGTGCTAAATTGGGTGAATAAACCTGGTGATGCAGTTGTTCGAGCCCACAATCACGACTTTAAGCCATTGATTCAAGAGATATGTGACCGCATGCATTATCCTGATGGAATAACACTGTATTTGCTGAGTGATCCTGAGCATTTCCCTTTAATTTCTTCACGTAATCGATCCAAAAGAATGCAATAGTATGCCAAATTTGTTGTTTTACTTGTGCGGTGGTCTATGCACCGTGAAGATATCCTTAGAAAAGTCATACCACCACCTTGCCAACCAATAAAGTGGCTTTGGCTTTCATAGGGGTCGCTTCACCAGATTTTTTCCATTGTTTGTAATGTTGTTTATTGTATAGACTCTGGAGTATAAAGACAAACGCGTATTGCGTCCATCGTCAGAAACCTGATAGAAAAAACTAGCGCATCAGCCTCGAACGGAAATCCACGTCTGAATTCTGCAATCCCTTTGCCCTTTGCTTTTGATTTCCCCATGGTATCCGACGGAGTAGATTCCCAAGAATACTCAAAATAATCTCAATAACCGCACTTTGAAATTTAATGCATTAGGAAACTACGGTCAAATTTCGACTGCTCACTGGGACTTTAGTCGGGGTGCGAGGGGTGCGTGTAAGGTTGCCCATAGAGCATATGCTCTATGCCCGAGACGGCTTGCGGTTTTAGTCGGTTCAAGCCCGACATAACCGCTCCCGCTGGCCAGCGGGGGGTATCCGAGGTAGTAACAATTTGGCAACTATACTTTCTATCCCATGTAATAGAGTATGTTCTCTACACTGGGAGTGTGTGTAATTACTTCTGTTCACTTGGGTACTTCTTCTAACTCTGCTACTGCTAAGAATTCTGTAACTGAAATTAAACCTGGACCGCTGGCACCGCAGTCAGACAAACTACCACTGTGCCACAGTACAGTCTATCAAATCTATTTGCTATTACTTCATTGCGTAATACCATACATAACACAGCTAATTAGCCAACCTTCTCATCCGCCCTTCAACAATTCTTCTCTTCAATTATGATCCCTGCGGCCCACACAATTGCAGCATCATCGCCTACCTGACATGTCACAACAATTGACAATTTTTTTCTCCGTCCCACAGACAGGATGCGCGCGCGCCTACTCGCGCAAGACAAAGCGCATTAGCATATAGCACGGGGCGCGGGGTGTGGCCGTATTAATCACGTCTCGGCTCGTGCCATGCGCCGGAGTGATCAAGGAATTTGGTTAGGGTTGTGTTTGTACCTTTAGCACTTGATCTTCAGCGAGAGCGTGCCTGCAACCCACAAGCTGAATCTCCTGAGACAAAAAGCCTATATGCTATTCCCGACAATAATCTATTCTTAACGTTACCCTCAGTAGTATCCAAGGCTGTCACCTCGGAGGCCAGGGTTAATCTGTACTCCTTTCGATTAGAATTTTACGGGAACTACTTCCATCTGACAATTTTGAGACTAATCCCATCCATATTCCCACTACTGTAACTCATGTACATCAGGACCAATAGACCTACCAGTAGACCTATAAAATTTCATTAAGGAATTCCCCAGGGCAAGTTAAACTGTCTTGGAATCCGCATCGAAATGAATCAGAAGTAAATTGGAGGAGTTAGAACTATAACTAGGACGGTTCCCAGCTTCGCAATCAACCCAAACTTAAGCGTAGCGAGATTTGCCTATCCAACAATAGGTCAACGTGACCGGTCGTTTTTTTCCATTGATTTGGTTTTTCGGTGATTATTCCTCGATGGTAAGACCGATCTGGACATTCGACCCCTTACGACACTCAATAATGTCTACTTGATCACCGTGGCAAATTTGGTCGAGATCGGTCAAACGGTCTCGGATGAGTATCATTTGTTTGAAATACAACTTTGAAACCAAAGACGCTTCGCTCGCCTTCGGCTCGCTACGCTTAATAAATTCACTTACCTCCTTAGCAAACGGGAGACAATAGACACAAAGAGGTGAGTAACCTACAAAAGACGTGGCGTCTGACTCCCAAACTTGAATAAAATCTGCGCCAGGGCCTGGTCCGTCAATCAGCAGGAGTATCGGTGTTCCAGGTCAGGTTGGTTTGGCCCCTAAGTCCTTGGTGGGGCTCCACCCACTAAATTGACTTACGCTTAAGCTACGTTACGATAAAATATATATATATGATGTTGTTTCAAGGCAAAAAATATACATAACTTCACGCCTGTATCCCTGAAGGGGTAGGCATAGATGTGTATTACACACCCACGATTCGCCAGTTATGTTAAGGTTCCAATGTAATAGGGGGCGAGCCTATTGCCATCTACCGGGCTAAATTATCGCTCGCTTAATAATAAGCGAGCGATAATTTACATTTATTAATGCACACATAACTATGAACAGACAGAGGTGTGTACCCGGGGCGACTGGGGATCGAACTCGAGACCTCGTCTCAGCAATCCGTTACGTACGCCACTGGGCTATCGCCGCAAAAAATATATCTAATAAATAAAATATTCTGGGACATTTGACGCTTTGCTATCTAGACGCAAAGTAAGCATAGATTAAGTGCCTCGTAAAATTCGTTTTAGTATGCGGATACTAGCACAATATATTTTTTTATTTATTACGCATAATTTAGACATCAAATTAATTGCTCAATTGCTAATAATTTGACGGCCTCTGTGGCGTAGTGGTAGTGTATTCGACTGTTACGACAGGGGGCACGGGTTCGATTCTCACTCAGTGTAAATATTTGTATGCATGAATATGCATTGGTCTGGGTGTTTCTATGTATACCTAATGTGTATGTATTTACAAAAAAAAAAGTATATTAGTATGTTTATCCGCATTCTAGAACACATAACACAAGCTAGTTAAACTATGCTTACTTTGGGTCTAGAAGGCGCTGTGTAGAATGTCGTAGAATATTAATTATTCATTAGAAGTGTAGTTTATATTGTATTCATTATAATACAATACCTTTTTTTTTTTTTTTTTTTTTTTTCGTGCGGAAATCCCTTCGGATACCCCCCCGCGTGCCAGCGGGGGCGGTTATGTCGGGCTTGAACCGACTAAAACCGCACGCCGTCTCGGGTCTACAGACGCCGGGGTGTAAGGTTGCCCATAGAGCATATCCCTCGCACCCCGACTGACCCTGGGCCATCTCCGGTTTCGAGATGGCCCCCTCGGGTTTGGGAACCACGGTGTCCCCGTCTTGCCCCGGTTTGGGGGAGGGGCGCTAGTCGCCCCACCGTCCCGGCCTGCTTCTGCTGGGGTGACAGGTGGCCTCACCCGCCACCCCCAGGCCTGCGCTCATGGAGGACGGAGGTCGTTAAGCGACCTCCGGCGCCTGAGTTGCCTGCGACGTAATTTTTTAAATTAATACCGGTGAATCAGACCTAAATAAAACTCACCAATATCAAAAGTACAGAGTAACGATGACTTTATTTTCATATAGTACGCACTTATATTTAATGAATGAGTACCACACGTTGGACTCCCATTCAAACATCAAATCAGTATCAAAGATATGAATGGTAATGCCCATGAATGGATCACATGAAGGACTGGTAATGTACCCATCTTGTGCTACATTACACTCCAAATAATGCCATTACAGTCCAATTATAAACTGTGTAATTGATTTTGAATCTTAGCCAATACAAAATAAGATTCAGCTCGTTATTGTAGATCTGCATATATCAAAACTGTGCAGTTATTAAACGTAGGTCAAGCTGTTATTATGACATTTGATTTTAGAACTTAAGCTGTAGCCATAGAATTTAATTTCCATGTAACATTTTGGAGTTTTTGGAGCTGTCAAATATGTCAAGTCATCAAAATCTGTACGGGGTGATGAAGATGATGTCCGATACGGGCTTACAACGGTTACAATAGACGACGAGAATTGATTTGAGATCTTGTGATTATAAATGTGTTATGGGATTGTATCGATTGAAATATTGGAATTATTACAAGCTCTTAAGTCGCTGATCGTAGGGATTTATCGTTAGAAATCAAATAAGGTATTTTTGTAAAAAAATCGAGACCATATTTGAATAAAAGGGAGTAAACCTTTTTTATTAGGGTACACTAGTGGGCGAGGCTCCACAATTAATAATAGGTCTTTACCTATGAAATTGCCTAAATTTTTATACAAATTCATGAGTTCGTTATTCTTGTTTAATAGCTATTTCCATTATTTATATTTTGGTTAAAAGTTGATTTCAAGATTTTACAACTCTGTATCAAATTTTGTTTTTTATTGGCCGCTTGATAAATTAATTCGATCTTCAAAAACAGTACTTCCTAAATGCTATCCATTTTGATGATACATTTCGTATTACTTAACAGCTGTCACTTTTCAAAAATGTAATAAAAGTTGCTGTTTGTTAGCTAACTGTTGTCTCATTCATACACAAAAAAAAAACATAAAATTTGTATTTGTCATTCCTAAAAAAAATGCAATAGTGTTAGTACTGAAAATTGGGTTTCCTCCAATTTCTTCAAGTAAGACGGCAATTTCATATGTAACGACCTATTATCTAATCCAGCCAAGCTACAATTGCTTATTTTAAACGAGGATTTTTTTTTGTTTAAGACTGTCAGTAACTAAAATTACTCCCTCTAGTAAATACAATTTAAAAAAAACAATTAGCTCGTAAGAAACTCGTAGATGTTCTGTACTCTATACATACACCATCACCTCATAACCTTATGTCAAGTAAGTCAAGTCTCTAAATAGTGAATGTAGTTGTTAATACATCTCTGCCAGCTCATTCAATTAATTATACGGGCGTGAGTAGCTTAGTGGTTAACGAGTCGGGAGAGGTCCCGGGTTCGAATCCTGGCCATTACAATAGCGACGTGAACCCACTCCTAACACAAGCAATTTAGCTTAGCTGGAGGGGTTAGGGGGAATATTAGTAATTTCGCTTACAAATATTCTTTAAAAAAAAAATTGTCATCTGTTTCTGTTTATCTTAAAGCCATTTATGTATTTAGTCAATTCATGTCTCCTTTCAAGTTATAACAGAACTTAAAAACGACTTCGAATGTTTTTATATTTCTAAAGCTTCAAAGCCCAGTCTCGTGTTGCCTTACATGGGCCCAGCGATGTCTGTCACGGTCCCTTCCTTTTCAATCGCGGTATTAAAACAATCCACCCGTCCCATTCATACCTTTTTCCACAAACCTCTTTGTTTATCGTTCGCGCGGGCGTTTATTAGTTAAATTTAAGAGCTATTATATTATCGGCGGTTTGGTCGTCGTATCTTTTATCCCGTAAGCACACAGGAACAATGCGGTCGCGTCTTGTGCGGCCTGCACTTTTTGCCTTTGTCTGTACGTCCGCGCCGGCCACGATTCGTGATTCCACCGATGTATGTGACTCATAGGTTAATGTTTTATTTCCTGATCTCAGTTTGTCATTCATTTATGGCTTAAAATCATTACAGAACACCTTGGAATCTTCTCCAATTGTTCTTCAGCAATGCTAAAAATAAAGTTGTTTAGGGGATAGAAAATTTCTTAAGTCATTTATGGAAGTGATATAAAGCCTTTGCTTATCTTGCGTGCGGTTTTAGTCCGTTCAAGCCGGGCATAACTTCCCCCACTGGCCGGCGGGGGGGGGGGGGGGTAACCGAGGGGATTTCCGCACGAAAACGTAACATTTGCCACACAGGTCGTCACACTTCAAATTACATGTTATATAGAATACGTTGCACTCCATAGCTGGGTGTGCTCCGAACCCCGTACGTTTCGTAGCAGGCGTGGCAGCAGTGTCGCCGCGACCTCGGGAACAAAGACGTTTAATTGTTGGTTATCCGCCGATAAATCCACGCAACCACTCATTACTTGATATCGGAACGTTGTTAATTGAAATTTTTGCTCTTTTTACGGTGAGCATCGCGATATGAGTGAACCTTCGGGTATGTCGCATTGTTTGAGGATGTTTGGTGTATTGTGTAAAACAATTCTTGTGCATAATTTAGAATATATAATTTATTACTAAAACTCGAGAGGAGCTTGACTGCCTCGATGGCACAGCGGTAACGTGAGTTGTGCATGGGTTCTGGGGTTCAAATGCTGGGTTGGCCAAAGTATTATTGATTTTTTCTGTAAGGTAACCCTCAGTATGGACTCTGGTAAAAGTTCCCTGTGTAGACCATAAGCTTGTCTTTGCGTTTAAGTGAAAATAGTTGATGCAATGTGAGTATTAATAAATAAATAATAATAAATATTTTAGGACATATTACACAGCGCCATCTTGACCCAAACTAAGCAGAGCTTGTCATATGGGTTCTAGAATGCGGATAAACATACTTATGTACTTTTTTTTTGTAAATAAATACATGGAATATATAGAAACACCCAGACCAATGCAAATATACATTTTTGCAATGAGCGGCAATCGAACCCGCGACCACTGACTTAGCAGTCGAATGATCTACCGCTTCGCCACAGATACACGGCGGTGTGTACCTATATCCCGCTGGTAGACTGCGGAATAATGCAAGTACGAGTTTTAAAAAAACCTGCTAAGTGCGAGTCGGACTCGCCAATGAAGGGTTCCGTAGCAGCAAGTATTTTTTATATTTTTGAGTTGATTGAATGAAAGGTAAATTGCGGTTTACGATTTATAACGTATTAAAAAAAAGTACTTGCTGGATCTCGTTCAAACCAATTCTCGGTGGAAGTTGACATGGTAATGTACATCATATATTTTTTTTGGTTTTATCATTCTCTTATTTTAGAAGTTACATTTTGGAAGTTGACATGGTAATGTACATCATATATTTTTTTTGGTTTTATCATTCTCTTATTTTAGAAGTTACATTTTGGAAGTGTCTGTCGCGCAAACTATTCAGTTTAGAAAAAAAGCGGCCAAGTGCGAGTCGGACTCGCCCATTAAGGGTTCCGTAGCAGCAAGTAACATAATAATGTTTTTTGTTTTAATTTTGATATTAGAGTTGATTGACGATTGGTTTACGATTTATGACGTATTAAAAAAAACTACTAACTAGATCTCGTTCAAACCCATTTTCGATGAAAGATTACATGGTAATGTAGAACACATATTTTTTTTTGTTTCTCTTATTTTAGAAGTTACAGGGGGGGGGGACACATTTTACCACTTTGGTGTCTCTCGCGCAAACTATTCAGTTTAGAAAAAAATGATATTAGAAACCTCAATATCATTTTTGAAGACCTATCCTATCCTATCCATAGATACACGTATGGGTTTGATGAAAAAAATTTTTTGTCTCAGTATTGGCTAATTATTGGGGTACCCCAAAATTTATTGTATTGCGGTTCACAGTATACATCTACTTACCTAGTTTCAACAGCATAGTTTTCAGCATGTCAGCATAGGACATACAGACAGACATGACGAATCTATAAGGGTTCCGTTTTTTGCCATTTGGCAACGGAAGCCTAAAAACACTGTTAGGAATTTTTTTGTAGCATCACAGAATATGAGAGACTTAACCTATATTAAGTGGGTGGTATTGATACAATACAGAGCTATGAGTGCCGTCTCGGCGTCTTAAGACGGCGTGCGGTTTTAGTCGGTTCAAACCCGACATAACCGCCCCCCCTGGCCGGCGGGGGGGGGGAGGGGGCTAAACCGAAGGGATTTCCGCATGAAAAAAGAAAAGGTACCTATGTAAAACAGGACACAAAGATTGACGGCTTCTGTGGCGTAGCGGTAGTGCAATCGACTGCTACGACAGGGGGCGCGGGTTCGATTCCCGTTCAGTGCAAATATTTGTATGAATGAATTTATTTATTTATTTACATTAAATACAATCTATGCTTCTGCCCCACTCAAAACTCCACACTCAAAAACTCTACACAAATATCGACATATATATCATTTTCACCTCGCACTCCAATCGGACATTGATTTATATACATGCTTTATTTGATTCGATTGTATCATCAATATGTCTATTTGCATTGGTCTGGGTGTTTCTATGTATAATATGTATGAATTTACAAAAAACAAGTATATGAGTATATTTATCTGCATTCTGGAACCCATAACACAAGCTAGTTGAACTATGCTTACTTTGGGTCTAGAAAGCGCTGTGTAGAATGTCGTAGAATATTTATTTAAGAGAAATAGAAGAATAATTATAATAACATTACGCATCAACACCTATTAACTGTGTAGTAATTATTTGAAGTACAAAATAACATTATCAATAAAAGACTGACATAAATTGTGCTGAGGTTCCAAATCTAAAATTAAATACAATCTATGCTTCTGCCCCACTCAAACTCCACACTCAAAACTCCACACTCAAAACTCCACACTCAAAACTCCACACTCAAAACTCTACACAAATATCGACATATTATATATCATTTTCACCTCGCACTCCAATCGGACATTGATTTATATAGATGCTTTATTTGATTCGATTGTATCATCAGAATGTCATAAATCCGCCTCCCCTACGTCTTCCCCTCCGATACCGATATAAGTCTTATATTTCCACAAGAGTTTTTCCTGATGTCATTATGTCCATATAGGTGATAACTGAATCCGCCCTAGTATTACGCTTTATTGGGATTTCTGCTTTTTGATGTTTGGTATGTGGCTAATATTTACTCCGCGACTTAGCTTTGATTAAATCAGACATTTTTCTTCGCGACGGTATCTGATAAAATACTTGCGTATGACATTGACGAAAGATATAAATAAAATAAATAAATATTCTACGACATTCTACACAGCGCTATCTAGACCGAAAGTAAGCATAGTTTAACTAGCTTTTGTTATGGGTTCCAGAATGCGGATAAACATACTTATATACCTTTTTTTTTTTTTTTTTTTTTATCTTGCGGAAATCCCTTCGGACACCCCTCCGCCGGCCAGCGGGGGCGGTTATGTCGGGCTTGCACCGACCAAAACCGCACGCCGTCTCGGGTCTTCAGACACCGGGGTGTAAGGTTACCCATAGAGCATATCCCTCGCACCCCGGCTGACCCTGGGCCATCCCACCAATAACAGCATCGCTCATCCCGTCCCCTCCGAAAGCAGAGGAGTACGGAGAGCGATGTGTTCCCGCCACGTTGGGTATTGGCCGACGATCAATGCCAACCCTATGAAGGGGTGAAGGGGAAGCCATTGACCGCCGCCCAGGGTGTACCGGCCGCTCCGATTCCGTTCCCCCCGGACTGCAGCGGGATCGGAATCGGAGCGACACTCGAGGAGGTTACCCAACACACACCCCAACATACTTATATACCTACATTTTTATTTGTAAATACGTACATATTATACATAGGAACACCCAGACCAATGCAAAATAGACATATTCATGCATACAAATATTTGCACTGAGCGGGAATCGAACCCGCGCCCCCAGTCGTAGCAGTCGAATACACTACCGCTACGCCATAGAGGCCGTCATATAGGTACCTTTTTTTTTTTTATCGTGCGGAAATCCCTTCGGATACCCCCCGCCGGCCAGCGGGGGTGGTTATGTCGGGCTTGCACCGACCAAAACCGCACGCCGTCTCGGGTCTTCAGACGCCGGGGTGTAAGTTTACCCATAGAGCATATCCCTCGCACCCCGGCTGACCCTGGGCCATCTCACCACTAACAGCATCGCTCATCCTGTCTCAACTGAAAGCAGAGGAGTACAGAGAGCGATGTGTTCCCGCCACGTTGGGTATTGGCCGACGATCAATGCCAACCCTATGAACGGGTGAAGGGGAAGCCATTGACCGCCGCCCAGGGTATACCGGCCGCTCCGATTCCGTTCCCCCCGGACTGCAGCGGGATCGGAATCGGAGCGACACTCGAGGAGGTTACCCAACACACACCCCCGTCATATAGGTACCTACTGGGATTTTTTACGTACTGTTTATTATATTTTAGTTTTAGAGGTGTATTAACTGAGAATTATTTGGGCGATCAAGTGTCGCTTGTGTCTCTTTTGTTATGAAAGTACCAATAAGATTTTTTAACACAGTATATAATGAACACACTTAGGCGTAACTTTATCTAAATATAAAAAAGCGGCCAAGTGCGAGTCGGACTCGCCCATTAAGGGTTCCGAAGCAGCAAGTAACATAATAATGCTTTTTTTAATTTTTATATTTGAGTTAATTGAATGAAAGGTAAACTGCAGTTTACGATTTATGACGTATTTATTAACAAAAAAATACTTACTAGATCTCGTTCAAACCAAATATTCGGTGAAAGTTTACATGATAATGTACATCATATATTTTTTTTACTTTTATTATTCTCTTATTTTAGAAGTTACAGGGGGGGAGGTACACACATTTTACCACTTTGGAAGTGTCTCTCGCGCAAACTATTCAGTTTAGAAAAAAATGATATGAGAAACCTCAATATCATTTTTGAAGACCTATCCATAGATACCACACACGTATGGGTATGATGAAAAAAAAATTTTTTAGTTTCAGTTCTAAGTATGGAGACCCCCAAAATTTATTGTTTTTTTTCTACTTTTGTGTGAAAATCTTAATGCGGTTCACAGAATACATCTACTTACCAAGTTTCAACAGCATAGTTCTTATAGTTTCGGAAAAAAGTGGCTGTGACATACGGACGGACAGACAGACACATTGTTTTTTTTTTTTTTTTTTTACGTGCGGAAATCCCTTCGGATATGTCGTGTCTCGACTAAAACCGCACGGTGTCCTCCCCAAGTGTCCGTTGCCGGGCACCCCAGGTAAGCCCTCGAAAGGATAATGCTCCCGTCGGAGACCACGGCCCTCACCATGGTCTCCAACGAGAGAACGTCCACGCCCAGGACCGCAACGAGATCCCGGCGTTGACTCGCCCACGCAGGGCACTCCACCAACGTGTGGAGCGCCGTGTCTTCGCCAGGATCCTTGCAGTGCTGGCACTGCGGCGTTGTCTCCCGGTGGATTCGCCACAGATACTTACCGAAACACCCGTGTCCGGTAACCATCTGGCACATCCGGTAGGAGAGGTCCCCATGGTCCCACTCCAACCACTCCTTCATGATCGGTCTCACCGCCGCAATGGTGGATTCCCCCCACCTTGGGTGCTCAAAGCGCACCCTCCATGTCTCCATGAGTTGCCGGTGGAGCTGGGACCGCTGAGACAGACAGACACATGTCGAATCTATAAGGGTTCCGTTTTTTGCCATTTGGCAACGGAACCCTAAAAACCAGTCAAGTGCGAGTCAGACTCGCGCATGAAAGGTTCCGTACCATTGTCTTTACAATGGTAGCCCCCTTAATTTATTCTATTTCAATTAAATTATTTATTTTTGACAAAATATTAAGTTTTTGTGAAAATTTGAAGCTCCTACCTGTTGCCGTTATTAATATCGAGCAAAAAACGGCAAAATAAATCACGTTTCTTCTAAGGGAGCCTCCTTAAATATTTATTTTAATCTATTTTTAGTATTTATTGTTATAGCGGCAACAGAAATACATCATCTGTGAAAATGTCAACTGTCTAGCTATCACGGTTCATGAGATACAGCCTGGTGACAGACAGACGGAGGAACCACGGAGTCTTAGTAAAGGGTTTGAAAAAAGTTTTACTCTTTGGGCACGGAACCCTAAAAAACATCCAAATCATTCGAGCGGTTTATGCTCTTTTAATAATAATCTTAGATTATAGAACCATAAACGTAGATTTACAACACTCCTAGTATTACTCCTATTCTTTATTTTCCCGCTTAAATGATGCAACTCTTCTGTTTCCGACAGTAAATTTCTAACCTATTTGCTATTCTTCTCTTTCTTTTGTTTCTAGCCACGTCTAGTGTTACATTTACCTATGGAGGTGGCAACCCTTGAATTTCATTCAGAGAATTAATTTACAATGATAACCAATCACCAAACCTTAAACGCAGTATAGGTACTTCACTTCAGGGGTGTGTGTTGGGTAACCTCCTCGAGTGTTGCTCCGATTCCGATCCCGCTGCAGTCCGGGGGGAACGGAATCGGAGCGGCCGGTACACCCTGGGCGGCGGTCAATGGCTTCCCCTTCATAGGGTTGGCATTGATCGTCGGCCAATACCTAACGTGGAGGGAACACATCGCTCTCCGTACTCCTCTGCTTTCAGAGGAGACAGGATGAGCGATGCTGTTAGTGGTGAGATGGCCCAGGGTCAGTCAGGGTGCGAGGGATATGCTCTATGGGTAACCTTACACCCCGGTGTCTGAAGACCCGAGACGGCGTGCGGTTTTAGTCAGTGCAAGCCCGACATAACCACCCCCGCTGGCTGGTGGGGGGTATCCGAAGGGATTTCCGTACGAAAAAAAAAGGTGCTTCAACAGGGTGAAGCATTACTTCACCTCGGGGTACAGACTTCTTCAATATTCATCGCAAGTCCGGCCTCACATGGAGTACTACTGTCACCTTTTTGCCGGGGCACCTGAATACCAGCTTGACCCATTGGACTCGGTGAAACGACGGCCGCTGAGGATGGTCGACGATCCCGTGCTTTCAGGTAGTGTGGAACCTCTCAGCGATAGGAGAGATTTTGCCTCTCTGTGCTTGCTCTACCGCCTATATAATGATATGTGTTCACAAGAATTGTTCAATATGATGCTCACGGCTACATTCTATCATAGCACCGCTCGCCCCAGACAGCGAATTTGTGCTCACACGTTGCAACCAGCAACGGTGCGCACAGTAAGAAATGAAAGAAACTTCATTCCGTGCAAGCTCAAACTATGGAATAGTCTCCTTGCTGTGGTTTTCTCAAGCGACTTCAATATGGGGTTCTTCAAAAAGGGCATTAGAATGTTTCTACAGGGTCGGCAGCATGAGTAGTGACACCCCTGGTGTTGAACACATCCATAGGCCACGGAATAGAATTTGTTTGTTCATGCCACTATAAAGAAAAAATATTTACACAAACTACATCATTTATTTGAAATGCTCAGCTAGTACAAGTGACAGCTTCCGCAATTCATCCGCACTCGTCACAGCTCGGCTCCTGACCGCGGCCACATTTTTTCTTGTCCAAATAAATTAATACAGGCGTCTTGGGACCACTCTACCCGGAGACTTGTCAAATTAATTTCTTCTCGCAAGACAATTTGTCTGCCGCCTGAGGGCAGCGAAAAAACTTCGGTATCGATTGCTTGGCGATTAGTCAAAGGGGCCAGACCCTAGCCCGACTTGGGTCTACAATTCCGACATTATAGTTTCAACAAGATTTATACGGTTAGTATTTTTTTCTTTGTTTGTTCATAGAAATGAAATGCGTTTTGTAGTTTGATATATTTGCGTAAATTCGTTGAGCTTTGTTATTTTGATTCAAGTTTACCTGCTGTTTTAGGTGCCACTAATAAATTGTGTATTTTTTTTAACTGCTAAGTGAGTAATTCTGATGGAACTAAGTAACACTAGAAGTTTCACTCAACAAATATGCACTCTTTGAAGGAGGAATGACCTCGTCACCAGAACCACAACACAAACAGTTGTTTAAGTCTGTTTTAGTCTTAATCTAGGGAACGATCCAACAACTCTCGATGATGTATCAGTTTACA
Source organism: Cybosia mesomella (assembly GCA_946251805.1). Lineage (NCBI taxonomy): Eukaryota > Metazoa > Arthropoda > Insecta > Lepidoptera > Erebidae > Cybosia > Cybosia mesomella. Next base: position 38,373,631 of record OX276393.1, read on the forward strand.
AAGTGAACTCGTGGCAGCATCATCTTAAATCTACTTTTAAATATAAAGTCTCTAGATCACTCTCTAAACCCATTGCTTGTAACATGGGTTCTAGAATTCTTATATAAAGAAACATCCAAAGCAATACATACATATAAAAATTAGCACTGAGCGGAAATCGATCCCGTGATCGCCGACGTAGAAGTCGATCACTCTACCGCTACACTACAGAGTGCGTCCTTCGTCGTAATGAGTTTTGTTTTGAGACTCTTTTATTAGCTTCTTATGTAACGACAACTAACTAAATTAAAAAATCAAGTTGAATTCCTGAGACGAGCTCAGCAGAATACAAGGGATTTTCGATTTTGCGAATATTTTTTTTGCGATTTTTTGCAATTTTTTCTTTATCTTGCAATGGTTCACCCCAGCACGAATCTATTACCGAAAACAGCAACTCGATAGCTCATCTCCTTCATACCCAAAACCGTGACAGAAAATTGGCAACGACGACGACGTCGACGACGACGACGTCGCCGACAACTCCATAGCAATAGGGCTTTTCTAAAGAAAATCCCTAAAAATTGTAGAAATTAGTATGCAAACTTTTCAAATGTATTTAAATTAGAAAAAGTTCCGTCGTATATGTTGATCTCTTTTCTGATTTAAATTTATAACTTACCATGTATATCTTATATCATAGTGCATTAAATAATTCCAAAATATTCATTTTTTTTTTTTTTATTTATTGCACGAAACTTGGTCAGGTATAAAGATGTTAACATATCATTAGTGTACAGCATGTCTCACAGAAATTTCCGCATGCAACATTGTCTATCTACATTACATTCACAAAATCTATACATATAAATAAAATTGGAGTATCTGTTTGTAATATCGAAATAACCGTTTTTTACTACATGTATATGAATATATATTATACGGTACACAAACCAAAATAACATTTTTTTTCAATTTTTGTCTGTCCGTCTGTCTGCCTGTCTGTCTGTTTGTTCCGGCTAAAATGGCTGGACCGATTTTGACAGGACTTTAACTGGCAGATAGGTAATGGTACAATGCGTAACATAAGGTACTTTATTGAAATAAAACTATTTTTAACGGATTCTATCGCGGTTTATTTGAATAATAGAATCCGTTAAAAATAGTTTTATTTCAATGTGTAACATTCGCGTAAACTTCCGACAATATCATAGGGTACTTTCATTTTAGAAAAATAATTAGGGTTTCGCGCAAAAGAACCAAATCCGTAAAAATCGAAATCCACGCGGACGAAGTCGCGGGCACAGCTAGTATAGTATAAACTTACTGACTACTACTACAATATCTACTGTTTTTCAAATAATAATTCATTGAGTGGACCGTGTTTCATAGACTAAAACTGTCATCTAACAAATCTACATTAGTACAGTCAAGAACAAGTTGAATTCCTGAGACGAGCTCAGCCGAATACAAGGGATTTTCGATTTTGCGTTTTTTTTTTGCGATTTTTTGCGATTTTTTTTTATCTTGCAATGGTTCACCCCAGCACGAATCTATTACCGAAAACAGCAACTCGATAGCTCATCTCCTTCATACCCAAAACCGTGACAGAAAATTGGCAACGACGACGACGTCGACGACAACTCCATAGCAATAGGGCTTTTCTAAAGAAAATCCCTAAAAAATATTCCTCGAGCTTACTTTACTTGATTCTAATTTCCACAGGATATCCAATTAAAATCACTATCATTACTTTGGCCAACTTAGTATATAAATTCAAACGTGTTTCAAGGCTTGGACAATTTCCAACATCATCTTAGACTGAAACCTGTCCTAGGAAGATCTCTCGAACGTTTTGAGAAAACTGAAGTCTCTAAAACTTTTTATAGGTAATAAAATAAATAGGCGGTCGCTACGCACGGCCGCATCCGCGCCTCCAATGCGGCGCCCAAAATTAAAGTGCGCTTTTTTGAAAGCAGCAATCTCTTCGGTCACACTCGATAAAACCGCTCCGTGCCGATTGCGGTCTCCTGGGCTACGTGGAACTAACGCTTAGGGCTAAATCGCATTTGGCAGGCAGGTGTCTGTGAAGGGTGTTTCGAAGTCAGGTGCAGGCAAATTGCCTAAGGTCGCAGAGAGTGAGTGTAAATATACTTTGTTATTGAGAAAGCTGCGATCAGAATCTATGCGATGCGGTTATTACTGAAATATTCTATGAAGATTTTTATGATATCGTAACATTATACTGACCAAATGGATTGCACAGTCATTTTGTAGCTTGAAGGTGGTAGAGTCAAGCAACAGTCATTTTGGCCGTTGCATGAATGGGCCGACTCGACCGGGGAAGCACCACCCTCTCACAGAATATCGACGCCAAGTAACAGTATTTGAACTGTTGCGTTCCGTTTTGTGAGTGAGAGTGCCGGAGCCCAAACTCCTTTCCCGTCCCCTCCCAAACTCCTTTCCCATCCCCTTTCCTTTACAGGGTCGGCAGCGCGACTGCAACACCACTGGTGTTCCACACGTCCATAGGCCGCGGTAACCGCTTCCCATCAGGTGGGCCGTGAGCTTGTCTGCCACCTTATTGGTATAAAAAAAAAATTAAGTAGATATTTCGACATTACACCATGGTGTCAAGGGTTTCATCTTTATTTTTTGTGTGACACACATGTTTTTTTAACGAGGCTAGATATACTCTACTTTTTTTTTTATTTTTTACGAGCGGAAATCCCTTCGGATACCCCCCGCCAGCGAGCGGGGGTGGTTATGTCGTGTCTCGACTAAAACCGCACGGTGTCCTCCCCAAGTGTCCGTTGCCGGGAACCCCGAGTAAGCCCTCGAAAGTATAACCCCAGGGTTGCCGGCGGACTTTGGCCGCCACCGCGGCCTCGCCTGGTGGGGTCGGGTTTAAACTAAGTATAGCGTAATGTTTTCAGAGTTCTGAAACACGGAATAAAAGAACACGTTATTGATATTGTCGGAAGTTTACGCGATTGTCACAAATTTTATATTATCCAATATATCAAATAAATCGCGATAGAATCCGTTAAAAAATAGTTTTATTTCAACACAAGTTAATTTTTTTGGCAAATATTATACATTGTATATAGAAATTTGCACTAAGCGGGAATTGAGCCCTCAAATCTTAACGTGGTAGTCAAACTTATGACGTGACAATCAACTGATTGTATGTTTATAAATTCCCTGTAGCCTCTAATGCAGCAGTTTTCTCTTTTCTCTTCTTTTCAAGTAAGTTCTTCACTGGGCGGTTCAACCGCAGCGTCTAAACTCTGCATACGTCCTCAGCTTAACAGTAGTTGGTATTGAGGATCGGTACCGGTATCCGGGGACCGCGCAGCTTCACAATTAGCATCGCTAATGGCTTAAAGAGTTATCCCCGAGGAGTTGGCTGCACACACAACACGAATAAGAATTGCTATTGCAGATTCTAATATGTGTTAGGAATTTTTTCGAAAACTATTTTTATTGCCAGCAAGTGTTTTAAAAAGACTAATAAAGTATCTGTAAAAAAAGTCCTCAGTGGTGCAGCGTTAGCAAGTGCGATGCCTGTGTATGAGGTTCCGGGTTTATTTCTTGAGTTGAATAAATCCAGATAAATAGAAATTCTTATAAGCCACTGTAGTTGTGTAGAGGTCCTGATTTAATTTCTACGCCCAAAAAAGACGGTTATTAAATTTTATTTATTTACCTGGGGTAGGTAGATATGTAACATTTCAGGAATATATATAAAGGCGTGTGAGTAGTTATATCAAAAAATAAAACAACCTGGAAGTTAGTTCGTTACTATGCATGAGGTCTTGGGTTCCCTTCCAGGTTGGGCAAGTAGTTTTGGGTTTCCATGTTATGGGTCTGGGAAAGGAGTCGGCTGACTCGCCGTCCTTATAGAAGCAAGCCAAGACGGAGGCGTGTCGTGTGTGTCCTACACACGCCTGCCAACTCACCGACGCGGGATCTTACCCGACCCCAGAGGCGAGGTCGCCCTGGCAACCAAAGTCCGCCGGTTACCTTGGGGTTATCCTTTCGAGGGCTAACCCGGGGTGCCCGGCAATGGACACTTGGACAGGACAGCGTGTGGTTTTAGTCGGTCCGATTCCGTCACTCCCATCTCATCGTTGTCACTGATGGGCTGGAGCCCGTGGGGGATTCCACACGTAAACAAAAGAAAAAGGGGTCTGGGAAAAAGTGCCGGGTTCAAATTTCGCAACTCTTGCTATGTTGGCGAAATGTGGTGGCGTTTTGGAGTAACACACCTTGCCTAGAGCATGGGGGATAACGTTTTAATAAAAGAAAGGGAGAAACTATTGGAAAATGAATTTTGTTAGCAGCTGTCGCTTAAAGACAATAACCGAACTACAGTGGTGTACAAGTTATACGCGACCGAATATGACGTCACACTCCGCGTCAAGATGGCGTCATTTGGCGCTGACAGGCCGATTTGAGTCCACCGCGAAATTGAAACGTACGCTCAGATGGAACTATTTAGATACTATTCAAAGTAAGTAATAGTACTTACTGTATTTCTTTTTAAACAGCTATGTAGACCTGACCTAAACCTTGTAATATGGGTTCTAGAAAATAAGAGAGTGGTAATTTCTCAGTGAAATTGGTCCATTTATTCTGAGAAAAGTAAGACTTTAATCTTTTTCTCTTGTCCTGTCCGCCTATATATTTTTATATACGAGTTCCGATCTATGTAGTAACTTGTGACAAGATTATTTAACACCACTATTCGCTTTTTGCAGCTGTGTATTATGCGTATTTTATATCCACAATCATCATCATCACAACATAGTCCCAGTTCCAAAGCTTTGCAGGTCTTTGGAGCCCGGCGTTCGCTCCCCTGTTTATTTATCTTGGCTTTTACGAGAACAACTACCGTCCGACCTCCCAACTCCGAGAGGAGAGCCAGCGCCTACGCTTCGAAGATCTTTAGACCTTGGTGAGGCCCTACACAGCCTTTTATATCTACAAACATAACTTAAAAACGTTTTAAAATATCATGCCAATGCAACACACATAACATTCAAAATGAACCACAAAAGCTCAGCAATCAACAAAGTTGTCAAACCAAAATTGAACCCGGAACACATCAAAAAACGCAAAACTCGTAACAGTGTGTTATGCGACCCCTAAGCTGTCGCTCCAACAAGGCTACAATGCGTGGGGGAAACTTCGCGACAACCGCACGACGCGCGACCGCGGGACAACTCCGCACGCCACAATTAATTGTAACTGTTGTTGCCTAACATTGTGTATTTAGACTGTGATGTGTTCGTAATTTGGTTAACATTTGCTCAATAATTAGGTCATCAAAACGAATTATTCACTATCTAACAAAAAAGAAACCAACTTTAAGGTATTTGGAAAAAATGTACAGAATGAAAGTTGAAATAAAACTATTTTTTACGGATTATATCGCGATTTATTTGATGTTATTTCATATTTTGCATTGATGACGACGTTTCGGTTGCTTTTCAGTACCCCGTGATCATGGCCTTTTTTTTACGTGCGGAAATCCCTTCGGATACCCCCTCGCCGGCCGGCGTGGGCAGTTATGTCGTGCATGATCCGACTAGCTGAAAAGCAACCGAAACGTCGGGATCAATGTAAAATATAAAAAGTAATATCAAATAAATCGCGATAGAATCCGTTAAAAATAGTTTTATTTCAATGTGTGACATTCGCGTAAACTTCCGACAATATCATGTAGAATAAAAGTTGTCAGAAAATTTATAAGCCTAAAATTTAAAAAAAAAGTCTAAGAAGGGTTTTCACTATGATGCACCATTTTTGACTAATTAGCGAAAAATATAGACGTGGGAAATTTCAATTCCACTTTCGATCTAAAGATGAGCGGTTACCAGAAGTACTTATCACATTTTTTTGTCGTACGGAATTCCCCCCTGAAATCTTTTCCCCCTTTTCATCCTTTCGTCTGGTGTTGCAAGCGTTTACAGACAAGGGAAACCAGTTAACATTAGATGTTTTTTATTTGCTTCCTTAAGTCTGTGGCACTCTCACAGGTCCATACTTAACGCAACATATTGCTATTTAATATCAATAATATGATGTTCATGAATTGTTGTTAGCTATTGAGGTATTATTACATAACATGCATTACACAAATTATTCATGATCGTGTTGCCGTTATTCCGTGTATCGCGTTAACTCAGAACAAGAAAATTTATAAGTTAGTAAATCAAAGTGTGATTTTGATTGGAATTAAAATTCAATTGGAGTCGAAAAAGCTAATCTTAGTGCTTAATCACAGTTTAACTGTAAGTTAGCGGCGATAGCCCAGTGGCGTACGTAACGGACTGCCGAAACGAGGTCTCGAGTTCGATCCCCAATCGCCCCGGACACACACCTCTGACTTTTCATAGTTATGCGTGTATTAACAATGTTAATTATCGCTCGCTTAGTAATGGCTCGCCCCCTATTACATTGGGACCTAAACATAACTGGCGAATCGTGGGTGTGTAATAATACACCTCTGCCTATCCCTTCAGGGATACAGACGTGAAGTTCTATAAATGTAAGACACATAGATAGTACTAGTTATACTACAAAATAAAATATATGAGCACAACATTATTTACACTACATTCCGATGCACACAAAATATTGCCTGAACCCGCGACGGTTCAGTCATTTTCGCAGCTCGCCCGTCAATTTCGTGCTCACATTATCCATTCCGTCGCGTCGCGTCACCACGTAGTTCCTCCATCCATCACCGGGATCATCTCGGTGCAGTGTGTCTGGACCCTATTGTTCCCCTCCTTTATTTATAATTTGATTTCAACAAGCTGTCGCCGCCGCACATTCGTGGCGCCTTTTGTGTGCTCTTTCATTTTAATCAAATTTGATTTTGGTTTTGGAATAGATGTTTGAAAGTTTACTTGGAGCGATCGAGGTACGTACTTTGTTGTAAAGGGACTCTATTTCGCTTCTACTAAGTACTGTTTTAAGTATATTTCGAAGATAAATCCAGCTATTGTAGTCTTCTCTATATTAGAGATTTTGGATTTTTTTACGTCTTGCAAACTTGAACCGTAGTCCTCGAAAATATGTTAAGTAATAGGTGTTATAATATTTATATGTAGGCTTGCTCAAGATAGAACTTTTGTCTGATTGATACAAAACTATGTACAAAAATTCTTAAGTACCTACTTACTAAATAATTTTTGGTACTACCGTGTGTATAGGAAATGTTCTTTCTAACCCCTAGGGGGAACTGAAAGAGTTTGAACATTTTAAAACTTGCACAGCGATAGTGCTTGTCGCATCCAAAACGTGTACTATGGAGCTTGGTGTCCACTCTGCTGTCCGCTTGATCTTATCTTGGCTTTTGTGAAAGCGACTGCCGTCTCACCTCCTAACCATAGAGAAAAGCCTACGCCAGAGACGGCGGAGAGGGAGCGGGTGAGAACCCTGCCTCTCGAGTTTCGCAGTCTGCAGCGAGGACGCCGCAGAATCATCTACGCCCGGGACTACCGACCTCCATGATCGGGGCCCGAGGACGGCAGTTAGCCGACTCGCCGTCCTTACAGAAGCAGGCCGTGGCAAGGCGTGTCGTGTGTGCCCTATACACGCCTGCCAACTCACCGAAGCGGGATAAAACCCGACCCCATCAGGCGAGGCCGCGGTGGCGGGCAAAGTCCGCCGGCAACCCTGGTTATCCTTTCGAGGGCTTACCCGCGGTGCCCGGCAACGGACACTTGGGGAGGACACCGTGCGGTTTTAGTCGGTTCGTGCCCGACATAACCGCCCCCGCTGGCCGGCGGGGTCCATTAATCAGTAGGTGTGCCGGCTAGCAGGCTCCTGGGATCCTAGTGCAGGCCACATACACCCAATCTGTTGGTTTCAATTGTTCCTTGTTTAATTCGTAGTATTTAAACTGAAAAATCAAATCACTCCACAATCAGCCGGGGTCGTAAATGAATTAGGCACGGGTCTGAATCAAGGAAACAATAACCGCAAACAGAGGGTAGCCGCAGCATTTGTGTCAATACCTTCAACCCTTATATTGTCAGCGGTGGAATTAGGCGGCCCAACGGTTACACTGAATATTTCGGTGATATTGTAACGCTATGGAACTTTGAACGTAGTTATGTTACAGTTTGATGGTTTAGGCAAGTAGGTATATAACATAGGAGGTATTGGATTCTGTGCATAGATATGCTCAACTGTCGTTATAAGATCTAGATGAATAATATGATAAGCGTTAATTGTCTTGGCTATGTAAATTAACTCTAATTTAACTCTCTTTTAGGATTTGTATAAATCTTTATATCACCTATATAAATAAATTATAAATATTCTAGGACGGATTGCACGGTGCCATCTATACTCAAACTAAGTAGAGCGTGTCATGTGGGTTCTAGAATGCGGATAAACATACTTAGATACTTATTTTTGTAAATAAATATATAATATACATAGAAACACCCAGACTAATGCAAATAATAAATATTGGCACTGAGGCTAATCAGACCCGTGACCTCTGAGTAAGCAGTCGAACGTCAACGTACATCACCCTTTTTTTTTTTACGTGCGGAAATCCCTTCGGATACCCCCCCGCTGGCCAGCGGGGGTGGTTATGTCGTGTCTCGACTAAAACCGCACGGTGTCCTCCCCAAGTGTCCGTTGCCGGGCACCCCGGGTAAGCCCTCGAAAGGATAACCCCAGGGTTGCCGGCGGACTTTGGCCGCCACCGCGGCCTCGCCTCGTCAAAAATTACTGTATCGATCGTTAATGAGTGTTTCTGTGTTCATCAGAGACGAACATTTTATTTTTTCATGTGTTGCTCATTATTTTATGAAATATTTTTGAGCTAAGGTGATTAGTAACTTCCAATGTGTTGAGCTACTTCTGAGGGGGTACTTTATTCATTTCCTGTGAGCAATCGTCCTTGCAACAAAGGTTTATCCCCGTTTGAAATTTTTGAAACATGTTCACATTATGGCCAGGATTACGGGTAATTCGGCACGTCAACTTTAGCCCGGTCTGATATTGAGCCCATATGGCGTGCCGACTCCCCCGCGACGCCCCACCATCGGTGGACATTATTGCTGGATTAATTATTAATCTCTCACTGTATGGGAAATAAATCAATGGTGATTGGTCACATCGGGTACTTTTTATGAAATAGTTTCTAGTTTTGCTAGCTTATTGATCCAGTAAAAGTCTTTTTAAGTGAGCTTTCAAATTTTTTTTTTTTTTGAAACACGTTATTTGTCGTTCGAAAAATATTTTCTTACATTACTTTTTTAAGGGATAGCCTTAAAAAGGTAACGGAAGTAAAATGTTTTTTTTTTACTATTATAAATTTAATGATTAAGTTTCGATTTATGGCTAGCAAGTACCAATATTGATTAGGTAAGTCGTGAATTTCAATATTCAAGAAGGAAACAAAATTTAAATGCCACACTCGTGGCTATCAGACCTTATAAGGATTTTTTTTAAATAAATATAAAAATAATTAATAAATTGTCCTAAAGAGAGTCTTCAGTTACTTGGCCACACTCCACACACAGGGACCGTAAATTTTATATTTTTCTTAGTGTAAACTATAAGTGGTAAATAATTTGTATTCCACTTTGAAGTGATGCTATCCACATAATACGTCTAGTATTAACATTCAAATGCGGTGTAAATATTTACCCATCCAACACAAAACCACTGACTTCGCAAAAGTTACAATAAAACAATTTGTTTACACTGCAAACTAGTTATCCGTCTCTATTGTTGATTTTATAAAATATTTTTTACCCTTCAATAGAACGAGTATTTTTTTTTATAAAAGCACTCCACAAAAAAGTTTAGAGAAAAGTGGCTTCATATTTGCAGGAGGGTAATTTTTTGTTAGGCAACGTTATTAGGCTGTGGTGCCTACTGTAGGTCTGTATGCGTGCAGAGCGTGACAAAATTGTGCAAGGGGTATGTGGTGATGCAACCCTTCAGTTTCACACCGCGGTCTGTGGCCGCGTAGGGATGCTGTTTATTAGATGTAAGGGGTCTTGATACTTGCATTAGACTTTTTTTTATTAAATAAGTACTATGTTTATAAAAGTATGTATAAAAGGTACGATGGGACTGGCATATACATTTGTATAAAAGTCCCGAATAATAAATAAAGAGAAAAATTAAATACTATGTTTATAAGTAAACATATTAAAACACACTAACTTAATATTGAGTAGGAATTTTAATACAATAAAACTTCACAAATTATAGCAGTGAAATTTGTGTGTCTGAAATAAATATAGTTTTTTCTAAAGATTTAGATCGGAAAAAGAGAACATCTAGGACGGGACTTGAACCCGCGACCAGTCCCTTACAGGGGGAATGCTCTGACCAACTGAGCCACCTAGACACGTCCCAGATATTCGAAATTCTCCGATAATAAATCTTTAGAAAAAAGTAAGCATACAAAATGCCTAAAAATTTAATTGAATAAATATAGTTTTGTTTATTATAGAAGATCAGGCTGTATTAACGTCCATAATTCACCATCTGTTCTCAGTCTATTAGTCTTAACATATCATAACTTAACGCCTGTATCCCCGAAGGGGTAGGCAGACGTGTATTACACACCCACGATTCGCCAGTCATCACTCATAAATAAAGGATATAAAAATAAAAAGCTTATCTATGTGCAGTTTTAGCAATACAAATATAAAACTTTCAAAATATTAGTTAGAAAGTATCAAGACTAGCCATCCTCCTATACGGATCCCCACGTGGAAGCGTAAAATTCGTACAATAAATGCCTTTGTATTGGGTACCCTGTTGACTTTTAGTTTCACCGATACACTGCCACAACTGTCCAAACTTTTTTGTACAATTTCTATTCACGTAGGTTACTAAACATTCTGATCTTACAATCTTGAAATTGTAACTATGTTGTCTTTTGTAGAATTATGTGTTTGGACCAGTAGAATTTTTTGAATTCTTTTTGTAACTAACATCACAGACGGATAGACATGTCCAGTTTATGGTTTGGTGATTCTAACAATCCAGTCTTACATCAGCAAGTTATGCATCGAAATAATGCTTTATTTCACCTGACAATCAAAAATGCATTTTTTTTATTGATGTCAAACTTATCTATATCTACCATTAAGGATGTATGCTTTAACTCAACTAACCATGTAGTTATACATTAAAATCTAAATAATATTCCTACTAGTCTTTGGATTTCCGCACGATAAAAAAAAAAAAAGGTATAAAAAAGACTTATTCGTTAAATTTATATAAAATTTCTAAATAATGTAACTACTTGGAATGAAAATGTACAATTAGAAAGAAAGAAAGAAAGAAAGAAAAACATTTATTTTGCCAAAACATAAAAAAAAGAAGAAAACACAGAGAAAATACATTATTATTAGGCAAAATAGGATACCACTCAGCATATGCTATGGAAGGATATTCCAAAGCGCTGGTCTTCCGTGGTACCCTAATTGAACTAATTAAATACAGTGTACAACAATACTGCACGGTTTTACACACCAAATTAAAATAAATAATAATAATATTAAGTAAAATAACAAAGAAAATAAATGCCAAAAGGATTTAAAAACATCCTACTAAGGACTGACGCAAAAAACGGCTGCCTGCTGGTGCTTGTTGCAATTCCAGTAAAAGCTTTTTTAGTTTAATCTTAAAAGAATAAATAGAGTTAAGATTTCTGATCGGTGGAGGTAAATTATTCCAGCAATATATAGCAATATATTTTCAGCAGCTTTTCAGCAGCCATGGTCAAGGGGAGACTCCACGTGAACATAGCTGCTGAAAAGCAACCGAAACAATTGTTACATTATTGTAACAAGGTGGAACATACCTGCGACTGGGTCTTAGGAAACTTAAAAATTTTTTTATGGCATATAACACAACGCAATCTAGACCTAAACTAAACAGAGCTTGTCATATGGGTTCTAAAATGCGGATAAATTCATATTATACATAGAAATACCAATGCAAATATACATATTTACAATGAGCGGGAGTTGAACCCGCGACCTCTGACTTTGCAGTCGAAAACTCTACGGGTACGCCACAGAGGTCGCCTTTCAATGCGCTCTAATTGTTTTAGTATAATGTTCAGTTTTATATCAAGATCAAGTCCATGTTTCCTAAAAAATCTGGTTTCTCCTTTATAACTAGAGGAATATTTTAAGGAACAGGTGAACAATAAACAATTATAGAACATAAATTTAAAATGGTCTTATCTAATCGCCAGCGATAATTTCTGCAGATAACAGCGCGTGTTATTATACGGAACTCCATTGTGACGGACCGTGGACTGTAAATAACGAAAAATTGTTAAGCAAACGCCTGGGGTACTGACAGCTGGCTGTAGTTGCAGTAGGTTTGTAATGATAAGGTGTATGTCGTATAGATTACACTTGTAACCATTCTAATTACAGGTGCAACGGGAGCAGCTTTCGTTTGACCTAGTAGGTAGTTAATGTGTAAGTTTAAAAGTATTTCAATTATTTTTGAAATGAAAAATTCTTTAGGCGCGTTGAGCACTTTTTGGGTGAAGAAAAATCATGGAACTCGCGTCATCATTACCGTCATCGTCAACGAACGCTTTCCATATTCAAAATTATGAAGTGAAAACTTTTTATTTATAACAACGCCATCTTTGGTTTAGCTGATGAACTCGTTTGGAACCTTAATAAAGTTATTTTGTTCTGACCTTGATTGATTCATTGATAATGAACAAAAATATTTCCTGAGGATTTAAAAAATATACAAGTAATTGTTCAAGTTTTCACTTTTGTCGGCACTTCCGGAGTGCCACAGTTTCTAGGGTTCCGATGCCAAATGGCAAAAAACGAACCCTTATAGATTCGTCATGTCTGTCTGTCTGTCCGTCCGTATGTCACAGACACTTTTTTCCGAAACTATAAGTACTATGCTGTTGAAACTTGGTAAGTAGAGGTAATGTGTGAACCGCATTAAGATTTTCATACAAAAATAGAAAAAACAATAAATTTTGGGGGTCCCCATACTTGAACTGAAAGTCAAATTTTTTTTTTCATCAAACCCATACGCATCTATGGATAGGTCTTTAAAAATGATATTGAGGTTTCTAATATCACTTTTTGATTCCTCACCCACTTGCTGGTATCATTTGCTGATTGACATACAACGCTCTAGCGCAGGGTTTCTGCTCTGGGTTGAGTGGTCAGATGGTAGTCAGTCCCGTAAAAGCCAAGATAAACCAAAAAAGGAGTAGGATACAAGTGCAAAAAATGCAGGTTTTGAATGTAACTGGTACTGGCCACCAGGCTGGTTTGATACCTCAATAGTATAGAATACCCTACAAAACTTAACTGCAGAACAATGAGGACTTACAGAATATATTAATCTTCTGCAACAACAAGCTTAACTACCTGGTTTTAAAGGTCAAAATCCATTGCCTAGTCATAAACTTAATTAATTAATTTAAAACGAAACAAGTTCCCTTGTTTGTTGTTATTTAAGAACTAAAACAAGAAAATTTCACATATTAGCTGTTGTCCACAGCCCCCACTCACGTGGTATATTGATCCCGTTTCCGTGACCGCAGGAATCTATTTCCGGGATAAAAATCAAATCAAATATATTAGTCACTTAAGCATTTCACATAAATTTAAATCGGGAAAGTCAACATGCAAGTCGGGACTTGAACCCGCGACCAGTCCTTTTCTATTAAGAATACTCTGTCTACCTGAACTACCTGGATACGACCTGGATATTCAAAATAAGCCCATACATACGTCTTGGGGCTTATGTATAGGATAATTTGTAATTTCTATCATTATTTGGTCAGGGTTTATCCTTTCGAGGGCTTACCCGGGGTGGCCAGCAATGGACACTTGGGGAGGACACCGTGTGGTTTCCGTCGGCACCGATGGGGTGAAGCCCGTGGGGGTATCCATACGCTAAAAAAAAGAGTATTTACGCTAGAACGGGACTAGTAGCGGGTTCGAACCCCGCCCTAGATGTTGACTTTTTCCGATTCAAATTATAGGAAAAATAAGTATACCAATTGCTTCAAAATTTCATTAAATTTGTAACATTAGTAAGATATTGTTTGATTTGTTAATCTGCTACTCTTATTTATGGTCTCAACTGTACATAACACGGCGCTACTATTTTTTTTTAAGAATATTATTAACCGAAATTACTAATATCCCCCCTAACCCCTCCAGCTAAGCTAAATTGCTTGTGTTAGGAGTGGGTTCACGTCGGTAGTGTAATGGCCAGGATTCGAACCCAGGACCTCTCGATCGTAAGGTTGACTCCTTTACCACTAAGCTACCGACGCTTCTTGATATATGAACATTTTAAATATGAGATATTGATTTATAGACATTTTAAAATAAAATTATTTTTTAACGGATTCTATCGCGATTTATTTGATGTTATTTTATATTTTACATTGATCCCGACGTTTCGGTTGCTTTTCAGCAGCCATTGTCACGGGGACCCAAATAAATCGCGATAGAATCCGTTAAAAAATAGTTTTATTGCAATGTGTGACATTCGCGGAAACTTCCGACAATATCTTATAGACATTTGCTGTATGAGAATTACGACTAAAGTGACATTTATGTTTCTATTTTGAAGTTAATACGCGGAAGACTGCCGTTGACACATATTAATGGAACCTGTTATTTTATTTATTTATTTCAAACGTCTGCAGACCCGAGACAGCGTGCGGTTTTAGTCGGTTCAAGCCCGACATAACCGCCCCCGCTGGCCGGCGGGGGGTATCCGAAGGGATTTCCGCACGAAAAAAAAAAAAAGGTACGTTTTTCTGTGCGACTGGTTGGATCACCTCCAAGTTTGGTGCACCCTGGGCAACGTGGGCGATGACGCATCATTGATTGCTCCTCTGGAGTAGCTGGCGTCAACGTCAACGGCCAAGAGTCTGACCAACCGGCCCTTTTCAGGGCCAGCTGACCCCATTGCACGAGGGGGTCGGGGTATGACGGGCCTGCAAGGCCCGCGCGGGTGGGGGCCGCTCCAGATACCCCTCTGTTGTTATCAGAGGGGACACTGCGAATGGCCCAGGGTCAGTCGGAGTGCGAGGGATATGCTCTATGGGTAGCCTTACACCCCGGCGTCTGTAGACCCGAGACGGCGTGCGGTTTTAGTCGGTTCAAACCCGGCATAACCGACATAACCAACTGGCTGGCGGGGGGGTATCCGAAGGGATTTCCGCACAAAAAAAGGTACATTTTTCTATTTGTTTACTGTTGAGGATGGATTTGTTTTGGTTGCAAAGCCTCCTTGCCTTTTTCCCTATCGCTGTCTACCGTACACGTCATAGGCATTTAAACTATCAGAGTCACTTTTTATCATAGTCCTTTACATTGTAGTAGAGAAGCCGGTGAAGACCGACCTTCACCCATCTGATAACCAGATGGGATATATTTTTTATCATACTATATATAACATGCCTATGATGACTTGCCTATCAAAAAGTGTGCATGGCTATTTTAAATCAAATTAATCTTAATCATTTTTTGATAACGGGATTTTTTTTATTCCAACGAATAGTTCATAGTATTCATAAAACCACAAATCTTGTTAGGGAACACACCAATATAATTATTTCTTTTTACAGTGTTACTCGTCTGTAGTTCTTATAAAACACTCCCAGCGCACATGCCCGTGACGCTGCCATGTTGCTCAGCTCACTCTTAAACCATACGCTGCTGTACCTATAATGGCAGTCTATGATGACTTTATACTTTCCACAACGTCTGTACTTGTGTTCGGATACACGCATATATTACAGTTTTTAACATAGAGAATATGTCTCGGTAGGCTCGCCTACTTATTATGTTCATGACTACCTGGCAAGCAGGTATGAGGAGGTATGAGGAGGTATGTGGATATACTACTACTACACCGATCTAATAATTAACCAATCGAAAGTGGTATTATAAGAATTATAATTTAATTACAAACCTATTTTCTACCTACCTACTATGTTAAAAACTAACAGTTGGAAAAAAAAACCGATTAATAAAAATTATTAAAATGAATTTAATTAAAAATAGCCATGAACACTTTTTGATGGGCAAGTCAACATAGGTGTGTTAATAAATGAACAATATTTGATAAAAAATATATCCCATCTGGTTATCAAATAAATAAGTAAATATTCTACGACATTCTACAGCGCTTTCTAGTCCCAAAGTAAGCATAGTTTAACTAGCTTGTGTTATGGATTCCAGAATCCAAATAAACATACTTATATACTCTTTTTTTGTAAATGCATACATATTATACATAAAAACACCCAGAATAATGCAAAAAGACATATTTATGCATACAAATATTTGCACTGAGCGAGAATCAAACCCGCACCCCTGACGTATCAGTCGAATGCACTACTGCTACGCCAGACAGGCCGTCAAATGGGTGAAGGTTGATCTCCACCGGCTGTTGGACTATTATTGGTAGGAAGTAGGATAGGACAAAAACGTAAAAAGCTATAATTTGGTCAAATAGTCACTCCTGAGTGGTCATAGGCTTGCTCATGGCAAAGCTGTTTTAAAAGCCTCTGACGGCCTCTGTGGCGTAGCGGTAGTGCATTCGACTGCTACGACAGGGGGTGCGGGTTCGATTCCCGCTCAGTGCAAATATTTGTATGCATGAATATGTCTATTTGCATTGGTCTGGGTGTTTCTTTGTATAATATGTATGTATTTACAAAAAAAAAGTATATAAGTATGTTTATCCGCATTCTGGAAGCCATAACACAAGCTAGTTAAACTATGCTTACTTTGGGTCTAGAAAGCGCTGTGTAGAATGTCGTAGAATATTTATTTATTTATTATTAAAGCTGATAGTGCTATCCAGTTTTTAAAGTGAAGCGAAACTTCTTGCACAAATTCCCCTACTATGTACAACATTCGAAATGCCAATACTTTTAAATATAATCTTTCGGTAACACGCCTGTGATGTGACAACCTCGTTGATTTTATCAAGCATTCCTTTATGAAGAAACCGACAGGCAGGTGTAAGATTCGATGCTCGATTCGTTAGTGTTCGGTAATTGAAGGGTTTTAAGCTCGTGTTATTAAGCAGTTAATTTAATTTTTCGGTTGCAAAACGGAACGGTTCTACTTTTATATGACGTCTTTGATCAATGCGTTTTTATGTTTGAGCCTCTTTTGGAGGGTGAATTTTTTAATTATACATTGCTAGAAACTCTGGATTAAACTGCTTTGTAAGTATTGCATCTATTACAGAAGACAATAGGTCCATTTTACCTTCATGGTTCTTCGATTGATCATACTACACCAACAAGGAATGTTTAAAAGTTGCTATTGTTTTATAATTTCATTTATTTTTTAACGAATGAAGCATTTTTTATTGTAAATGTCCAAACGATCTCCCATTAACCATGACAACCTCTGTGGCGTAGCGGTCGTGTGTTCGACTGCCAAGTCAGTGGTCAGGGGTTCGATTCCCGCTTAGTGCAAATATGTAAAGGACACCGACAGAATTGGGCCATGGCGCGGACATCGGATATGTAAATAAATTGAAAGAGTACAATTTATCTTTTATTATGTGATAAATATTGGTAACAATTTAGTTGCATCAAATGAATCTATATTTAAAAAGACATTTATAAATATTTACATTGATTTATGCCGTACAATTCATTCGAACTGCAAACAAAAAGCTTGTAAGTGTTGCATCATAAAAAAAAGTGGGTAAAAAGGCGAAATTAATAAAAAACTTTTTATTTTTAATGTCTGTGAATATGTATATATGGTTAAGTTTGTAATAATATCCATACTTAAAGTAATTTTTATTTCACATTTACTTATGTATTTCACAATGAATGTTCAAAAGTGTAATTAAAAACCTTTACAACATTTAAGAAATCGTCGCAAATTCCGCCACGTCAAATTCAGTTTGTAAAGTCAGATAAAGTACATAATAATAGTAGTTTATGGAACTGTCATATAAGAAGGGGTAAAAACACAAGAGTCTGTTGATACCTAAGTTATATGCAGTTTCATACACTACTTTATCTTCACTCATAGGAAAAATTGAAATTAAACCAAGTAGGTAGGTTACAAGGGCGCCATTTTTTTCACAGTTCGAACTGCGCATGCGTGCGCCTTTTTTATATTCAGCCTAAAACCTTAGACTATAATTAATGAATAAAAAAGAGTATATACTATAATGAGTTTTATGATACAGTTGGCGGTACTATAATAAGTTTTATTTTTAATTTTATGTATATGCGTTTATAAAGTGCGTATGTATAGAATTGTCTTTGAATTCGTAATTCGAATTTTTCGATTTGAGTGTAGATAAAAAATATTTTAAGTAAATAATCTTACGAAAAACGGTAATGTGCATTGGGTAATTTATTTTCATACTCTAGCAACACTGAAATGTGTCAGGTGTCACGTCTGAGCGTTAGCGTCTGACACTCATTCATTCGCTTGCACGAATTGAATAAAATGCGTTTTATTTATTTTTTTAAATTTTTTATAAGTGAATTCATACAAAATTAATTATATGATTGGTTTCTGCACAGCTTCAGCTACTGAATAGGAAAATTGCTGTGTCAGTAGAAAAATGTTCATGACTTAGCCCAAGTCCCATACAAATCTGTCGGTGTCCTTTGCATTGGTCTGGGTGTTTCTATGTATAATATGTATTTATTTACAAAAAAAAAAGTATCTAAGTATGTTTATCCGCATTCTACAATCCATATGACAAGCACTGCTTAGTTTGGGTCTAGTTGGCATTGTGTAATTTGTCCTCAAGTACATACATATAAACATAACTTCACGCCTGTATCCCCGAAGGGGTAGGCAGAGATGTGTATTACACACCCACGCTTCACCAGTTATGTTAAGGTCCCAATGTAATAGGAGGCGAGCCTATTGTCATATTTATTAATGCACACATAACTACGAAAAGTCAGAGGTGTGTGCCCGGGGCGACTGGGGATCGAACTCGAGACCTCGTCTCAGCAGTCCATTACGTACGTCACTGGGCTATCGCCGTGTCCTCAAGTATTTATTTATTTATTTCTCAGGCAGGTCTCTAGAGCCTCTGCTGCTGCGTAGGGGCATCTATAGCATATACCATGGTGAATGTTCCGATGAGCTATTCCAATTGATTCCTCCTTCTCCCTTCTTGTCCCGAACGACACGTGCAGGACTTAGGTGTCATCTTCATACAGTGCAATCGATACCATCGCGAACCGACTCCTTTTTTTGTCGGACCATAAAGACCATAAAACGCTTTACCCACACACGTGTTCCCTTCTACCTACAATCCTGGGCTCTTTAAGCGGGCGTGAAAAAACATCTGTTGAGGCCGTCTAGGTAGGGGCCACCATTCTAGGGACAATCTCTGGAAATGGGAGTCACTACTTTTTGGACTTCACCTCAGCTTACCATCAGGCGGGGTGCAGTCAATTTGATGGACTAAATATAAGAAATATATATTTATAAAGTAGTTTGCACTTTGGAGCCTGAGTTTTGCTTATTGTTTTTCATTGGTATGTCGGTTTTTCCGGCTCGGACCTCCCAACCCGGAAAGGTGCGCCTGCGCCGCAGCCTCGTCCGTTGTTTAGCAGGTATACCGACTTGCAGGTGAGGTTGACTTGGGCCTGAAGGTGTTGGAAGGGCACTGTACAATTATTATAAACAAGTAAATTTTCTTATACATTTAGATACGAAAAAGAAAACATGTAGGACGGTACTTGAACCCGCGACCAATCAATTACACGCAGAATGCTCTGACCAACTGAGCCAACTAGACACGTCCCAGATATTCGAAATTCTCCGATATATATTATATACATCTCAAGGCGACGTTGGAAGTAAATTCTATCAATTGTCAACCAATAGGTAGTCCAGTCAAAATAGACATTTGACTAAGGAACAATTCGCATAAAGCTGAAAATTGGCAGAGACGTTAAATATATCATAATCACATGTCAAAAATCCCCACCGTTTTCAAGAAAAATGGAAAATCCCTCTATTTGTACGTTTGACCTTGAATAATTTTTTTTTGCAGAAGTAGGATCCATGGGGATTTTTGACATTTTATTTATAACGATGTATTCAACGTCTCTACCAATTTTCAGCTCTATGCGAATTATTCCTTAGTCATAACTTATTTTTGTCTATTTGATTGTCCAGACTCCGTGTTGAAATTGAGAAAGATCACCTTGTCTGAGACCCATTAATCCAATGTGTAGGTAATATAATTAAAAAAAAAAAAACCGTTCCCGCAGGGGGAACGCACAGGTAGATTTCGTGAAGCAATTAATATTATTTTATTAACATGTTTAATTATTTTTTCTCGAAAACGGTAACTTTTAGCGAAAAACTTTTCAGACATTTATTTTAGACTTAAAAATGGCCTATCGATTAAAAATGTTTCCGACGACAAGAATGTTCACCGGTTAGAAGTTATGATTTTTTTCCCGAAAAATTTTGGTTTTTCCCCCCTCCACTTTTAGTTAAAGTTTTAATCTTATAGGTATATAATTAAAAGTTGTTGGTATTCATGTATACTATGGGATAAAATTAGAATATCTTTCATGGAAAGTGAAATTTTGAGGAAAAACTAATTTCACAAAAAGTGAGGCCCTACCGTCCCCACAGGCCGGATTCCACCCGTTCACGAACTTAAACTAAGTTTACACCCAAGCAATTTTTGACCGCAGTTTGAAAGCGATCGGGGCAAAAATGCGACCGTGAGAGTGCCGCAAATTTTGGGAAGTGGAACCATACATACATATATATATATATATATATAAACTTTTTGACCAGTGGTCATTTCGGACTCAGGGGGTCATAACTAGACCTCCTATGAAGATTTTTTTTTTAAATTCGACAGTAGTCAAGAAACCAATAGGTAGATCGATTTCATCGAAATCTACCTAAAACATAACATAGCTTCACGCCTGTATCCCCGAAGGGGTAGGCAGAGGTGTATTGCACACCCACGATTCGCCAGTTATGTTAAGGTCCCTCTATGTAATAGGGGGCGAGCCTATTGCCATCTACCGGGCACATTATTAAGCGAGCGATAATTAACATTTATTAATATAATAATATATGAATCCTAATATAGTGTCGGTAACTTAGTGGTTAAGGAGTCGACCCTACGATCGAGAGGTCCCGGGTTCGAATCCTGGCCACTACACTACCGATGTGAACCCACTCCTAACACAAGCAATTTAGCTTAGTTGGAGGGGTTAGGGGGAATATTAGTAATTTCGGTTATTAATATTCTTTGAAAAATATATATAAAGTACCTGCACTGGTCACTGCTGCACCACTGAAGTTATCAAACCAATACCAATATTGACGGCCTCTGTGGCGTAGCGGCAGTGCATTCGACTGCTACGACAGGGGGCGCGGGTTCGGTTCCCGCTCAGTGCAAATATTTGTATGCATGAATATGTCTATTTGCATTGATCTGGGTGTTTCTATGTATAATATGTAAGTATTTACAAAAAAAAGTATTTAAGTATGTTTATCCGCATTCTGGAACCCATAACACAAGCTAGTTAAACTATGCTTACTTTGGAACTAGAAAGCGCTGTGTAGAATGTCGTAGAATATTTATTATTATTATATTAATGCCAATAGGAAACTTAATCCTTTTTTTTACTTCTATTAGTTAGAATCGAAATGTACTTACTATGTAAAAATAATACTGGCAACTTTTGAATTTATTAATGTATAGAATACCGAACCTTTTTTTCGTGCGGAAATTCCCTTGGATCCCCCCCGCCGACCAACGGGGGCGGTTATGTCGGGCTTGAACCGACTAAAACCGCACGCCGTCTCGGGTCTACAGACGCCGGGGTGTAAGGTTGCCCATAGAGCATATCCCTCGCACCCCGACATGTGGAAATTCACATTAAAGTCGTCCGTTTTACCTAGAACTCCGTTATTGCACTCAAACTAGACATTTCACCTGGCCGAAATTATTTGTTCATTTCTTAATTTGATCCGTTGAGCTACAGTGACAAACGGCTGGTGCTGAGAGCCTCAATAATTTGAGAGCGAGTTGCGGAATTCAGTCGCGATTAATCAACTCTGGCAACACTTCATTGCGCGATTATAAGCTTTTAAATATAGGCGGGGGTGCGCCCGGCCCTATATAAATTAGCTGGCGATGAGAACGACTGACTCTAGTGAAGGGGAATGGAGAAACAAAGTTATCGATTAGATTTAGATTACTAACAATACTAAAATAATGTATGTTCTAGTACATTCTACGACATTCTACACAGCGCTTTCTAGACCCAAAGTAAGCACAGTTTAACTAGCTTGTGTTATAGGTTCTAGAACGCGGATAAACATACTTATATACTTTTTTTTTTGTAAATACATACATATTATACACAGAAACACCCAGACCAATGCAAATAGACATATTCATGCATACAAATATTTGCACTGAGCGGGAATCGAACCCGCGCCCCCTGTCGTAGCAGTCGAATGCACTACCGCTACGCCACCGAGGCCGCCAAGCGCAATCTAGATCCAAACATAATTTGTCATATGGGTTCTAGAATGCCTATAAATATATTTATAGATTTTTTCCTTACATAAACAAATATAGTCAAATATTTGCACTGAACGGGAATCACACCCGCAACCTTAGACTTAGCCATCGAACGCGTTACCGCTATGCCACACAGGTTATCGATTTAAAAAGCACTAAATCTTCAGGTTTCAATTTTACCCATAGTGACCCTTAAAGATATCCCTTTTATTATTATATTTGGATATATACAGTGTATCCTTCACATTTTTATCGGTATTCTGCCCCCCTACGTTAGATAATATAATTATAAACAAATTTAGATACTATTTTTCTATAGTCACATTATCCGCTAGTAAATCTTTCGTAAGAGATTTCTGGTAAAACAAGCCTCTAAATTTAATTTGACTTTCATATCTTCATTACTGATTGTGCGAGTACATAAATCTTAGTTAAATGCCTAGCAAAAAATGATGAGAATTCAAACACTAATAACAGCAATAATAACAAGAGAATTAGATTTATATATTTGCTTACTATCAACTAACAATAGCAAGCTTAAAAAATGTGTGGTAAATTCCTGAAATAAATAATATTATACTGACTAAATTTATATCTCTCTCGTGAGAGTACAGTAATTTAATCATTCTGAATCATAATCTAGTTCATAACTCAAAGTAACTTTTATGGCAGTCAAAAATCTCTTACAAGAGTATAATGCTTTTTGTAGAGGCACTACGTTATATCCGAGAAAGAAGATATGGGTTCTAATATTTACGAAGTTTTTCTTCGCCTCATAAGGGTGTAATCAAACAAATTTGGCTACTTTCCAGTAATAACAGCTGCATCGACCTATCGATCGACAAGTGTCGTGAGCATCACTATTCAACCCTTTCCCTAGTTACCGGGCTGCATCGCTCGGGGCGCAACAAAACAGTTAACTAAATTAAAGTGAGTGTGAAGACCGCTGCAGGGTTAACTATTCCATTTCGTTTATTGCGCACAACTCTCTTAACCCTTTAACGTTTAATAAAGATATAGAGGCCTATTAAAAGGACTAAGTTTACTTTTTTAATGAGTTTTTATAGTGGTTTAATATGTTTCGAGTAATTTGTTTCGAAGATTATAAAACTATTCAGTAGTATTTTAATGGGTTCAATTAAAACACGCATAACTTATAGTGCTCTCTTCGGTTTTATATTAAAAAACTTCTTGAAATTTTCGATATAGATATTGTATTCTATGCTTTGATTTGTAAATATATTGTATATTATATTATGTATAAACATACGGCCCATAAATAGTACCAGCTTGAAGGCGTTAGACTCGTTCTAATTAGGTATTTACCTAGAGGGGTGTGTGTTGGGTAACCTCCTCGAGTGTCGCTCCGATTCCGATCCCGCTGCAGTCCGGGGGGAACGGAATCGGAGCGGCCGGTACACCCTGGGCGGCGGTCAATGGCTTCCCCTTCACCCCTTCATAGGGTTGGCATTGATCGTCGGCCAATACCCAACGTGGCGGGAACACATCGCTCTCCGTACTCCTCTGCTTTCAGAGGAGACAGGATGAGCGATGCTGTTAGTGGTGAGATGGCCCAGGGTCAGCCGGGGTGCGAGGGATATGCTCTATGGGTAACCTTACACCCCGGCGTCTGAAGACCCGAGACGGCGTGCGGTTTTAGTCGGTGCAAGCCCGACATAACCGCCCCGCTGGCCGGCGGGGGGGTATCCGAAGGGATTTCCGCACAATAAAAAAAAAATGTATTTACCTAGAAATGTAGCTAGTAACATCTTTACCTAACTTCAGGGCTATACATGTAGGCATGAGTTTCCCGCCAGTCCACAACTTAACCCATCAGGTCGTCTTGATGAGTCAGAAACACGCAAATAATTGCGAACCGATACGGGTACTAAATAACTTAGTATCGCCTTCCTATCTTCTTAGAACCGACTATCATTAAATTCTCATACGGGTGGTGCAATGTTATTAATATTTATGGAAATAATTGGAATGATTACGTAAATACCAGCAGGAAGTTATAATTTAATAGACTTTGAAGGGAAATACAATATTCGTCAGCTGTTATGCAATTGGCCAAGACCATGTGAAGGAGAAGAGTATGTGCCGGAACGCGGGTTTCAAGGTCTAACATGACCGGTACTAACGCTAATGATAATGTCCGCTGACATGCAATCTCGAGGTTTACGGAGTCGGAGCACTTAGTCTGCAGAGGGGCGACCACGCTATCTTGAAGGAGTACAAGCCCATCGCTCTTCTTCAGAAGTACGTATGAGACGTATTTGGTATATGGTTTTATTAAGTTTTCTAACTATTTATTTAAGTATTTAATTAGCATATACTACATGTGTGCATTCATTTAAATAAATTAAAAATTATGATTGTTTAGACGTTGTGTAACAAGATTCCTTAGACAACGTTGCAATAATCTCGTTAACACCAACAAATACATTCTAGACAAATTAACTATCTGCCTGTCTTGATAAATGCCGTGAGCTTTTATTACCTGACTCTATCACACAACAGGAATTAAATGTAAATGATATTGTCGGAAGTTTACGCGAATGTTACACATTGAAATAAAACTATTTTTAACGGATTCTATCGCGGTTTATTTGATGTTATTTTAGAATTTACATTGAACCCGACGTTTTGGTTGCTTTTCAGCAGCCATGGTCACGGGGAGACTAAAGATGGTTGTTGTCTTGAAGTTTGAAGTGAAAGTCTTGAAGTTTTTCACTTCAATTGGTTTCATGGCTGCTGAAAAGCAACCAAAACGTCGGGTTCAATGTAAAATATAAAATAACATCAAATAAACCGCGATAGAATCCGTTAAAAATAGTTTTATTTCAATTAAATGTAAATGTTGATTTCGTCCTTCACAGGTGTCACTTTGTGAACTACAATTCAGATTGTTGATTCTCTTGTTTTTATAGAATTTCGAATCAATTTTGTGTAGCGGTTGTTGCGTGGCGGTAGTGCATTCGACTGCTAAGATAAAGGGCGCGGGTTCGATTCCCGCTCTGTGCAAATATTTGTATGCATGAATATGTCTATTTGCATTGGTCTGGATATTTCTATATACATATATATCAAAAAAGTTTCTAAAAAAAGGGTCCAAAAAAAGGTATATAAGAATGTTTATCCGCATTAACCAATAACACAAGCTACTATGCTTACTTTGGGTCAAAGCGCTGTGTAGAATGTCGTAGAATATTTATTTATTTATTATTATTATTTAACATTCGGTTCTAAGACCTCTACTCCAAGAACTCAAGTTAAATGGGGTGAAATTTATCTGGGAGAGATGTAATGATAGGAATTCTGTCCGGATTGAGCAAAAGTAAAGAAAACAAAACTCTCAATATAAAATTTAATTTTCAAAAACTCAAGAAATTATAAGTAGGTGCTATAATTAGGTATTTAAATTAATGAGTGGCGTACGTAACGGACTGCTGAGACGAGGTCTCGAGTTCGATCCCCAGTCGCCCTGGGCACACACCTCTGACTTTTCGTAGTTATGTGTGCATTAATAAATGGTAATTATCGCTCGCTTAATATTGTATCCGGTAGATGGCAATAGGCTCGCCCCCTGTTACATTGGGACCTTAACATAACTGGCGAATCGTGGGTGTGTAATACACCTCTGCCAACCCCTTCGGGGATACAGGCGTGAAGTTATGTTATGTTTAAAATTAATGAAAAAATAAACTTAGATTTAAACAATTTGTTGATACTGGTTCATAATATGGGTAATACTTCCTTACTCAATAACTATTTGGAAGCACACAATGATGTTGAAATTGTATACCTCAATTACATACCCACATAATATACGATTCATTTCATAGTTAATTTGAAAGAAAATATTGAAGATACACTTACTCTAAACACTGATAGTAAAGACTACTTTCCACTTTGATTAGTGCGAGTGCAGGTGATTAGTGCAGGTGCTTAGTGATTAGTACAAACCACGTGTGGAGCGCAGTTGATTAGTGCGAGTGATCAGTAATCAGCGCAGTAAAGTGGATAGAAGCGTGTTCTATTTTTTTGCGAGTAGCCACGTCCCGCGCGCCCTTCCTTCCCCATCACTCGCAGCATGCCTGCTACTAAACATGTTTGGACATGTTTGTTTAGTAGTTAGTGTTTAGAGTACCTTTTTTTTTTCGTGCGGAAATCCCTTCGGATACCCCCCGCCGGCCAGCGGGAGCGGTTATGTCGGGCTTGAACCGACTAAAACCGCACGCCGTCTCGGGTCTACAGACGCCGAAATTGCTGTTTAGCGTACCTTTTTTTTTTCGTGCGGAAATCCCTTCGTATACCCCCCCGCCGACCACTGTACGCTCGCTTGTAAAAATGACAAAATTACATTTTTAACTAAGGGTTGCAACTAAACAGTATTGAACAATACTCAAACTGCACATTTGAACTAATCACGTACAATAATCACAAATTTCTGATCACCTGAACTCGCACTAATCAGAGTGGAAAATAGCCTTAAGCGATTTATTTTGAAGTACTTAATGCGTCTGCCTGCAGTCAGACACGTCAAGTTGATACGCAACCGTTCAACATCACATCTTTAATGCATTTTCCACAAATATCTTAAATGGTATGTCATCACTGAAAGCTTCATTGGAATTGGTAATATCCACGTAACCGCCAAATTTAACCGTATATCTCGTTTTTCGACCAATAGTTCTAAAGGATTCCTGCGTTGAAACCTTAATTCAATGTCTGCACAATTGCTGTGAATTGACAACCAATGACATTCGATAATGGATTTTGTTTTGATCGGCAATTCATTTACATAAATACATAAAGCATTGTGAATTGCAGTTTGATGGCGATACCTGGAGCCAAGTGACGGGCTCGAAGTAATTTTAGACTTTGACAGAAATGTTTTAACAGGCATCGTATCTATGATTGGGTTGCATTTGCATTTTACACGTTATTTGTGGCTGTATTCTAGCTGGCACGCGGGGGGGTATCCGAAGGGATATCCGCGCGAAAAAAAAAAGAAAAAAAAGGGGGTATAAACTATAAGCGAACTTACTAACTGAAGGGTGCACTTTAAAACCAGAACGGTCTCGAAAAGAATTTCTTCTGGATCAAGCTTTAAGCATCATCGGTAGCTTAGTGGTTAAGGAGACGGTTTTATGATCGAGAGATTCCGAGTTCGAATCCTCGCCATCAAATCACCGACGTGAACTAAGTTCTAACACAATTAATTTAACTTATCTGGAGGAGTTTGCAGGAATATTAATAATTTTATATTAATGTTACCTTTACAAAAAAAACTATAGCCAGCAGAATTTGGGTCTGTTAATAACGGACCTATTAATAGACCCAAATGAGTCTAGTTATAGGGATGTAGGTAAATTATGTCTGTTGTTTTAAACTAAAATAATAAA
This sequence comes from Cybosia mesomella, assembly GCA_946251805.1. NCBI lineage: Eukaryota > Metazoa > Arthropoda > Insecta > Lepidoptera > Erebidae > Cybosia > Cybosia mesomella. The sequence continues at coordinate 38,401,614 of OX276393.1, forward strand.
TAAACTGAATTAAGAAATACTACAAAACGCTATCTAGACCCAAAGTAAGTATAGCTTAACAGTTGTAATATGGGTTCTAGATTACGGATAAACATTCTATAATATATTCTTTTCTGATTGCATACATAATTATACATAGAAACACCAAGACCAATGTAAATATATTCATTTTAAACGGAAATCGAACCCATGACCTATGACTTAGCAGTCGAATTCTCAACGCTATAACACAGAGGTCATTAAACTGTAAATTTTGGATTTATTATATTTAGTATACATTACAAGAGCGATTTGTCTGAATCAAGGAACGCATATAATTTTATTATGACAAGGTATCCTGCTAACGACAGGTAGTAAAACCAACATGGAGCGTGATAGGAACTCGAAGGTCGTCACGACGTGAAACGATCTTGCGTCGTAATTAAAGGACTGGTCGACCTATGCCTACAACTCTAATTCTAGTATTGTAGCATGGTGTTCCACTTGAAGTACCTATCCATACTAAAGTTATACATGCGAAAATAACTCTGTCTGTCTGTCTGTTAGTTTAAACTACTGAACCGATGGTACAGTCCAGAGATTGGGGGTGGCAGGTGAGGCTGCCTGTCACCTCAGCAGAAGCAGGCTGGGACGGTGGGGCGACTAGTGCCCCTCCCCAAAACTGGGGCAAGAGCGTGGTTCCCAAACCCGAGGCAGCCATCTCGAAACCGGAGATGGCCCAGGGTCAGTAGGGGGGCGAGGGATATGCTCTATGGGCAACCTTACACCCCAGCGTCTTTAGACCCGAGACGGCGTACGGTTTTAGTCGGTTCAAGCCTGACATAACCGCCCCCGATGGCCGGATGTGTACTTGCTCCTACCATATTTACTATTATTATTATTAATTTATCATCATAATAGGTATTTGAACCCCTTGAATCCTTTTTATTCAATTCAATAAAAGGTTGCCTTTGTCATTTTCCAAGCTCTAGTGTATCTCTGGACTGTATCTTTTTTTTTTTACCCCCCTGCTGGCCAGCGGGGGCGGTTATGTCGGGCTTGAACCGACTAAAACCGCACGCCGTCTCGGGTCTACAGACGTCGGGGTGTAAGGTTGCCCATAGAGCCTATCCCTCGCAACTATTAGGAACCCTATAATGCATCTAATACAAAAGTTTTAACTGTAAAAAGTTGTGAAAATTTAGTTTTTTATATTCAGAGCCCATAAGAAGTGTTCACAATAAACACAGGTTTATATCAAAACTGAAGCTAGAAAATGATTAAACAAAGGTTATCATAACATCAACATGACTCCCCGTGACCATGGCTGCTGAAAAACAACCGAAACGTCGGGATCAATGTAAAATATAAAATAACATCAAATAAACCGCGATAGAATCCGTTAAAAATAGTTTTATTTCAATGTGTACATAACATTCGCGTAAACTTCCGACAATATCACATCAACATGCAATGTCATATCGATTCAACCTACTTCCAAGTGACACAGGCAGACCCAGTGGCAGGCCGTGTCACGCCTCCCACGGGCACACAAACATGCGAGAGATGTTTCTGTCATATGGTAATGAATTTTCTTGGGAGGTTCAACTTAGGTATTACTTTTACAAAATTATTAGTTTTGATTACAATTGGGTGTTTGATTGCCTTGATAACATTGTTTGTACCGTGGTTTAGGTGGGCACTTTTCCATTTGACATGGAAAAAAGTCTTTGGTTTAGTGGTTAAAGAGTCTGGTTCACGATCGAGAGGTCACAGATTTGAATCCAAATTTAATGCTTCTACACTTTACAGTAAGATTTGCCAAGCAATAATCAATACAGTCTGTGAGAAAAGACAATAAAAGCCCACGGTCAGTTTTTGGCAACTGTTGTGGATTCAGTTCACTTCTACTCAAATTGTTAAATTGTTATAAGACATGTACAAATACAATTCTTTTAAAAAAGTCCACAACACAGTTTTCGTACAGTATTGCCCACGCACGTTGAGTTTTTTCGCCAGTAGTTAAAGGTTAATAGAAAGCGGTGAGACAATGCGTCCGGTGGCTTCGTACAATGCCCATTGTCTTATATGTTGACTCACCCTAGCACACGTGTACGTTTGCCATGGCTTTGGGGGAATATGTTACGTTCAGTCACAGACCCGTTCATCAGGTGACATAAGATAAGATAAGATAAGATAAGATAAGATAAGATAAGATAATTTATTTGACAAAACATGTGTAGGTCCAATAATACAGAGTTACTGCAGATGACAAATTATATCATTTTTGATACAACATGTTTGACCGTTTCCGGTGTACAAATATATTTTAATGTATTTTTGTTAGTTATATTTAAGTACAGTAATCAATTAATCTATGATCATAAAATATTATTGCATGCAACATAAAATTATTCAATAAGCCAATTCAAAAACTGTAAAATTTATAAGAATTTGATGTTGAATTTAACGGCTTGAATATTACAACGATGATCATATTGATTATTTGATTAACTATTATTAATAGATTCATTTATACAGTTCAATAGCTTACATACATATGTCAAAATTGCTAATGTCAAGAATAAAATGTCAAAATTACAATTGTCATAAAATACCAATGTCATATTTTACAAATGTCAATTTTTTATAATTAATAATATTGAAAGTATTTTTTAAATAAATAATAATGTTACAGTTATATAGTACAGTCATTCAGGAAATCATCAAGTTCATAGTAACATTTTTTAACTAGCAACGCTTTTAGCGTAATTTTAAATACATCATTGTCTTGACTTCTGACTGTTTGTGGGATTTTATTGAAACTTAAAGGGGCTCTACAAATGACACTTTTATGTAGCAAGGCAGTCTTTGATGGATGGACACGGAGTTTATCGTTGTCACGGCGATTGCGAGTAACATTGTCCGATAAAAGCGGAAATAAGTGAGGATTTTGTTTGACAAATGTCATTGTGTCAAATGTCATGTCATCACAAGTTTCATTTCATTCCACCGCCTGTAAGCTCCAGCCATCTTTATAGGAATCGCACACGCAATATTCAGTGCACTGATGTAAGGTGTTCACTTGAGGAACGGATTAAGGTTGACAAACTGTTCATGTTGAGAATGTTTATAGGCACGCGTAAGTGATTACTATCAGGTAAACTGTAGGCACCTATTTGCACATATTTACATCTGTATATTCGTAGTAAAGCGTACCTACTAAAACCGCACGCCATTTCGGGTCTTCAGGCGCCGGGGTAAGGTTGCCCTAAGGCATTTCGTTCGCACCCGACTGACTCTGGGCTATCTCCGGTATCGAGATGGTTCCCTCGGGTTTGGGAACCACGGTGGGCCCATCTTGCTCCGGAAAAGGGGGCGGGCGCTAGTCACCCTGCCGGCCCGGCCTGCTCCTGCTGGGGTGACAGGTGGCCCCACCTGCCACCCCCAGGCCCGCGCTCGTGGAGAACAGACGGAGGTCGTTAAGCGACCACGGCTTCTGAGTCGCCTGCGAAGTAAAGCGTACCTAAGACCGATGATATTTTCATATATAGGCTGTATTTTGACTGTCGGATGGAGAACAGCCCTATACCATAGTTGATTTACTCAACAACTACAGAAAGAGATAAAGTGGCCATGCGCCTCTAGACAAAGTGACATTCTATTAGCGGAATCGCTTCACAGCAAATTCGCAACGTTCGGTCGGCGGTAAACATATATCATGTCAATTTAACTTTTCTGTGTGCAGAAACACTGTAATTTTGATAATCCGGTACCAATATTACATAAATGAACCAGTTCCAAATGCACACAATACACATATAATTTAAAATATTTTCTTGTGTGCACTTGTATGACGAGTATTGGGGTAGCGGTTGATCTATCACCGTGACTTGAGACTTTAAGAGTATTGTTTACTACCGATGAGCACTTATCGACAATCGATTGGTTAGAGACGATTCACATATGAACTTCATAGCTTGTATATTTTTTTTTATACTTTATACGCCGGCTAGCGGGGAAGGTTATGTCGGGCTTGAACCGACTAAAACCGCACGCCGTCTCGGGTCTACAGACGCCGGGGTGTAAGGTTGCCCATAGAGCATATCCCTCGCACCCCGACTGACCCTGGGCCATCTCCGGTTTCGAGATGGCCCTCTCGGATTTGGGAACCACGGTGTCCCCGTCTTGCCCCGGTTTGGGGGAGTGGCGCTAGTCGCCCCACCGTCCCGGCCTGCTTCTGCTGGGGTGACGGGTGGCCTCAGCCGCCACCGTCAGGCCTGCGCTCATGGAGGACGGAGGTCGTTAAGCGACCTCCGGTGCCTGAGTCGCCTGCGACGCGCGGCGAGCAAGTTGCGGGCTCGGCGGGCTTAGCTTGTATACCTATCTGTGGATATTGGTATTGGATTAGTAAGAAATATAACCCTCGTGATTTTAACTAATTGTAGGGTATGACTAGGTTTAAAATAGTGGTAAATGGTGCATACGTTAAGTCCAGGGTAAGGTTTGCTGTTATCCACTTTTTCTAAAAGTGGGCGCCTGTCGGCTGTAGCACAAAGTCACTATTAAGTGATTTGTTCATACATACACTTATTAGCACTGTGAGACAATCAAGCCCGTGATCTCTACCGTATCACTCAAACGATTGCCTCTACATAATCATTAAAAAAATAAAAATTATGTCCCACATTAACTGAATCGTAAAATGTAAATTGTCCTTAACAGTTAATCAACAACTACGAGGATTAAATTAACGATGCAGATAACATATTGTTTAAAACCCGTCAATGCTCAACAGTTGATCACACCTCTAGCGATTTGTAACCCTCTCGCAGCTGTCGTGGGACATACGAGTACAAATAGCCGAGTGATCAGATCAATTGGTAGTTACATTAAAGTGTGGACTGTAATTTGCAAGTCGGCTGGTCTATCAATCAAGAAAAATATGGTTTACGTGGGTGGGACGCGCGAACTAACACGTTCTGGCGATTGGTGATTAATATCTGTTCAGAGGTGATGGATTTAATACCAAACGTGTTAGTGTGATTAGTTTTTGTCTGCCTGTTGATTGTCTGGAGATATTGACCTGTTTGTATCTTTTTTATAAGATTCAAGATTCGATTGTAATAAAACGATTTTTCCGATTATTTATAGACTAGACACACATTCTGTACTTTTATGGTGAAGCGTTCGACTGCTACTTTGGAGGTTACGCGTTCGATCCCCGCTCATGGCAAATATTTGCACATATGAATAGCCTATTTTTATTAGTCTGGATGTTTCCTATATAGATATGATATTAGAATTGGAAGTGAAAGCTCAGTAGAAGCAAATTGCTTTATTCAACTAAGTGCATTAGGAATGCACGAAAAAACAAGTTGAATTCCTGAGACGAGCTCAGCCGAATACAAGGGATTTTTTTTTCTTTATCTTACAATGGTTCACCCCAGCACGAATCTATTACCGAAAACAGCAACTCGATAGCTCATCTCCTTCATACCCAAAACCGTGACAGAAAATTGGCAACGACAACGTCGATGACGTCGACAACTCGATAGCAATAGGGCTTTTCTAAACAAAATCCCTAAAAACAATGAATAAAAGAAAAATAATTACGAATGCGTGGTTTTCGGTGAAGAATACAAGGGCCATTTATTGAATCTTAAGCTATCACTGGCTTAGAGATAGGGCTATTTCCTATGTGATAGTAAATATACAACTCATGAAAATATACCCGGCTGATGACAATAGACTCGCTTTCTATTAAGTCATAGTTGGTGAAATGTGGAGGATGGCATATAGCCAGATTCAAGTAAGTTCATGGGGACGCGTTGTTCTTAGTGAAAATTTTAAGGGCCCTTTATTGACTCTTACCCTCAAAATTAAGGAATAAGGCTGTTCTGCATCTGACAGTATACATATAGTCTTTGAAATGTACCCAGTGGACTACAAAAGGCTCACCCCCTATTACAGAAAATGATAGCACGCGAAAAATGTGTGACTATCTTGTACCGAAATCAAGGCGAACCGAAGGCGACGGTCTCTGTGGCGTAGCGGAAGTGCATTCGACTTCTATGACAGGGGGCGCGGGTTCGATTCCCGCTCAATACAAATATTTGTAATCATGAATATGTGTATTGGTATTGGTCTGGGTTTTTCTATGTATACTATGTATGTATTTACAAAAAAAGTATATAAGTATGTTTATCCGCATTCTAGAACCCATAACACAAGCTAGTTGAACTATGATTACTTCGGGTCTAGAGAGCGCTGTGTAGAATGTCGCCGAATGTCGCAGGATTATACTCGTAAATAGATATGCAAATAAAAAGTCAATATATTTTCTCTAAGAACACGTCCACATGAAAAATCACAGGAAAGCCACTTGTCTGGTAATTGTTTCAGCAAACATCGGGGCAGGGCGGGAGATAAATCGCTGATAAATCAGATAACACGGAAATAAAACCTGCTTCGGTGGCTGGGCAGATGCGCGGTGGGCAGATCGTGCGGGGCCACTAAACTGCAATTCTAAATATTTAGAATTTTAGCGATAAAGAACAAAGAAAAGTTTCACCAATTCAATATTTGATCATACTGGATCGAAATGCCGCTTGATAGGTATCAAGCGGCATTTCGACTGAGTTCGCTTAATCACCTGACTAAGCGAACTAAGTCACATCGACCTAAAGTAACAGTATGCTGTATTTCGTAGGTTTTGTTAGTGCTGGGAACCAAACTTCTCTTACTTTAGTTTTCCCTATTCTTCTCCTTTCCCTCACTCGAGTAAAATGTCTGTTATTGTAAGAGTGTATAGTTGACGGTAGTCATAACCCATGAACTCACTATGACTATGAACTTACTCAAAAAATTAATTGATAACTGATCAAACTATTTCTTTTTCTCAAGTTCTTGAAGAGATTTTGTTATGTTATATATTATGTATATTACATTGTTATATGCATTTAAAAATGCATTGAAAAAGCGGCGATAGCCCGGTGGTGTACGTATCGGACTGCAGAGACGAGGTCTCGAGTTCGAACCCCAGTCGCCCCAGGCACACACCTCTGACTTTTCGTAGTTATTTGTGCATTAATAAATGTTAATTATCGCTCGCTTAATAATGTGCCCGGTAGATGGCAATAGGCTCGCCCCCTACTACATTGGGACCTCAACAAAACTGGCGAATCGTGGGTGTGTAATACACCTCTGTCTACCCCTTCGGGGATACAGGCGTGAAGTTATGTTGTGTTATGTTATGTTTTATATGCATTTATTTAAACATTATGTTCAAAGAAAAAATCAAAAATCTTTTCTTTCATATAAGGATGTATATTAAATAATCTTCATATATCGGCATTTCAATTAATCAATAAAAATTAAACAAATCAATTGATCACCTTTCGTAACGTAGCCGCGTCCTGAGAAGACTGATAATAGATCCTGATTTAAAGTAGTATGAAATATGGAAGTATTTTCATCGAAAAATTACTCCTAGCTTGTAATTACCCTGTTTTCTTTTTAATTGGGTGCCCCAAACGCTCATTTTAGGGCCACACCTATCGACAGTTGCAAGAACTTCGGCGACGCAGATGGACAGTGACGTAACATAAGGTAGGCGTACGTCGCGTCGCTTGCTCTCCACTGACTGTGATACTGCAGTTTTGCTTACACCAATCATATTTGTAAGACTATTTAGTAACTAATACATAACTTCTTCTTCTTCACGCCTGTATCCCCGAAGGGGTAGGCAGAGGTGTATTACACACCCACGATTCGCCAGTTATGTTTAGGTCCCAATGTAATAGGGGGCGAGCCTATTGCCATCTACCGGGCACATTGTTAAGCGAGCGATAATTAACATTTATTAATGCACACGTAACTACGAAAAGTCAGAGGTGTGTGCCCGGGGCGACTGGGGATCGAACTCGAGACTTCGTCTCAGCAGTCCGTTACGTACGGCACTGGGCTATCGCCGCTTATCGCGTAACTAATTTGATGCTTTATTCGTTTTAGTGTTGGTAACTAGCTTCAAAGCATGTATTGAACCCAAGCCAGCGTCATCAGTCTTGATGGGTTCAACTTCACCTGCAATCCGATACACCAGCTGATTGAAGAACGAGACTCTGACCAGGTTTCTCTCTCATGGTTGGTAGTTTAGACGGCAATTACTCCCATAAAAGTCGTATAAGCCAACCCAAAACGAGGAGGAGAGTAAGGGCTCTGTCAGTCTTAAACAATTTAGACAATCAGCATTAAATTAGACAATTTACATTAATCAATATTAGTATCGACTTTAAACAGTAGAGCTTAAAGTCGATAATAAATGACAGGGTGGAGTTTCTCCGGTTAAGCCGGCTCATTCATAATATGTAAAGCCACCAGTGTTCGTAAGGTAGGCAGTAATGTACAGTAAGGCTGAGCGCAGAATAGCGACAGACTTGTCGATGTGAAGATCTTTCAGGTTTTAGACAGCTTTGTACAGTATTTTTGTAGAGCAATAATCTGTCTTAAGACTGCCTTGTCTCTTATAAGCGCTAAGCCTAATAGGTTTGCTTGCTAGCCAGCTATCAATATTCTGAAAGGATTAAAGCATATACATGTTTTTTAATATTTAGTCCGTCAAATTGACAGCACCCCGCCTGATGGTAAGCTGAGGTGAAGTCCAAAAAGTAGTGGCCTCCATTTCAAGAGATTGTCCCTAGAATGGTTGGTGGCCCCTACCTAGACGGCCTCAACAGAGGCTTTTTCACGCCATTCTTAAAGAGCCCAGGATTGTAGGTAGAACGGAACACGTGTGTGGGTAAAGCGTTCCAGTGCTGTTAGATAGATAAAAGCGAAAAAAAGTTGTCAAAAAAACTTACGTAGGGATAACCCCTTAATTACATCATTCTGAAGTAGTTCCCTTCCCTCTGAGACTTTCATCTCGGAGTCCAGGGTCCGCTTATTCTTTTCCCTCTTTTCGATTTAATTTATATTGTCTTTTATGGGAGCCGTCCAACTTCCAGAGGGAAGTCTACGCTACAGCCTCGACCGTTAATAGCAGTTATACTGGCTAACAGGTTTGGTTGCCTAGGACCCGAAGGTCTTAGCATAGGGATATGCTTTATGAGCAACCTTACACCTCGTCTGAAGACCCGAGACGGCGTGCGGTTTAAGTCGGTTCATGCCGACATAACCGCCCTCGCTGGCCAGCGGTACGATCCGACGGAATTTCCGCACGAAAAAAAGGTTCCACCCATAATTGTGTATAAATAGAAATCAAATTTGTAACGTCATTGGATTATTCTGTTTGATGCGTTACTTCGAAGCAGTAAATAATACGTACAGTCTCATTTTATAGGCAGTTGGGTCCGCTACCGGCCGGACCGCACGGGGTCGCCGGACGTCGGACACAAATCTCATGGGCGGTCGAATTTGCGGTTGATTGCCGCTTTTTGCGAACACTTATTGAACACGAGCCCCTAAGGATTATAGGGATTCTATATCTAACGGCTTGCTGCAATCATTTTCTTAACGTTATCTTAGGGACTTTTGGACTTGTTGCTTCAGAGAACTTGTTTGAGCCTTGTTTTCTTACGAATAGTGGCTCGATCGGAGTAGCCGCACCCTCCCTCTTAATATTGACGTTAAATAGCAGTACTTACTTATGCTGTGTTAGTACTTGTGCTTTTTGCTCATTCGTTGTTACATTAATAGTCTCCTCCATCTTGCTTTTCTAAAGCAAGAGTGTCACCTCCTGTGACAGTGTGTTGTCACCTCTCATCTGTAATACCTTTTATTTTCGTGCAGAAATCCCATCGTATTCCCCACTGCTTTCCAGCGAGCGTCTCGAGTCTTAAGACGCCGGGGTGTAAGGTGGGTCCATAAGGCATTTCCCTCGCACCCCGACTGACCCTGGGCCATCTCCGGTTTCGAAATGGCCCCCTCGGGTTTGGGAACCACGGTGTCCCCATCTTGCTCTGGAAAGGAGGGGGGGCGCTAGTCACCCTGCCGCCCGGGCCTGCCCGGGCTTCTGCAGTGGTGACAGGCGGCCTCACCCGCCACCCCCACCCTGGAATACCCTAAGATGATGATGAGGATGGTTTGATGAATAGTACCTAGGACCTACCGAATTAGTTTTTTACTTTTAATACATTATCTACATTTATTTTCAATAAACCCTTTTAACTTAAAAAAGATTTTTTACTTATTTTTAACGAAATTTTGGAGAGTGGAAACAGTGGGAGAGAAGAGTTCAGACCTCAAAGTACAAGTATATTATAACTGGAATAAAAAAGAATAACTACAAGCAAAACAAAACTATTCCTTATACCAAAAAAAACTGAAAAAATTCTATTGAAGTCCTCTCAAACCAATTAACTTTCTCTACCATAGGACTATGCACAAAAGTACCTTTCTCATCACAAAAAGTGAACGAATCAATTCCGAGGGCTCGGCCAGTAAAAACGTGGCACATTGAGACGGCTGCCACCACTAATGTGGTCTCTAATTCGCTCATTTACTGCACATTTGCCATCGGTTTGTGGTCGGACCGTTTTTTACGTCACACGACTCTCCGCTTGCGGTTAGGCGCTGTTTGTGGTTTTGCGGTTTGGTACTTAAAGTTATATTATGTTTGTTTATTGTAGGCAACAAGTAGTGGCAATAAATAAATTAGAATATTATAGGGTTTTAAGACAGGGGTTTTTACACGTGTGGGCGTCAAATAATACCAGCTGCGTAGTTATGTATCCCAAGTTCATCATAACCATTCAAGTGTTAACACCGCTTGCATCCAAAGAGCCCAGGGTACGCTCCCCTATACTCTTTAGGGTTACGGCAAAAAACGGAACCATTATAGATTCGTCATGTCTGTCTGTCTGTCCGTCCGTATGTCACAGTCACTTTTTTTCGAAACTATAGGAACTATGCTGTTGAAACTTGGTAAGTAGATGTATTCTGTGAACGACAGTAAGATTTTTACACAAAAATAGAAAAAAAAACATTAAATTTTGGGGGTTCCCCATACTTAGAACTGAAACTCAAAATTGCGCGAAAGACACTTCCAAAGTGGTAAAATGTGTCCCCCCCCCCTGTAACTTCTGAAATAAGAGAATGATAAAACTAAAAAAAATATATGATGTACATTACCAATACGTCATAAATCGTAAGCCGCTATTTACATTTCATTCAATCAACTCAAATATAATAATTAAAAAAAAAACATTATTATGTTTCTTGCTGCTACGGAACCCTTATTGGGCGAGTCCGACTCACACTTGGCCGCTTTTTTCTATTCTCTTGATGTGACTTATCTTGGCTTTTACGGGAGCGAATGCCTCTAAGATCTTGATGGAAAATCACCTGAGATCATACCGATGTCAAAGTGCTCGGTGCAATATTAAATACAGCAAAACATATTTAAGTTTGTAAGGTAGTTTACAAAATAATCTTATTTGTACGGTATTAGATTTACAATCTTTATACTAAACGCCTTAAGTATATGTTTAAAAATATAGAAATTCTTCCTTCGTAATAAATCCTGAATTTAATTTCATAAAACACACGCGACCGCTACCTCTTCCATATTATTTCAGAAAGCAACGCAATACTCATGCATTTACCAAACAAACTTAGTTCTGTCGGAGTAACACAATAAATACGGGGACTCGCCAGACCAACTTTAAACAGGGCCATAAATATGGCCGCTCGTAAACCGGAACTAGACCTGAAAGTTTATGCGGCCAGCGCATAAATCATACGGCCAACCCTCAGGACACAGGGTTCCGGGGAGTGTATGAAGCGTCCCACTCCGCCATATGTCATCTCGGTCAAGCAGCCGTTATTTGTCTTGCAAAAATTCCAAGAAACATCTTAGGAATGTGCCAGCCCCTAGGGTGGTCGTGACCAAATATAAGAATGTGTAGGGTTACGCCTAACACTCCATGTTTTCGAAGATTAAAGAAGTTTTATTGACACGCGTTCTGTTCACTTCGAGTTTGATGCTGCATACTTCGAGAGTTTCTCTAAACGATTTGTGTAAGAGAAATAGTTTGGAGACGAATTGCTTTGAAAGTAAAAAAGTTAAATGTTTACACCAGAATGGTAGCAATAGGAGAGATGTGGTCTTTGCTTACCTCAATAGGAAACAGGCGTGTCTATATGTGCCAATAGATGTGTTGAAAGTTTTTTTTAATATAAATACTCAAGCCTTAGTTTCGTCGAAAGGATAGACAGAAGTGTGTAACACCCGCATTAATAACTTTTTTCAGATTTGTTATTTTTTTTATCGTACATTTCTTAACAGATAATAGAATAACAATTTTAGAATTTGTAATCGATATTAGCCTTTCTATTCGCGATAAGGAAACTATCAAGATAATTTTAATTTATCTATATATTATTACTAAATGTATATTATTGTAAAGTAATTCACGAAAGAGAACAAAAGGTATTCTAAATACCTGCAGTAGAGCGTTCGACTGCTGTTGACAGAGATCGCGGGTTCGATTCTCGTTCAGTGGAAATATTTGGATGCCTAGATCAATGCAAATAAATAAATTTTCTAGGACATTTATTATATAGCGTTATCTTGACCTAAACTAAGTATAGTTCGTAATATGGGTTCTACAATACGAATTATCATACTTAGATAATGTTAAAATGGCAGACTGGCTGTCAAATTAAGTGGAACAATTTAGTCTAATGGGAATACAAAAGTTGGAGATAGTAAAAACACAACTCGTATTTGATCTATGTAATTGTTCAAAAATAATATAATCACTTAAGATTATATACACTTAGCGGTAACGAAACCATATCGCGATGTAACTCAAACCTCACGCCATCTATCGAGGGCCAAGTAAAGTTTTAACAAATAAAACGTTCTGAACAGATAATATATACATACATATAATCCCCTCTGGTGTAGGCAGTGACAACAGCCCGCCATCTGCTTCTGTCCTTACACACTTAACGAGCTTACACTACTGTGATTAAACCTTAGAAAACGCATTTATATACGTCTGTTTGCAATGATCTGCTACTGTTTTGTATATTGTAAGTATGTTTATTCACAATATAGAACCCATATTACAAGTTATTCTTATCTTGGGTCTAAATGGAGCTGTGTAGAATATCCTATAACACTTCTCCTTAACTGTAACACTGATATAAATAGTCCAAGAATTTCAAGTTATCGCATATAACAATTTAGCAAGCCAATTCGTAACTGCCCAAGGCCCAAACTTAACATTCTCGGCACACCATTTTTCATTTTACTCAAAAGACAAACATCAGATGCAAATCGAAGTCCAAGACGTAGGACTGCATACATTTGGCGTCCAGGCTGATTGTGCCACGGCCACGGTAAATATGAACCGGGGTAAAACAAACATGACTGTTTTGTTTAACGAAGGTGAAATTTTCGATACAAATTTTGTGAATTATTTGACGTATTGTCTGGCAAAATTGGTAATAACTAAATAATTATTGCTTTTTAAATAATACATCCTTATTGTATGAGGCATTATACGGATGTGATTCTAGTGCAGGTTTTACTTTCGATGTTAGGAGGGTCAGGGAGTAGTAGCTACCGTTAAAGGCAAGATCCCTACAAATCCGAATCCTTTTTAGGGTTCCGTTGCCAAATGGCAAAAAACGGAACCCTTATAGATTCGTCATGTCTGTCTGTCTGTCCGTCCGTATGTCACAGCCACTTTTCTCCGAAACTATAAGAACTATGCTGTTGAAACCTGGTAAGTGGATGCATTCTGTGAACCGCATTAAGATTTTCACACAAAAATAGAAAAAAAAAACATTAAATTTTGGGGGTTCCCCCCATACTTAGAACTGAAACTCAATTTTTTTTTTATCAAACCTATACGTGTGTGATATCTATGGATAGGTCTTCAAAAATGATATTGAGTTTGCAAGAGAGACACTTCCAAAGTGGTAAAATGTGTCCCCCCCCCCTTTAACTTCTAAAATAAGAGAATGATAAAAATAAACAAAATATATGATGTAAATGATTACCATGTAAACTTCCAAATTAGTTTGAACGAGATTAAGTAAGTAGTTTTTTTTAATACGATATGAATCGTAAACCGCAATTTACCTTTCATTCAATCAACTCAAATATAAAAATTAAAAAAAAAACATTATTATGTTACTTGCTGCGGTTCTGGGGCTGGTGCTGGGGTTCCGTAACCCTTCATGGGCGAGTCCGACTCGCACTTGGCCGCTTCTTTTTTTTTATACCACTCAGGTGACAGACAAACTCACGGCCCACCTGATGGGAAGTGGTTACCGTGGCCTAAGGACGTGCGCAACACCAGGGGCGTCACACTCGCGCTGCTTACCCACCACCAACTGCCGATTCACAGAATAGATGGGGATTAGTTCATTTAAGTTCCATGCAATGTTGCTAGTCAACTAAAAACAAGTTGAATTCCTGAGACGAGCTCAGCCGAATACAAGGGATTTTCGATTTAGCGTTTTTTTTTTTTTTTGCGATTTTTTGCGATTTTTTTTATCTTGCAATGGTTCACCCCAGCACGAATCTATTACCGAAAACAGCAACTCGATAGCTCATCTCCTTCATACCCAAAACCGTGACAGAAAATTGGCAACGACGACGACGTCGACGACAACTCCATAGCAATAGGGTTTTTTTAAAGCAAATCCCTAAAAATAATTTCAGTTGGAACAGCAGTTATCATAGTTTCTGAGGTAAAATAAGCTCGTGTATCCATTTCTACAGTAAATATATGACGATCTCAAACAATCAAAATTACTAATCCAATCTTCAATTTTGAAATCGAGAAACAGACCTTTGTTTTCAGCAAGCTTTGGATAAAACTGAGACTAAAGCTGTGATTGTCACCATTACATACACGTACCATGTTAACAATGGTGGCACTCAGCTTGACGGCCTCATCAGAAGAGGATTGTCGTCGCAGCACCGCGTGACACCCACCGGTCCCACTAGTGCTTTCCGTGGTGATATCCTTGTATAATATTGTACTTAGAATAAAACAGTCCCGTTGAAATGAAGTTTCCCCGTGACCATGGCTGTTGAAAAGCAACCGAAACGTCGGGTTCAATATAAATTATAAAATAACATCAAATAAATCGCGATAGAATCCGTTAAAAATTTTTTTTTTTTTATATTTAGGACACTTCAATTTGACTTCTCCTCGCCTGATGGTAAGTTGAAGGTAAAGTCTCAGGAAAGAGGGTCACCATTACGTACACATACCATGTTAACAATGGTGGCACTCAGCTTGACGGCCTCATCAGAAGAGGATTGTCGTCGCAGCACCGCGTGACACCCACCGGTTCCACTAGTGCTGCGACCACAACCCCCCTGCCTGGCTATGCACTTGCTGACCCCTGAATGCAATCAAACCGAAATTGGATTACTATGGAGGGTTTTTCGCAATCGTGCACGGTGGTACCTACCCGGCCGAAATTTATGACAAATTTGTGTCCCGTGTTCAGTTGTCGGGTAGAGCAATATGGTCATGAAGTGGTTTTTCAGTAACACGTCAGAGTTTGAAAAATATGCTGACAACAGAGACGCGTGCCAATTCTACATAGCGCTAATTATGCGGCTGCATCTACTTCGTCTTTCCATGTTTTGGTTTATGTATATATGTATAGGTATATATGTAGTATATTGTGAATATATATGTTTATTGTGTAATTGTATGTATGTATATGTAGTATGCATGTGTACATATTTATATGTAAGTATATGTATAGTTTTAATAATGCCTAGTTCGACACTCATCTGAAATGTACCTTAATTGATAAAGTCGCCAACACACTACCCAAATACGAATTCAGACTTTTTTCTCCATTCAATGGTTGCCTGTAAGAGATTGCCATATTAAGATAAGGCCGCCAATTGTATGTACCATAATGTAATATTTGTATTTCATTTTGTCTTATTCTTAGTGTACAATAAAGATATATACTACTACTAATTATGAACTGTAAGTTAAGTTAACATTTAAGTTATGAACGTTTCAATGAGATAAGTAATCATGTTCATCCCAAGCTATGGAGCTTTTGTTAGAATTACGCACATTTAGCGAACGTAGCGTGTGACCGCAAGGGAGTTGCCGACAAATGGGCCACGAATGGGCCGCAAACGAGCCGCAGTTAGCACTCGCACGAGACGCGGCGCGGAGGAAGTGTAACGCATTTACGGTATACTTACGTGTGTAACTTAGGTAATGGCTGAGTTCTGTAATTCTGTATTTAATCTATATCTAACTTATATCATTAAGACGAAAGATATTATGTTTATGTGTAACGGATAAACTCTGAAACTGCTGAACCGATTTCAAAAAATATTTTACCATTAGAATGCTACATTATCCCTGAGTAACATAGCTTACTTTTTATCCCAGTATTCTCATGGAATCAGGTCTTGCGAGGGGGAAACCGTGATGCTAGGTAATTACATAAAATGAGGAAAAATTAACTTGAAACTTTGTTATGACGACTTTGTCTGTGACGTAGCGGTAGAGCTTTCAACTGCTAAGTCAGAGGTCGCGGGTTAGATTCCCGCTCATTGAAATTCTGTATATTTGCATTGGTCTCGATGTTTCTATGTTTAATATGTATTTATTTACAAAAAAAAGTATCTACATATGATTTTCCGCATTCTAGAACCCATATGACAAGCTCCGCTTAGTTTGGGTCTAGATGACGTTGTGTAATAATGTCCTAGAATATTTATTTATTTACTGATTTATATATAATTTATGATATTAATTCTATTTACTTTCTGTGGTTTGTGCGGTTGATATACTGAGACGACTACTAACAGATTTTTGCCGGTTTCGCATGAATAAAAATACTATACCGAATGTAGCGCCATCTATCAGAATCAGTGATGGTACTATGCATTGATGTCTACATTACCAAAGTAGTATTATGCCTATAACTTTTGTACAAGTGCTACCAAGCTGCCAAGGTCCAACGCATTTGGATGAAAAATTGGGGTGTGTGTTGGGTAACCTCCTCGAGTGTCGCTCCGATTTCGATCCCGCTGCAGTCCGGGGGGAACGGAATCGGAGCGGCCGGTACACCCTGGGCGGCGGTCAACGGCTTCCCCTTCACCCCTTCATAGGGTTGGCATTGATCGTCGGCCAATACCCAACGTGGCGGGAACACATCGCTCTCCGTACTCCTCTGCTTTCAGAGGAGACAGGATGAGCGATGCCGTTAGTGGTGAGATGGCCCAGGGTCAGCCGGGGTGCGAGGGATATGCTAGGGTAACCTTACACCCCGGCGTCTGAAGACCCGAGACGGCGTGCGGTTTTAGTCGGTGCAAGCCCGACATAACCGCCCCCGCTGGCCGGCGGGGGGGTATCCGAAGGGATTTCCGCACGACAAAAAAAAAAAAAAAAAAAGGGTACCGCTAAATTGCGTACAAACAAACAAACAAAGATTGGTTTCCAAGACACCGGAACTTATTTCCGGAGTAAAATAGAGACTGCGATCTGTCCCTGTGCCTAATTTTACCCAGATTCTTTTATTATATCTACCTACTTGTGAAACAGTAATAAACATCTGTCGTCACAAACTTTCACGGTAATAATATAATAATACTAGGACTTTTACCAGCTTCGCAATCAACCCAAACTTAAGCGTAGCGAGATTTGCCTATCCAACAATAGGTCAACGTGACCGGTCGACTTTTTCCATTGATTTGGTTTTTCGGTGATTATTCCTCGATGGTAAGACCGATCTGGCCATTCGACCCCTTACGACACTCAGTAATGTCTACTTGATCACCGTGGCAAATTTGGTCGAGATCGGTCAAACGGTCTCGGAGGAGTATCATTTGTTTGAAATGCAACTTTGAAACCAAAGACGCTTCGCTCGCCTTGAGCTCGCTACGCTTTATAAGTCTTCTTCTTCTTCTTCTTCTTATATATAAAAATGAATTGCTGTTCGTTAGTCTCGCTAAAACTCGAGAACGGCTGGACCGATTTGGCTAATTTTGGTCTTGAATTATTTGTGGAGGTCCAGAGAAGGTTTATAAGGTGAATAAATATGGAAATTGTTATCGATTGAGGCAGTACGAAGTCTGCCGGGTCAGCTAGTTAGTAATAAGTAGGATACATCATCATCAACCTATGCTAGTCCACTGCTGGACATAGGTCTCCCCCAATAAGAGCCATAGCGCCCTGTCTTCAGCTTGCCCAGCATCTGCCCGCAGTCTTTCGCAGATCGTCATTCCACCTGGACGGAGGGCGTCCTACACTACTACATAAATACAATAATATAAATATATATTAGGTCGTTACATATGAAATTGCCGTTTTTCTTGAAGAAATTGGAGGAAAACCAATTTTCAGTACTAACATTTTTGCATTTTTTTAGGAATGACAAATTCAAATTTTATGATTTAGACAACATTAAGCTAACAAACAGCAACTTTTATTACATTTTTGAAAAGTGACAGCTGTTAAGTAATACGAAATTTATCATCAAAATGAATAGCATTTAGGAAGTACTGTTTTTGAAGATCGAATTAATTTATCAAGCGGTGAATAAAAACAAAATTTAATACAGAGTTGTAAAATCTTGAAATCAACTTTCAAACAAAATATAAATAATGGAAATAGCTGTTAAATTACAGGAATAACGAACTCATGAATTTGTAAGAAAATTTCGGCAATTTCATAGGTAAAGACCTATTACAATGTCTCTTAAAATTACTTTTCCCAACACGAATAATCTTGCTAGACAGGGATAGTACCACTCTTAATACCAACTATAAGTAGCAGTATGCTGTATTCCGTACGGCTTCTCAGAGCGCCTGAGGCCTTAACTAATAAGATATATTAGATGAAATAATTCACTGTGTCCAACGAAATATATTAAGTTAGTTAAGATATTGATGCGAAGGAACTTTTATGAGCGAAATTGGAAAATGTAACGTTTGAATAACGAATGTTTTTGACTAGGGAAGGAAAATTCTTATTAAAAAGGAATTGGGGCTGCATTCTTATATGTTGAGAGAGTATTCGATTCTCGAATCAAACAAGTCTTGCTGTTTAACAGTCTTTAGTGTCTGCTTGCAGTTTGAACTTACGTCTGATATATTATAGCTCACTCGCTATAAGATGGGACCAACTGGCGAAATATGAGTGTAATGTACCTCTGTTTACACTCTCGAGGTAAAATGCTATGTCATTATTACTATCAATATCATTTAAAATAGAGTATGTACATGGATGGTTTTATTTGAATCTTTGTGCCGCATAGACAAAAAAATAATATCTTGACAGAAATCGAGGAAAAAAGCTACATAACTTCTAATATAACTTCACGCCTGTATCCCCGAAGCGGTAGGCAGAGGTGTATTACACACCCACGATTCGTCAGTTATGTTAAGGTCCCAATGTAATAGGGGGCGAGCCTATTGCCATCTAACAGGCACATTATTAAGCGAGCGATAATTAACATTTATTAATGCACACTTAACTACGAAAAGTCAGAGGTGTGTGCCTGGGGCGACTGGGGATCGAACTCGAGACCTCGTCTCAGCAGTCCGTTACGTACGCCACTGGGATGTCGCCGCTTTAGTAGCTACGTCATACGCTATATTAGCAATTCAGTCCGATGAATGAGATCATCGTTCGCTTACAAATTAAACGTTTCCAGCAAATAACGACTGTAAAAAGCATTAGTTGGAAATAAAAAAAAAAGCTCAGTCGGTGACCCAGACCCCATCTGGTCAATTATCCTAGTTCATAGTATCAGTAGAGAGAGATTTTTAAAATCGGCTTAGGCAAGGTGCAGTGTCCGGTCCGATCCGATCGTATTTGCGTAAGTTGGCCGGCCTAATCCAGGGATTATTGACGAGACGTCGCTCCGACCACGCTTATTAGAGCACGCTGCAAGTGACAAGACGACAGCGGTTTAGAATTCATATTTCATTCAAGACATGTAAAATTACACGATTTGTCACCTTGATTTGATGACGTCTGTGGCGTAGCGGTAGTGCGTTCGACTGCTAAGTCAGAGGTCGCGGGTTCGATTCCCGCTCTGTGCAAATATGTATATTTGCATATGTTTGTATTTAGAAAAAAAAATGTATTTAAGTATGTTTATCCGCATTTTAGAACCCATATGACAAGCTCTACTTATTTTGGGTCTAGATGGCGTTGTGTAATTTGTCCTAGAATATTTATTTATTATTATTTATTATTTATATACTTTTTGAAATTCTAATGGTCATTATTACTATCAATATAATTTAAAATAGAGTATGTACATGGATGGTTTTATTAGAATTTTTATGCCGTATAATTCAAAAATAATATCTTGATAGAAGAAGTTTGGTTGGAGGTGTTTTTGGGGCTCTACCAAGATCTTCTCACCAGCCAGTTCTGGCGCAGTCTTTCCTTTCGGGGGTTGAGAGGTCAGATGTCAGTCACTGCCATAAAAGCCGTATAAGCCAGCGAACCCTGGGCTCCGAGTTGGAAACCTCGGATACAATCAGAAATAACGCTAAGATCATGATGAGAATTTATTACGGTGTTCATAGATTAGAATCGTCAATTTATACTGGTTAAGGCGTCAAATTTGCAATGAAGTGGTTGTGGGTTCTCATTCAACCATCCAACTCCTAGAAATATCAAAGATGTGAACCCAGTCCTATCACAAGTAATTTTAGTTTAGCTAAAGAGGTTGACAAGATTATTAGTAATGTGGGTCCCATAGCCGAAGCGTCCTATGTAAAGAAAAAGATAAGCAGTACCACATTATTATATTATATTCGAAATGATTACAGTGAGCCTTTAAGTCTATTCTCATATATAATCGAGACACGGGTGAATGCGCTTGAGTGGCTTTACGTCAGATCATATTATACACTACTTGATAAATAAATGTACAAGGGATGGTAGATAAATTTTCAGATTTATGAGCAAGCTTACAGAATCCTATTCAGGTCATATTAAAATATTGTTTTGAAGACACATTTTTGAGCTACAGAGATCCTTAATATTTCAGACGAGTATTGCTAGACTAGTAAACTGTTATGAATTATAATATAATAAATATTATAATAATTTTTCTGTCTCAAAAAATTGTCACATGTTTAATGCACATAATGATTTACTGCTATTTTTTAGATAGTGTACATAGGTTTGGTGCTCTGGATTCCAAACTAGGTAAAAACCTGTATTTTGGAATTCAGTTATTTACTGAGAACTGTAGTATTGATAACAATATTGTAGTACTTAGTATTATTATAGTTGCACATTACAAATTTTCAAGATAACAAAAAAATAAGAGATTAAAATATGAAAGCGACAAATTATAATTATGTATGTATACAATATTATCAAGAGTTTTTCTCTTTGACGACAATATTGTGTCGGTGTTAATGAGTACCTCGTCTCGCAGCCCGCGAGAATGAAGGCTTTTTTTTATATTTAGGACACGTCAATTTGACTTCACCTCGCCTGATGGTAAGCTGAAGGTAAAGTCTCAGGAAAGTGGGTCACCATTACATACACGTACCATATTAACAATGGTGGCACTCAGCTTGACGGCCTCATCAGAAGAGGATTGTCGTCGCAGCACCGCGTGACACCCACCGGTCCCACTAGTGCTGCGACCACAATCCCCCTGCCCGGCTATGCACTTGCTGACCCCTGAACGCAATCAAACCGAAATTGGATTACTATGGAGGGTTTTTCGCAATCCTGCACGGTGGTACCCACCCGGCCGAATTTTGTGACAAATTTGTGTCATCCAATTTCTACCACCAGTATAGCCAGGTAGCCATTCCCCCTTCTATTTAGTATGTATATAATATTATATTAGTTAACATAATTTATTATATAATATTAGGGTATTGTGAATGATGGGTGTGTTTGTATATGTGGGTGTGTGTGAGAGAGTGTGCGTGCGTGTATATGAGGATGTGTATGTAGAATTTAGTGTTTTAGGGTAGTAATATTTAAATTTTATGTTTTCTGTTTCCCCTTAATTTAAATTCTGTAGCAAGCTTGTTAATTTTGTCTTTACGTCGATTTTTTAAAATAATTGTATAGATAGTAGTTGGTTGACAGTATTGTAGACTTTATAACTAGAAAGTGGAAAAGCAGTTTTGTGCAGCAGCATTATGGAGCAGCTATATGCATAGTACAGCGTTAGCGGCAGATTCATAGTTTTACAGAGCGACTCAAGGGTAAGTTTCTCATTGAATGTTTTTTTGAGTAGCGGTATACGATTGTGACATACGTATGTTATTTGTGTTACCTCAACTATTTTTATCATTTTTTCCCATTCGCCTCTGAACTCACTCTTTATCTCTTTTGTTCTGCAAGTGGCAACATGCCATCACGGGTGTCGCAAGCGCCAGTACAGACAACACGCACACAGCCTTACATAGGAATTTGTTTTGCCGTAGGTTTATTTCTTGTCTTACTAGGTTGAGTGAAAGTATGTCGCGCCGCCTGTCAAATAGACCACAAATATGTAAGACGTCCGGCGCGGCCAACAAGCGAGGGTTAGTCCAGGCACGCCAATTTGCTTTGTCCTCGCTCACCTCGGATAACCAACCATTATACAAACCTTTGTTCCAGGGTAGTTTACAGGGAATTTTCATTGGCTTTCCATGGATACCTCTATCTTGAATGTTGTTTATTGTATTTGAGATGAATTACTCTAAACGTTACCGAAATTTGAAATTGATTTAGTTTCATTCCTTGTTTTAATTATCATCATGCTTATAGCGATTTCCTAGTTGCATCCAAAGTTTGTACTTTGGGGCCCGGGGTCGGCTTATTAAATAAATAAATAGTCTACGGCATTCTACACAACGCTTTCTAGTCCCAAAGTAAGCATAGTTTAACTAGCTTGTGTTATGAGTTCCAGAATGCGGATAAACATACTTATATACTTTTATTTTGCAAATACATACATATTATACATAGAAACACACAGAACAATGCAAATAGACATATTCATGCATACAAATATTTGCATTGAGCGGGAATCGAACCCGCGCACCCTGTCGTAGCAGTCGAATGCACTACCGCTACGCCACAATTGTTTTAGATTGGTATATCGGCTTTTCCGGGCGCGACAGCCGTCGGATCTTCGAACGCCGATAGGTGCGCCTGCGCCAGTCTCGTCTGTTGTTTAGTAGGTGCACCGACAAGCAGGTGAAGTCGACTGGTGCTCCAAAGTTGTAGGGCTACCCCCTACACCTTGTATACCTATTCCTAGTAATAAAAATATGTTAATTATAGCGACTCTAAGAAATGAATGGTAAATATTACCAATCTATACTATTCATATTGGAAGCTGAAGAGTTTGTTTGTTTGGTTAAACGCGATAATCTTAGGACCGTCTGGTTTGAATCAAAAAATATTTTTTTGTTGGATAGCCTATTTATAACATAACATAACTGCACGCCTGTATCCCCGAAGGGGTAGGCAGAGGTGTATTACACACCCACGATTCCCCAGTAATGTTGAGGTCCCGATGTAATAAGGGGCGAGCCTATTGCCATCTACCGGGCACATTATTAAGCGAGCGATAATAATATTTATGAATGCACACATAACTACGAAAAGACAGAGGTGTGTGCCTGGGGTGACTGGGGATTGAACTCGAGACCTCGTCTCAGCAGTCCGTTACGTACGCCACCGGGCTATCGCCGCTTTATTTATTCCAGGAAGGTTATATAGAGAATTTATCATCAGGCTACTACACAGGAGAGCAGAGCAGTAATCATTAATGTCAGCAAATCGGGCAAATTCCCATACACTATTGTAAAACTAATAAATTACGGGCATGAGCGAGTTAAAACGAGTGGGTGTATAATTCACTTCTGCCTACCCCTTCGGGGATACAGGCGTGTGAAGTTATGTTATGTTACGTTATGAGCGAGTTCAATGGGTGCTACGGGGGCTCGAAATTTGTCACGGGCGCAGCTAAATATGTATATATCAGCTAAAAATTTATATTGTATAATATGTATTTTGTACCTATTTTCACAAATATTTTTTGTATATAGTGTTGAAGTAAATCGAGTGGCGGCATCAGATGGTGACGCGGAGGGTGCGCCCGCAGAGGACCGAGGGGCCGTAATGATGTACCGGGCCAACTCTTTCCATTCTGTGTCGCCTCTATATTTGCATAGAGCTGCTAATCCGAATAAATCACAGAATTCGGTCACTTAGTCGTAGCATTGATTCAGCATAATTCGTTTTCGTTTACTACTGCAATTTTTAAAACTGCGAATATTTTATCAGTTTATTTTACGAAATTTCACAGTAGTTTTATGAGAAGTGAGGAATTCGTGATTATCAGTACTTCATTTCACCATAACATCTGAATATCTTCATAGTTTTTTTTATGCCACTTAGGTGGCAGACCACCACCAACACACCAGGGCGTCACACTTGCGCTGCCGAGCCTGTAGAAACCTTCCTATAGTTACATCTCTCCCGCATCCTCCCGAACTCACCCAATGTTTGCACTAAATTACTAGTCTGATACATAAAATAAAAGTAGGTAGGTTATTAACTAGCTGTTGCCCGCGGCTTCACCCAGTGTGGAATTCTGATCCCGTTCTCGCTATCCATGGGAAACTGTTCCACGACTACAACCCATATAAGATACCCAATTCCACCAAACATCATTTTGTTATATCTCAAAGGGATAAGACAGCGTTTTAGTTGAAAGCTTCCAGACGGCTTATTTCTTTCCGACACCTCCAACAAATATCATTATATTTAAGTCAATGTAAACAAAAACTTGACAAATTATATACTAAAACCTTACTCGAGACCCACACTATTCATAGGTGAAAACAGCATGAAAATCGGTGCAGTAGTTTTTGAGTTTATCGCGAACAGACAAGTAATATAATAATACATTGGTAAGAACAACTCTATACAAATCCAGCTCGAAACTATCTTGTCGAAAAAAATGTGTCTTAGAGTAAGTGTGAAGCCGTGACATTTGGCCCTTGGGGTCTTTTATTGCGACCGGTTGGTATCTGATGACCGGGGCCTCAGGGCGTTATCAGCCGTTTAGCGAGGAGCTGCGATGCCCTGTTTATTGGATCGTAAAACTTAAGTTTTGAATTTCGTGACGCCTTCATAACTTAAATGGCAGATTAGAGTGCGATAACAAATAAATAATAATTGAATATTCCGGGGAAAACTAAACAGCGCTCTCTAGACCCAAAGTAAGCATAGTTTGTAATATGGGTTCTAGAATAATAAACATACTTTTTATATACTTTAATTTGTTTTTTGTTTTTTTTTTGAATACATGTATATATAAAACAAAGTCGTGTTAGTAATGACATCGATGAACTCGAGAACGGGTGAACCGATTTTCATGACCTTTGATTTTTTAGATTTGTCTCCGCCTATACTGTGCCTTTTTTGCCTTAATCGTCAGGGCTACCCCCGCCGGACTCGAACCGACCAAAACCGCATGCCATTTCGGGTCTTTCATGCTGGGGTGCAAGTTGACATTCAAGAAATAAATTCAGCTGACAAGTTAATCAATATAATTTGATTTTAAGGAGGAACGATGTTTGCCGGGTCGGCTGGTTATACATAAAAACATCCAGACCAATTCAAACAGACATAATAATGCATACAAATATTTGTACTGAGCGGGAATCAAACCTGCGACCTCCGGTATAGCAGTTGAATGTTCTACGGTTACGCCACGGAGGACGTAGTCGGTCGTCGCGATGTAATCTAATCATGGAAAAAAAAAAAACATGACATTTTGAGGTCATGGGGCGGAGTCCTCGGTTATACTATCTGCCTACCTTCTGTTGTCTGATAAACTTTGCCTGATATGAACTAATAAAGTTACGTTACAACGAAAACCGTTATCGACCTTCGTCCTCCATGAGGCTTGGGGGTGGCAGGTAAGACCGCCTGTCACCCCAGCAGAAGCAGGCCGGGACGGTCGGGCGACTAGGACACCGTGGTTCCCAAACCCGAGGGGGCCATCCCGAAACCGGAGATGGCCCAGGGTCAGTCGGGGTGCGAGGGATATGCTCTATGGGCAACCTTACACCACGGCGTCTGTAGACCCGAGACGGCGTGCGGTTTTAGTCGGTTCAAGCCCGACATAACCACCCCCGCTGGCTGGCGGGGGGGTATCCGAAGGGATTCCCGCACGAAAAAAAAAGGTATGTTATCAACCGGACTCATGCGTCTGTTGGTATTGTCTCTTGAAATTTATATTTACCTATATTTATTATATGCTACTATATAAATTAAGTTAAGCAATAAAAGTCATTATAAAATTCAGTCACTTGCAAATGTCAACATATGATGCACGGAATCACCCATTAAAACCCTTTAATCATTATTTTATAATTAAGTAATTAAACATTGATTCCATTTAAACATTATTTGAATCAATAAATATGAACACACTGTATTTGACGGCCTCTGTGGCGTAGCGGTAGTGCATTCGACTGCTACGACAGGGGCGCAGGTTCGATTCCCGCTCAGTGCAAATATTTGTATGCATGAATATGTCTATTTGCATTGGTCTGGGTGTTTCTATGTATAATATGTATGTATTTACAAAAAAAATAATTATAAGTATGTTTATCCGCATTCTGGAACCCATAACACAAGCTAGTTAAACTATGCTTACCTTGGGTCTTGAAAGCGCTGTGTAGAATGTCGTAGAATATTTATTTATTTATTATTTATATGGTACGGATATGCATAATATCTATAGGCATTTATATACCTTATATTTAAAGCTAAAGAGTATTTGTTTGAACGCACCAGCGCTTTCATATAAACACTCTTTTTCATCTGAACTTGAACTGGGCTATCAATACATTAAAAAAAATCTAATTGCACCTGTACACTACCGACGTGAACCCACTCCTAACACAAGCAATTTAGCTTAGCTGGAGGGGTTAGGGGGAATATTAGTAATTTCGGTTACTAATAATCTTTTTAAGAAAAAAAAAATTAAATAACATAACATAACATAAACTCACGCCTATATCCCCGAAGGGGTAGGCAGAGGTGCTAGCACCCACATTTCGCCAGTTCATGTTTAGGTCCCAATGTAATAGGTGGCGAGCCTATTGCCATTAACAGGGCACTTATAAACTTGCGATAAATACACACATAACTTCGAAAATCATCGAAAAGTCATTGGTGTGTGCCATGGTAAAACCTGGGATCGAACCCGAGACCTCGTCTCAGCAGTCCATTACCCATACCACTAGGCTACCACTAATTATTTATGTATTTGATAGCCTAGTTCTCGGGGAAGGTTATAATAGGCTAGGTATAAAACATCACGCTATGACCTAAAATATGAGAAAGATAAGGGTAGGACGGTGATACGACAGGGATTAGAACCGAGCATTGCGGGTGAAACCGTGGGGCACAGTGCTAGTTATCTATATCCGCATATTCCACTTTGTTCATCTTGATGATATCACCTAGGTGAACAAAGTGGAATTGATTAGTCTACTCTGATCACCTGGGTGATATCATCCAGTTAAACAAAGTGGAATTGATTAGTCTACTCTGATCACCTGGGAAAAAAATCACCTGGGTGATATCATCCAGTTAAACAAAGTGGAATTGGTTAGTCTTCTTTGATCACCTCGGAAATAAAACATCCTGACCTCATTTATTTAATTCCACTAATCAATTCCATTTTGTTCACCTAGGTGATATCACTCAGGTGAACAAAGTTGGGTGTGGGTGTGGCAGAAGGAACACGAGAGTAAGCTGAATGCTGTTGAAATGAGAAGTCTGAGAAGTATAGCTGAAGTGACCCTGATGGACCGAGTGAGGAACAGCGTGATAAGGGAACGTTGTGGTATGGCAGAAGATGTAGTGACCAAGATAGAGAAAGGGATGCTTAGATGGTTCGGTCATGTAGAGAGGATGAATGAAAGGAGATTAACGAAACAGATTTATGAGGCGAGGGCTACTGGGCAACCCGGTAAAGGTCGACCTAGGCGTACGTATGCCAATCAGATCAACGACGTTTTGAAGAAGGGCCAGGTTAGAAGTACCCGTAACCGGCGTGCATGTATGAAAACAATTATGAAAGTGGAAGAAGCGAAAGATGTATGCCAAGATCGTAGCAAGTGGAAAGATGTTGTCTCTGCCTACCCCTATGGGAAAAAGGCGTGACTATATGTATGTATGTATGAACAAAGTGGAATAATCCTCCATATCTGCTTAGTTTCATATTTCTTACAAATAACTAGTAGTCATAACCTCCTAAAAATGTCTGGTGCAGCGTTCCGCTTGAGGACGCACCTAATACTATCAAAGTAACACTAGACACGGAATTGAGTTTAGTGGGATCTCAGATTGGCTGCCAGCTCCTTGTGCCTACAGTCTCGGGTCCTTTAACCAGGGCGTGGAAAGCATCTGATGAGGCCGTCAATATGAGGGCCACCATTGTAATATTATCCGTGTCTGTTACGGTGACCGTCATTTCGGAGACTTTACCTTTAGCTTACCATCAGGCGAGGTAAAGTCATACTGACGTGGCTATTATAAAAAAAGCGGCCAAGTGCGAGTCGGACTCGCCCATGAAAGGTTCCGTAGCAGCAAGTAACACTACTTACTAGATCTTGTTCAAACCAATTTTCGGTGGAAGTTTACATGGTAATGTACATCATATATTTTTTAGGGATTTTCTTTAGAAAAGCCCTAATGCTATCGAGTTGTCGTCGACGTCGTCGTTGCCAATTTTCTGTCACGGTTTTGGGTATGAAGGAGATGAGCTATCGAGTTGCTGTTTTCGGTAATAGATTCGTGCTGGGGTGAACCATTGCAAGATGAAAAAGAAATCGCAAGAAAATAAAATAAAATCGCAAAATCGAAAATCCCTTGTATTCGGCTGAGCTCGTCTCAGGAATTCAACTTGTTTAGTTTTATCATTCTCTTATTTTAGAAGTTACAGGGGGGGGGGGGGGTACATTTTACCACTTTGGAAGTGTCTGTCGCGCAAAGTATTCAGTTTAGAGAAAAATGAAATTAGAAACCTTAATATCATTTTTGAAGACCTATCCATAGCTACCCTACACGTATGAGTTTGGCTTTCAGTTCTAAGTATGGGGAGCCCCAAAAATTTATTGTTTTTTTTTTCTATTTTTGTGTGAAAATCTTAATGCGGTTCACAGAATACATCTACTTATCAAGTTTCAACAGCATAATTCTTATAGTTTCGGAAAAAAGTGGTTGTGACATACGGACGGACAGACAGACATGACGAATCTATAAGGGTTCCGTTTTCTGCCATTTGGCAACGGAACCCTAAAGAAAGCTCGTCTGCCACTACAACTAAGAAAATAGCGCTTCACGACGAATGAAAGCGATATTGCATGTTAACTAGATATTGTAATACATTCGAAGAATACAGGTATTTATATCGCCTGCAGCAGACAGCCATAGGATTTTACACATCACTAGTTTCTAAATAAGCCTATGACTAGCTAACTGTGACGTGTTGGGAACTAGTGTAACGTATTATGTGTGTATTGGACCTATATTATTACTATATGGAGCCCCATCAACATTGACGGACAAGTCTCTAGTGCTGATTTTCCTCTTTGGGGGATCAAAAGGCCGACGGTAAGAAGGAGAAAGAGATAGAAAGCGGACCTATTACATTTTTTATCTCAAATGAAAGGGTTTCATCTTCCGAGTTTCATAGTGTACATAAGAAGTGAACCAAAACTATACGGTCTATTTTTGGTGTCAAAATGAATGTTTGAAAAATATTTTCGCTCAAACTTATCGAGTAGGGTATCAAAATGAAGAGTTTTAATAGCATAACATAGCATAACATAAACTCACGCCTATATCCCCGAAGGGGTAGGCAGAGGTGCTAGCACCCACATTTCGCCAGTTTATGTTTAGGTCCCAATGTAATATATAGGTGGCGAGCCTATTGCCATTAACCGGGCACTTATAAACCTGCGATAAATACACACATAACTTCGAAAAGCATCGAAAAGTCATTGGTGTGTGCCATGGTAAAACCTGGGATCGAACCCGAGACCTCGTCTCAGCAGTCCATTACCCATACCACTAGGCTACCGCGGCTTCTCAAAATGAATGTTTGAAAAATATTTTCGCTCAAACTTATCGAGTATCAAAATGAAGAGTTTTAATAGGTGATTTAAAAAACGTCTTACTTAAATGTTTTGATGTAATTCAGGATGGAATAGCTTTTACGGAGCTTACAACAAGCTGAGTCTATTAGTCCAATTTTCATTTGTGTTGTGATTGCAAGATTCGTTCCTCTTGTATGCTTAAAACAAAAGCTGCAATTAAAAATAAATATGTAAACATAAAATAACTCAACTGCTGCTAAAAAGACTTAAACAGCAGTCGGTTTTTTTTTTTTTTTGGATTTTACAATCTCCTGGCAGTTTTTATATTGGTTGAAATCAATGAATCAAAAGTTATACAAATCCCAATTTGACATTTTAGAGATAGGTGGTATACAGCGAAAGAGCGAGAAAGGTGGTAAGATTTGCGGGAAGCCTCTGCCCAGCAGTGGCATAAAATGATCTAAATAAAAAAGGCATAACTTCACGCCTGTATCCCCGAAGGGGTAGGCAGAGGTTTAATCCACACCCACGTGTCGCCAGTTATGTTTAGGTCCCAAAGTAATAGGGGGCGAGCCTATTGCCATCTACCGGGCACATTACTAAGCGAGTGATAAGTGATGATCAACATTTTTAATATGCACATAATTACGAAAAGTCAGAGGTGTGTGCACGGGGCGACTGGGGATCGAACTCGAAACCTCGTTTCGACAGTACATTACGTCGCCCAAAAAAGAAAGAGAGAGAACCGAAATAACTTATATTCTAGCTCAATACTCCAGTGGTGTTATTCTGTAAGAGTGTTTATAAATCTTGACAGCTGAATCCGAGGTTAGATATCATATTCGCTAAAAGAAATTTGATACTCACCGCGGATTCAGCAATCGAGATACATAAACGTTTTTACAGAATAGTAAACTAGTTCAGCAGGACTTGCGTTAGGTCATGTCGATAATAAACGTAATTCAGTCCTGTGATCTCTTATCGCAAATCTGATGCCACTTGGCTACCGCCGCTTAAAAGCATCGTAACCTTTCCCATCGATTGCAAATGCGTCTAAAATAAATCGTGTAGTAGGACAAAGTACACAACGCCATATAGACCCAAACTTAGCAGAGCTTGTCATATGGGTTCTAGAATGCGGATAAACATACTTAAATACTTTTTTTTTGTGAATAAATAAATATTATACATAGAAACAGTCAGACCAATGCAAATATACATATTTGCACTGAGCGGGAATCGAACCTGCGACCTCTGGCTTCGTAGTTCTACGCACTACCGCTACGCCACAGGGGTCGACAAATGTTGTTAGATTTCACCGCTCTCAGTTAGCTAGTCATAGTGACCGAGATGAGTTAAAATCCAACTGTGTTGTCACAATCTACTTAATAAATATAAACATGAGAACCCGGTTTAGTACAACGGATTTCCACTGGTAAAATCCAGCTTGACTGCGTTTCTTAATTTTTTATATCAATTAAAAAAAAAACTTTTAAACTATTAAATTATGAACTTTATTGAACAAGAAATTGTAATGCTCAACGCCTACACAGTACACGCTCGCATCGTCTATAACAATTTCTTTAAATGTCAGTGTATCAAAACAGGTTACAGTTTTCATCAAAATAACAACACGTATCAACAATTAGGTTGAGCGCAGATCACTGACAAGTCAGTCTTAAGACTGTCTTGTCAGTGATCTGCGCTCAACCTAATTGTTGATACGTAATTGTTGATAAGACAGTCTTAAGACTGACTTGTCACTGTGCAGATATTGTTTTATTCGATGTGTGCGCACTTTAATATAGTATTTCTGTAGAGCAAATAATAAATAAATAAATAAAAAATATTGTGCCAAAAAGAACTGAGTTTTGACAAAGATTCTACAAGATTTGCATAATATCCTTATTTAATATATAAATGTGAAAGTAACTCTGTCTGTCTGTCTGTCTGTTACGCTTTCACGCCTAAACCACTGAACCGATTTTGCTGAAATTTGGTACAGGGGTAGATTAGACCTTGGGAAAGGACATAGGCTATGTTTTGTCGCGATAACCGATATCTAGGCGGGCGGAGCCGCGGGCAAAAGCTAGTAGTTGATAAAACAATAGCTTCGTAGAAATAAAACATTAAAAACATACAAACTTGGATCTGTCTACATTATATGTTAAACCCTGTCCCTTAAACTAGGATAGCCTGTACCTTAAGAGACAGTGTTCGGTTATAAAATGACTTCAAAATTAAGTTCGCAAGTTATAGACTGTGTCGTTCTACCACTGCATTTTATATAAATTCTACATGTAGTTGTAACTAGCAATAGCCTGTCTTAAGACTGTCTTGTCGCTAATGAGCGCTCAGCCTTAATATAGTTATGTTTGTTCGTATAATTGCACCGTTGCTAAACTGCGAGTAAATAACAGGTGTGGTCGGGTGCAACGCACGAATTGCGAATATGCGTAAACTTGCAATCATCGAGTGAGCAATAACACGCTCAATTTAATATAACTATTTATTGGATTGTATTCGTAGAAGGCCGCGGTAGCCTAGTGGTATGGGTAAAGGATTGCTGAGACGAGGTCTCGGTTTCGATCCCAGGTATTAACATGGCACACACCAATGACTTTTGTTATGTGTGTATTTATTGCAGGTTTATAAGTGCCCGGTTAATGGCAATAGGCTCACCACCTATTACATTGGGACCTTTTTTTTTTTTTTTTTTTATCGTGCGGAAATCCCTTCGGATACCCCCCCGCCGGCCAGCGGGGGCGGTTATTGGGACCTAAAACATAAACTGGCGAAACGTGGGTGCTAGCACCTCTGCCTACCTCTTCGGCGATATGGGCGTGAGTTTATGTTATGTTATGTTATGTATTCGTAGAACCTACATAATTACCGATAATTATACAAAGTTTGGACTCCAACCAAGATCTTCGGTGTCCAAACCAATCTCACCTGTAACCCGGAACGGTGTGTGTTTCCACTCGAGGTTGGAGGTCAGATGGTAACTTGCTCTCGTAAAAGCCTAGCTAAAAATGTAGCTAGAATACACAGAGGTGAATTCAAGAACAGATACTTCTTGTTAGTATTACTGTTTTATGTCTAGGTATTATTCTACTCGTATCTTCTTCGAAACCCCACCAAATCATGATTAAATTCATAAATACAACTGCAAGATCTCAAGAGCTTATTTTATCTTAATCGTGAATAGTACTTGATCACAAGATCCTTTAGTCCGAAATCAAGTATTATATACGGTTAAGACTTAGTATGTGTAGGTAGGCACAATTCCTGAAAGTTTAAAATCATTAATTTAATCTTTAGTTCATTAGGCGAGATTAAAAAAATCTGTTACTAAATGAATCATGTTCATTGTGTAATGTCTTCGGGTGTGGTTGACGGGAGGGGATGGAAACAACCTTTACTAGAAAGCATTTATTCATAACTAGTCTGTCCTAGTCGGTTACAAAGTTTATTTCCACGAATTAAATGAACGACAAATGAAAATACGGTTTAAAACTTTCCTACTTCATTAATTTATAGTAACAATTTAAAATTTGCAGTGAAATCCATTACCATATCGGTAGCTCAGTGGATAAGGAGTCGGCCTTACGATTAAGAGGTCCCGAGTTCGAATCCTTGCCATTTTACACTACCGACTCCTAATACAAGCAACTTAGCTGAGTTAGAGGGAATACTTATTAATTTCGGTTATTAATATAACTTTAAAAAATGCACCAGCTATCAAACATGATGTTAAAAAAAACCATGACGGATAGGGATATTCTCTTGCGAGGGATATGCACTATGGGCAACCTTACACCCCGGCGTCTTTAGACCCGAGACGGCGTGCGGTTTTAGTTAGTTCAAGCAACACATAACCGCCCCCGCTGGCCGGCGAGGCGGTATCCGGAGGGAGTTCCACACGAAAAAAAAAAGAAAAAAAAACCCTTCTGAAGAAACTCCATGGCATTGTAACAATCTAAACATTTACCTATAAAAACATAACATAACATAAACTCACGCCTATATCCCCGAAGGGGTAGGCAGAGGTGCTAGCACCCACATTTCGCCAGTTCATGTTTAGGTCCCAATGTAATAGGTGGCGAGCCTATTGCCATTAACCGGGCACTTATAAACCTGCGATAAATACACACATAACTTCGAAAAGCATCGAAGTCATTGGTGTGTGCCATGATAAAACCTGGGATCGAACCCGAGACCTCGTCTCAGCAGTCCATTACCCATACCACTAAGCTAGCGCGGCTTTTTTGCCTATTAAAAAGACATGTACAAATGCGTCCACTTTACTGAATATAAAACCAGACACGTGCCAATCGACGCTTAATCAGTCATTACTTTTTTGTTTCTTCTGTTGACCCTGTCACCCTATTACCACTCAGGAAGTAAGCCATCACCGAAACTATCAATAAATCTCCCTTGTTAGGTGGAAAAGTGTCACCGTTTCGTTATACTCGAACTAATCAGTTTTTACGCTGCGTTACAAGTATTATTACTTGATGGCGGAAGGTGCATGTACGTGCAACGGTCACCGCGCACCTTGCGACCACCTTGCGTCTCGTATAACGTACTGTGTCCAGATACTACAAGATATCAATTAACAAAGCACTTAAAACAGCGTAAGAACCAACACAACAACACGAGAAATATTACTTTAAATTTAATAAGCTAAAGTTTAAGTTTGCTCGTTTGAAGTTGTTAAGGGCGATGGCGGAAAGATGTTACAACCCCACATTAAGATTAAAGTTATTTAGCTAAATATAAAGCGTGTTTTTTTATGGTCTATATTAGTGGATACGGCTGTCTAGTGAAATTAGTAGGATTCTAATTTGGTTGTCTAAAATCCGTTGAGATGGTCGATAACTGCGACTGCCGTAGGGGTCAGGAGGAGGTTCAACATTTAAATTAGTTTATTTACGCGTCACGGTGTTGGTTTTTTCTATTGTTCTATTGACGTGCGTCAGGCAGATGTTATAAGTTAATTAGTATTGCATCACTATATAATACGTTTCGTTTTGGTTTTCTCGTACAGTAACTTCTTACCAAATATACTATTTACTGGTTAATTAGGGTTTCGTACCTCAAAAGGAAAAAACGGAACCCTTATAGGATCACTTCGTTGTCCGTCCGTCCGTCCGTCCGTCTGTCAAGACCGTTTTTCTCAGGAACGCGTGGAGGTATCAAACTGAAATGTATATCTAATACTCAGGTCTACTATCCCTTGGAGCTGTGAAAAAATCAAACTTCTAAGCCAAAGCAATCAAAAGATTTATTTATGCCGCAAATTTTCGAAACTCGCACAGGAATCAAAACCTACAGGGTACTTCCCGTGAACTAAGAATCTTGAAATTTGGTACGAAGTAACGTCTTATAGTACAAATAAAGGAAAAATTGCGAAAACCGTACATTTTTAGTTACATCATAGTAATAAAAAATGTTATAATGTTATAAATTTCATTTTGCAATAAAAATACCATAACTATGACTCGATTGTCGTGATGGGTGTGCTTTTACTTATATACCTACAGGTTTGTACGGAACCCTCGGTGTGCGAGTCCGACTCGCACTTGGCCTGTTTTTTTTTCAACAATATTTAATACTATTATGAACAACTATGAAATTTTAAATAGTCATTCATCGTCATCGGTAGGATAAAATATTGTGGATTCTTATGGCAGTGACACTGGTGTTTTGTCACTATGAAATATTTGATCAAACGTAAATATATTTCCACCCCTGATGCCTAAATTATACACTTCAAATAAAGTGGTAAATGTTATAAAGAAATATATATAATCTTGTTAGCGCGAGTGTGACGCTCCTAGTGTTGCACACGTCCATAGGCCACGGTAACCGCTTCCCATCAGGTGGGCCGTATGCTTGTCTGCCACCTAAGTGGTCTAAAAAAACATCAAGTCCATAATGAACAAACTGACCCGCGCTTTTTAAATCCATGTTCAGTCATCCTTATCAGATTAATTCAACAAACAGTATTGTTATTAATTTATACAGCATATTCAATAGAACTCAATAAACATTAACGTAATTAATACTAACCAGAATTTAAATATGGTTTCAATCGAGGTTTTGCTGCTATTCAACTTACACGTATGTTCAAAAGTGTTTCTTTCTTAAGAATATTAGTAACCGAAATTACTTATAGTACTTTTTTTTTTTTTTTTTTCGTGCGGAAATCCCTTCGGATACCCCCCGGTTATGTCGGGCTTGAACCGACTAAAACCGCACGCCGTCTCGGGTCTGCAGACGCCGGGGTGTAAGGTTGCCCATAGAGCATATCCCTCGCACCCCGACTGACCCTGGGCCATCTCCAGTTTCGAGATGGCCCCCTCGGGTTTGGGAACCACGGTGTCCCCGTCTTGCCCCGGTTTGGGGGAGGGGCGCTAGTCGCCCCACCGTACCGGCCTGCTTCTGCTGGGGTGACAGGCGGCCTCACCTGCCACCCCCAGGCCTATTACTTATAGTACCTCTAGCCCCTCCAGCTAAGCTTAATTGCATGTGTTAGGAGTGCGTTCACCTCGGTAGTGTAATGGCCAGGATTCAAACCCGGGACCCCTCGATCGAAGAGTCGAATCCTTAACCACCAAGCTACCGACGCTCACCTAATGAAGACAAATTTCGAGTAACAAAGTTGAATAAACCACAAAAAGTATTTCCAAGAAACTTGGCATGGACAGCAAGTCATACGTTAACGCCACTGTCAACCATCCTGCCGTAATTGGCATGTGAAAGA
The DNA here is from genome assembly GCA_946251805.1 of Cybosia mesomella. NCBI lineage: Eukaryota > Metazoa > Arthropoda > Insecta > Lepidoptera > Erebidae > Cybosia > Cybosia mesomella. The sequence goes on from OX276393.1 coordinate 38,438,483, forward strand.
CGTCCTTAAAAAGTAGCCGAACCGAAAATCTCACCTCAACCGATGAAGCGTGTCTTAACGACAGAACCGGGGTGTGTCGTAACAAACCTGACCACTTGTTACCGTAACGCGTCTAATTTAAATGTAGTATTGTAACAAACGAGTACTTACTATATAACCAGAATGATTTATGAAACTCGGCATGGTTACTAATTGTTGGAACAAAAACTTGTAAAGTCTTATTCCTTATTAGGATCTTGAACAAGAGTTATGTTAGACCAAGTTTATTTTTATGCTGGGTGCTTCAATTTCCCCCTTCTACCTGGTGAATTTAAGCATGACCAGAGCCTTTTATAATCGTTGACGTATAATAATAATATGTCATAAAAATATTGTCGCTTTTCTCTAAAGTTATATAAATCTGATGTGAAAGTGTTTGCTTTATTAGACATCAATTTCAGATTTGATTGCAAAAACTAATGCATAAATACAATGACATAATGACATTTGTATTAACTTTCACTCGTGTTATAATTGTTTGCATAGGCATACATTGGATGGATAGATAACTCTTTACCATACACAAATAAATATCAGTATACAGACATAAATATTATTATTATTATTTCCAACGGGGACGCCAGTGACCTGGCGGCTGATCAACCCTACCTTAGTGAGTCATTTCACCCATTTCCCCTGATCCTCTCTTTTGGGAAGGATATGGTTACCCGGCAATCACGGCATTCCCGTCGAACCTATCTGTATCCTTGCAAAATCTTACGATCTGGTCCACCTTCAGATCCTCCAGGTCTTCTGTGTCCAGTGTATCCAACCCCATTGTCTCCCATCTTATCAGTGAGTACAATTTAATAAACAATTTAATTATTTAATTTCATCATCATCATATCAGCCGTAGGAAGTCCACTGCTGAACATAGGCCTCCCCCATTGACTTCCATTTTGACCGGTCTGTAAATTTAATTTACAATATTAAGTAAACAGTTAAATGTATAATGTGTCTTCCATCGCCTAAATTACAGCACTTGTAAACTAACAAACTATAATAATTACGAAATTATACAATACAAATTAATTAAAATATTAAAGAAGATATCATATCGATACATATAGATAACTGTAATATTTTATCACAGCCATTAGTAGAAATAATTTTAATAAAAACGAACAAGTAATTGCACGCATGGACGCATGTATGTACATAAACACTAATAATGTGCTATTTAGCATATTAGGCTCGTAGCAACACTGGCTGTAGCGGGGGGATGACCGAAGATCAATAATGACTGGCTGCAATAGCAGGTTAGTATAATCTTTGCTTATCTTCAAACAATCGTGAATAGTTTAGACAGTATCATTTGTATATTTTTTGCCCACTGCGCCGCCATATTTCAGTAACGCATGTGAACGACGTGATCGATGTTTTTCCTAAATCCTAGTGCGCAAGAATGTTTATGTGAAAGTGAGCATGAATGCAGAAATGTTTGTGATGGCAAGGGCATGCGAGATAAAGGTACGGTGAAAGAGTGGATCAAATAAGTGAAACGCACTTAGCATTACTTCTTGCTTTCAGTCTATGCTTATCTCGCAATCTTTTTCACTTTTATCTTCGTTACATTCTCTTTCATCTGGCATCTTGGTAGTATCCATTTGCAACACAGTTTGCGTTTTGTTATCGCATGTGTTAGAAATTAATAGGATATTATTAGGTAGTATAAAAGAATACAATGCCAGTCTTCTGGGCACGTTACCACAGGAGGCATGCGATGCGAAGGAATTCCACGATGCATTTTAGGTTTAAGTTTCTTTTAATTATTCATTTTATTTTAGTTTTATTTAGTTTGGTTAGTATTTTAGTTAGTGTTTAGTTGTAGTTAAAATTTGTAACCACATTTGTACAATTACTTATTCTCGAATTGATAATTTGTATATTTATCACATCATTGGCTTTATATTTCATCTAATTCCTGACCTTAGAATCGTCTATAAATATTTTTATAACAATATTGACTTCTGATTTATTTAATGATTACCACCTAATTGTATTTCATGTTGTTAATTTACCTCTGATGCAAATTTATTGCGTGGTTCAAATCCTTAATTATAATTTGTCTCTGGAATAAGTGCTGTTGTGTTTATGTTCAACCCAACAATTCCTAATACGAACATGTGACAAGCTTAGGAAATACAAACATGTTTGTACCAACTGTTTTCATTTATTTGTGAATTGTATATACACAACGTCGCGAGCTTAGTGTTTAAGGAGTCGGCTCACGATGGAGAGGCAATTCGAATCCTGGCCATTACACTATCGAAATGAACCCAATTCCAACAAAATAAATTTGGCTTAGCTGGTGGGGTTTACGGGACTAAAAGTAATTTCAAAACTGTAAAAAAATATATTTATGAACATCAGAATAATCAGTTCTTCATAAATAACTAAAGGTTCTACAGTTTGCACAGTAAAAATCCGTAATTTACCATTAGGGATGACACTTTCAAAAATCCATCCTGAGTTTTCTTTAACACAAAAATGGCTACAACAATCAAAGTGTTAAGTTTGAAGCCTCAGTGGTTTAAGGTCTGCGTTGATTAATCAGTCTGGACAAATAATTATATCAATTCAAGCGTCGGTAGCTTAGTGGTTAAGAAGTCGACCCTATGATCGAGAGGGGTTCGAATCCTGGCCATTACACTACTGACGTGAACCCACTCCTAACACAAGCAATTAAACTTACCTGGAGGGGTTAGGGGAATATTAGTAATTTCAGTTACTAATATTCTTTAAAAAAAAAAGCAAAAGTGTAAATTTCCAAGTCAATCATGCTTGATCTTTATAAATTACAACCATGATGCCTCAGAAAATCATTCGGAACCTCTTTAAAATACTCGAGTAAATTTTTGTCATCAAGTGTAAAGTATTGTAAATATTGCAATTAGTTACACTTCACCCTTCGTTCGTTATATTGCTACACTTGTGGTCAATTTAACGTAGTTAGCAATAGGTGTCCACGCAAGGTGGGCACTAATTCGTCGATTTGGCAAGATGACGGCCACTCATTTCGCGTATTTTATCATTTATTGTTAAGTATGACTAATGACAGAACAGCTCGTGGATAAACTTTTGGAGGACGCTTTTTGAATTAATTTAAATTTTTAAATAATGAATGACTAAAACTGATCCCGGTTCCTCACGGGGAAATTTCGTACAAAAATCCTTAAACCCGATTGCAGCGTGACATGTTGGATCTAATAGTGACTATAAACATTATTTTCCTAAACTATCATATAATTTTATTAGATACTACACCAGAATATAAACTATCTCTGTGCCAAATTTTATCCACATTCGTTTAGCCGTTTTTGTGTGAAGAGTAACAAACATTGATACATCTGTGGATCCTTACAAACTTACACATTTTTTATTAAGTATTTAAGAATATGGTTGGTGACAATGCCGAGAAGACCTTCTTCTAAAATTAAACTTCTTCTAAACGATGTTTGTCACAAGAGCATAAGATTCAAGGAGGCATGACTAACGGTATTTAAAGGTCCTAGTACTTGAAAGCTAATTGTAGTTTCTTGTGTCTCACTAGGGATGGACAATACGGTTTATGGTTCAAAGACTTCATAGTCAGTCATCCTTGAATCGTAAGTAAGGCTCCCCCAATACCTTCGGGTCCAAGCCAATCATACGTGTAAGCCACATTTGTTGATTGACGGACGAAGCTCTGGAGCAGGCTTTCACTTCAGGGTTAGAGGATCAGACGGCAGCAGGATCAGGCGGCAAGCAGGAGCTGCGTGTCACGGAGTAGAGTTCCTCACGCGTAAAGATCGCGTGAGGAACTCTAGCATTCGGCGGCTGCCTCCATGTCCATGACATCGCTGATAAAATTCAGGAGGGTTATCTTCGCTGGTGCGGCCACGTTTTGCGGCAGACTACGTGGGTAACAAATGTCTGGCCATGGCACTTCCGCCAGGTCTTGTTAGGTGGGGTAGACCCAAGAAGTGCTGGCTTGACGTCGTAAGGGATGACATGCGTGCTAATGGTCTTACTATCATGGATGCCCAAGATCGTGCGAAGTGGAGAAGGAAAAGCAGGAAAGCGGACCCTAGGCTCCAAGGTGTAGGCCTCGGATGCAATCGGGACTCAACGCTGAGATGATGATGATGATGACGGCAATTGCTCCTGTTAAAGCTAAAATAAACTACATTATAGAAAGGATGAGTAGGATAGTGGATCCTGGACTCCAAAGTGCAAGCTGGATGCAACTGGAGGAGGAGTTGAAGAAGAGATCCTTGAATCATAACTTACCTATAATCGTGTACCGGGCACGCTTCTGGAATCTTTACTTTGACTTTTATGGGTGTGATTGCCGCTTGACCTTAGTATTGCTCTGTACACCGACATATTAAACTTCAGTTTATTCTTATTCTGTTTATATCTCTTTATTAGCATATAGCCCAGTAGCCAGCAGTCTCCAGTTCGATCTCCAGTCACCATGGGCACATACCTCTGACTATTTCTAGTTATGGGTGTATTAAAAATGTTAATTATGGCTCGCTTAGTAATGTGCCCGGTAGATGACATTCTTTTTTTATTTAGATCATTTTGTCCCACTGCTTGGCAAGCCGCGGTAGCTTAGTGGTATGGGTAATGGACTGCTGAGCCGAGGTCTCGGGTTCGATTCCAGGTTTTACCATGGCACACACCAATGACTTTTCGATGCTTTTCGAAGTTATGTGTGTATTTATCGCAGGTTTATAAGTGCCCGGTTAATGGCAATAGGCTCGCCACCTATTACATTTGGACCTAAACATAAACTGGCGAAATGTGGGTGCTAGCACCTCTGCCTACCCCTTCGGGGATATAGGCGTGAGTTTATGTTATGTTATGTTATGCTTGGCAAAGGCTTCCCTCAAATCTTACCACCTTTCTCGCTCCTTCGCTGCATACTACCAATCCGGTAGTATCTCTAAAAATGTCAAATTGGGATATGCATAACTTTCGATTCATTGATTTCAACCAATAATAATAATAATAATGTTTAAATAATCCGACTGCTGTTTAACTCTTTTAGCAGCAGTTAGGTTATTTTATTTTTTTATTTTTAATTGCAGCTTTTAATTTTTAAGCATACAAGAGGAACGAATCTTGCAATTTGTATCCCCACAGGCGTGAAGTTAAATTATGTAATAGTTTTATACGCATAAACTTAATTACAATATAAATTGTAATACAAGACAGTTTCATAAGCGTTACGTCAGTTACCCGTGGCACCAAATCAAATACCTTACTGCAGTAACTGAATCAAATACCTAAAGATTTATATAAATACCTTACTCCTCACTAACTCTTGTCCATAAAATTTACCATAGTGACCATAAACGTCGGAAGTGGTCCGCGGAGACACCGTTTAGCGGGACAGTCCGCGCAGATGTCGTCGGAAGGCCACCCCAAGTGTCAACGGTCTCGCCGTGACATTTATTAACGGTTAGAAGGGTTGAGAGGAATTCCTGGCAGCCATTTTATTTTTCGTATTGAGGGTGTTTTTACTGAATGATCGGACGGTGAATAAAATCAAAAGTTTTTCTGGGACATTTGTTGAACACGTAGGAACTGTTTTGGATGTTTGAATCTGTATGTTTATCCTTTGTCACTTTTTTTTTTTACGTGCGGACATCCCTTCGGATACCCCCCCGCCGGCCAGCGGGGGTTGTTATGTCGTGTATCCACTAAAACAGCACGGTGTCCTCCCCAAGTGTCCGTTGCCGGGCACCCCGGGTAAGCCCTCGAAAGGATAACCCCAGGGTTGTTGTTAAATATTCTACGACATTCTACACAGCGCTTTCTAGACCCAAAGTAAGCATAGTTTAACTAGCTTGTGTTATGGGTTCCAGAATGCGGGTAAACATACTTATATACTTTATTTTTATAAATACATACATATTATACATAGAAACACCCAGACCAATGCAAATAGACATATTCATGCATACAAATATTTGCACTGAGCGGGAATCGAACCCCCGTAACATGTCATATCTACTTGATTGTGTAGGTAGTTGATAAAATTAGAGTATTAATATTATTTACAGTTTTTTTACGTGGGGAAACCCCCACAGGAATAACTCCACCGGTGCCAGGGATGAGGTGGGTATGTCGGAATCGAACCGACTAAAACCACACGGTATCCTTCAAAAGATCTATTGCCGGTCTATATCCGCATTCTAGAACCCATATGACAAGCTCTGCTTAGTTTGGGTCTAGATGGCCTTGTGTACTTTGTCGTACAATATTTATAATAATAAACACTACAATTATTCACGTAGTAATAATACCCTAGACTAATTTACAAAGTAGTGTTCTTCAGGCGCCGGGGTGTAAGGTTGCCCATAGAGCATATCCCTCGCACCCCGGCTGACCCTGGGCCATCTCCGGTTTCGAGATGGCCCCCTCGGGTTTGGGAACCACGGTGTCCCCGTCTTGCCCCGGTTTGGGGGAGGGGCGCTAGTCGCCCCACCGTCTCGGCCTGCTTCTGCTGGGGTGACAGGCGGCCTCACCTGCCACCCCCAGGCCTGCGCTCATGGAGGACGGAGGTCGTTGAGCGACCTCCGGCACCTGAGTCGCCTGCGACGCGTGGCGAGCAATGGTAAGAGTTAACTTGTGTTATGGGTATCAGCGCTTTCGTGTATACATTTAGTCTTGAACATTAAGTTTATTAGCATAAAGTACATAATACGTAGACTTTAAAAACGCGCATGCAATGCGTTTTTAGATAATAATACCAACTTCATATTGTGGTGTATGTGTGGAGTGGGTGTGGATGGACGATTGTATAAGTGTTGTGTAAGATTGTGTGTGTGTGTGTGTGTGTGTTTGTTTATTACTAGCTACATCATGAGAACTAGTACGAGAGGAGGCCGAGTCTTCAAAGTGCTAGTTTTGAATGCAACAGGCAATGACGCTCAAAGAATGAGCTTGCAACTTTTTTATTTTAATTTTAAACAAGTTTTATATGTATTTAAACTGACCGCAATAATTGACTGCGTGTAACCGCAAGAGTTGTGACCGCAACCAGTCTATAAACTAATGTTCCGTACAGGCGCCACTCCACTTCGCACTTCATGTTTTCTCCGTCGGCGATAATATATGTCAACACGAATAACTTGTTGGTTTGTTACTAGATTAGCAAGACTGGTGGCTACCTTCTTCCTCTTTGTATACTCACGACCGTAATTTCACCAAAGTTGTGATCAGATACGTATTTGTGATAATAACCAATGATAGTAATATCCTTTGAAACCACGTAAGTAATGGTTGATATTCCTACTACCGTCTACTGGGAATAATATCAGATTTCATGCTGCTACTCAGGATTAACTATTTTCAGCCCGAGAATCGAACAACAAACAGCGTAGCGTATTCGAAAAGACTTGTAATCGAGGGGTAACAAGCTCAAACACCATCTAACGCAGTTTTTTTTTAAAGAATATCAGTAACCGAAATTACTAATATTCTCCCTAACCCTCCCAGCTAAGCTAAATTGCTTGTGTTAGGAGAGGGTTCACGTCGGTAGTGTAATGGCCAGGATTCGAACCCGGGACTCCTCGATCGTAGGGTCGACTCCTTAACCACTAAGCTACCGACGCTTATTGACGTAAACCAACTTCTAACACAAGTTCCTTGCCTTAGAAAGGTGAATAAAAATATAGTATTGCATTGATCTGCATGTTTCTAAGTATGTTTATCCGCATGCTAGGAACCATAATACAAGCTAGTTAAGCTATGCTTCTAAGACTAGATAGAGCTGTGTAGAATGTCCTAGAATATTTATTATTTACGTAAGTAGCGATGACAAATTGACAGGAACGACACTGTGCTGTAAAGCGTTTATTATGTTGTTAAGAACGTTTCCACTTTAAAAAATCCGTTCCCGCAGGGGAACGCACAGGTAGATTTCGTGAAGCAATTAATAGTATTTTATATAGAGATCTACGGACTTTAAACAGTTTAATTTTTTTTTCTCGAAAACGGTAACTTTTAGCGAAAAAGTTTTCAGGCATTTATTTTAGACTTAAAAATGGCCTATCGATTAAAAAATGTTTCCGACGCAAGAATGTTCACCGGTTAGAAGTTATGATTTTTTTCCCGAAAAATTTTGGTTTTTCCCCCCTTCACTTTTAGTTAAAGTTTTAATCTTATAGGTTTATACTTAAAAGTTGTTGGTATTCATGTATACTATGGGATAAAATTAGAACAGTTCGAATATCTTTCATGGAACGTGAAATTTTGAGGAAAAACTGATTTCACAAAAAGTGAGGCCCTACCGTCCCCTTAGGCCGGATTCCACCCGTTCACGAACTTAAACTAAGTTTACACCCAAGCAATTTTTGACCGCAGTTTGAAAGCGATCGGGGCAAAAATGCGACCGTGAGAATGCCGCAAATTTTGGGAAGTGGAACCATACATACATATATATATATATATATAAACTTTTTGACCAGTGGTCATTTGGGACTCAGGGGGTCATAACTAGACCTCCTATGAAGATTTTTTTTTAAAATTCGACAGTAGTCAAGAAACCAATAGGTAGATCGATTTCATCGAAATCTACCTAAAAGTTAATGTCGCATGCACCCTTTGGGTTTCAATGCTCGAATGATAAAATTGTCAAATTAAACTGTGGAATCATCTCCCATCTTACCGTCAAGTATGTTAATATTCTGCCACTTTATCTGCGCCCTCTTGTATCTACTAAGATAATCGCGGCAGTCGTAACTAATATTGTGAGTGAAACGGATCATAACCAAGAGTTAGTGCGATCAACTGGTCTACACTAACTTTTATATAGTCGCCTTAAACCGCACCTCGTAACTGTTTACTGACCGTAACTCCGGATTTTGAGCAAATATTTAAATATGTGCTTTATAAAACATAACTCTTAAGTATAAAAGTGTGTTAAGGAATCGTTAAGTTATTATGCAAAAGCGTTAAACCTTTTTTAGATGTTAAAAAGTTATAAAAAAGGTAACCGCGGTAGCCTAGTGGTATGGGTAAAGGACTGCTGAGACGAAGTCTCGGGTTCGATCCCAGGTATTAAAATGGCACACACCAATGACTTTCCGATGCTTTTCGAAGTTATGTGTGTATTTATCGCAGGTTTATAAGTGCCCGGTTAATGGCAATAATCTCGCCACCTATTACATTGGGACCTAAAACATAAACTGGCGAAATGTGGGTGCCAGCACCTCTGCCTACCCCTTCGGGGATATAGGCGTGAGTTTATGTTTATGTAAAAAGTTATATTTATGTAGGACACGTCAACCCGACCTTACTTCGCCTGATGGTGGTGGTGGAAGCTAAAAGTGAAGTCTCAGAAAGACGGTTACTATTATAGATACCAATTATTATGGTTGTTCTCAGCTTACCTAAAAGATCATACTGAGAGAACTATTAAGGAATTTCTAACATAAATCAAAATACTTTTACTAAGTATCCAAAAGATTTAATATTTCCTATTGTCATTGTACAAGTAAAAAAGCGGTCAAGTGCGAGTCGGACTCACCCATTAAGGGTTCCATAGCAGCAAGTAACATAGTAATGTTTTTTTTTTAATTTTTATATTTGAGTTGATTGAATGAAAGGTAAATTGCGGTTTACGATCTATGACATATTAAAAAAGAACTACTAACTAGATCTCGTTCAAACCAATTTTCGTTGGAAGTTTACATGGTAATGCATCATATTTCTTTTTTAGTTTTGTCATTCTCTTATTTTAGAAGTTACAGGGGGGGGTGGGGACACATTTTACCACTTTGGAAGTGACACTCGCGCAAACTATTCAGTTTAGAAAAAAATGATCTTAGAAACCTCAATATCATTTTTGAGGACCTATCCAAAGATACCACACACGTATGGGTAGGATGAAAAAAAATATTTTTTGGTTTTAGTTCTAAGTATGGGAACCCCCAAAATTTATTGTATTTTTTTACTTTTGTGTGAAAATCTTAATGCGGTTCACAGAATACATCTACTTATCAAGTTTCAATAGCATAGTTCTTATAGTTTCGGAAAAAGTGGCTGTGACACACGGACGGACAGACATACAGACATGGCGAATCTTTATGGGTTCCGTTTGATTACATTTGGCTACGGAACCCTAAAAATGAACGACTTGGCACGTTTATAACTGTATTCATCATCTCAGTGTTGGTCCCGGTTCCATTTTCCTTCTCTATCTATCTCCTCATTTAGCTTCTCTTGGTTTTTACGGAAGCAACTGCTGTCTGACCTCCCAACCCTCTGACCCCTTTCTTCGTGTGAGAGTCTCCTCTGACAATCAGCTGTTAGACTTGGGCCTAGATGAGGCCCCGTTCACCACCTAAACTTTGCTTATAATACCATCACTATATTGGTGGGTAGAAGCGTCGGAAGCTCAGTGGTTAAGGAATCAACCTTACGATCGAGAGGTCCCAGGTCCGAATCCTGGCCATTACACTACCGACGTGAACCCACTCCTAAATCAAGAAATTTAGCTTAGCTGAAGGGGTTAGGGAGAATATTAGTAATTTCGGTTACTAATATTCTTTAAAAAAAAAAAGAAAATAAAATTGGTATCAAAAACTATGCAAACATTCTGTCAACAAAACTTCGCGAGCGTTCACTGAACCGAAACTATGTGCTACGTCATGCCAAACTACCATGAATTCTTTAATCGTTCTTTAAAAATTGTTTTATGGCACTTTGATTTGTGCTCACCCCACTTGTAATGGCATCATTAATAATAGTGAAGATATTTTCGTCTATCCATTTATCTTGGTTCGCTGCGGTTGTGGAAATATAAAACTATAATTCACTGGTTGGCGGGGCAGTTGTATCAATATCGAGAAGAAAGTGTGTTGGTATGTTGAGAGACGCGGAAACTACTCGTCTAATGATTCATTGCAATCATTATATTTCCCGTTAGTTTTTGTTTGAGGAACTGAATTATTTGATATTGAAAATGAATATAATTTACCACGTTGGAATTTCAAGGATTCGAATTAACGTTACCTATTGACTGGTCAAATTATGGGTTAGTCAGACACGAAAACACAAGTTTTATTAGTTTTTCTTTGAAGTTCTATCCATAATAATGTCAACTCTCTTATGTGCTATGTGTGCACAAAGATACAGGCAAATTATTTAAATAACTTTTGTGTAATTTTAACCACACACACACATATTAGGACAACTTCATACACAAACTCCATTCTACTGTCTACTAAAGATTCTTTAACAGAAAATCCAATTATCATTTTGATCAACCTGGGAACCCAAAGTCAACATAAAGGCAGACTCATGCCACGAGACCCACTAGAAATTATATGGTGTTCAAAAAAATGTATGTAAAATTAATAATTGAATTGAAGCGTGGCTTAGTGGTTAAGGAGTCGCCCTTACGATCGAAAGTACCCGGGTTCGAATCCAGGCCATTACACTATCGACGTGAACCCACTCGGAATACAAGCAATTTAGCTTAGCGGGGGGGTCGATGTCATTTATACAGATTATAGCAAAGCTTTTGATAGAATCGATCATTCTATTCTTTTAAAGAAGTTAAATGACATTGGAATAAGAGGGGATCTACTCCGATAGTTCTCTTCTTATCTTGAAAACAGATCTCAAGCTGTTGTCTTAAATAACTACATATCTAGTTGGGTTCCAGTGCCTCTGGTGTGCCGCAAGGTTCACTGCTCGGCCCTTTATTATTTGTTATCTACATAAATGACATTGACGCCTGCCTCCAATCATCTCATTTACTCTGTTTTGCGGATGATATGAAAATCTTTGCGACTATGTCATCCTTCGAAGATATGGTTGCCCTTCAGGAGGATTTGAAACGCTTAGAGAGGTATTGTTATGTGAACAAACTTGACCTTAATCCCTCGAAATGCTCGGTAATTACATATACCAGAAAGCGTAAGGCTATGAACACTAATTATATGTTAGAAGGCCAAACCCTCACAAGATGCAACAGCCTACGCGATCTGGGTGTATATCATGATAGCAGTCTATTATTTGATGAGCATATAGACGCAGTTATTAAAAAAGCAACTAAATCACTCGGGTTTGTGATGCGAATATCCAAGTGCTTCAATGAAGCCTTAAAAACACTTAAAATATTATACTGCACTTACGTAAGAAGTCACCTGGAATATGCCTCACAAATATGGAATCCACGATACCTAATATATATAGATCGAATAGAAAATATTCAAAAACGTTTTATTAAATACTTGTGCTATCACCAAAGGATTTCATATCACCCGGGAAATTACTTACAGCTTTGTAAAAAATTTCATTTACTCCCACTTGTAGACCGTCGAATGATAGCGGATTTAATATTTTTGGTAAAAATACTTAATAACAAAATCGATAGCCCTGAATTTTAGGAAAACTTCAATTTAAAGTACCTAATAAATTACTTCGGATCAATCCCCCTCTCATTATACCAAGAGCAACAACTAACTATCGTCAAAATAGTTATATGGTGCGAGTGGGTAGGAAGTTTAATGAAGTCTGTAAACAGTATGATATTGACCCTTTTACTGTGAGTGTACCCATGTTGAAGAGGTGTCTAAGCCTGAACTTGTTCGCAGCTGACTAATTAATAGTTTTCAGTGCCTATATACCTATATTAGTCTTGTATTTTAAACTTAGTATATTATTTGTATTTTTTTTTCTCTAAGCTCAAAACGCAATTTTTATTTTTTTTATTGTGTCACTAGAAGTGAGGACTTGTAATTGGCTCTCTGTGATGTACCTTCATTAATATTATTTTGAAAATATTAGCTGTTAGTCCTCCATACTATAAATAAATAAATAAATATGAGTAATTTCGGTTAATAATATTCATATTATAAAAAAAAGCTTCCAAGAGTGAGTCGGACTCACCCATAAAGGGTTCCGTAGCAGCAAGTAAAATTTTTATATGTGAGTTGATTGAATGAAAGGTAAATTGCGATTTACGATTTATGACGTATTAGAAAAAAACTACTTACTAGACCTCGTTCAAACCAATTTTCGGTAGAAGTTTACATAGTAATGTACATCATATATTTTTTTCAGTTTTATCATTCTCTTAATTTAGAAGTTACAGAAGTTACACATTTTACAATTTTGGAAGTGTCTCTCGCGCAAACTATTCAGTTTAGAAAAAAAAAAATGATATTAGAAACCTCAATATCATTTTTGAAGACCTATCCATAGATATATCCATAGATACACGTATAGGTTTGATGAAAAAAATATTTTTGAGCTTCAGTTCTTAGTTTGAGGAACCCCCAAAATACATTGTTTTTTTTTTGTTATTTTTGTGTGAAAATCTTAACGCGGTTCACAGAATACATCTACTTACCAAGTTTCAATAGCATAGTACTTATAGTGTCGTAGAAAAGTGGCTGTGACATACGGACGGACAGACAGACAGACATGACGAATCTATAAGGGTTCCGTGTTTTGCCATTTGGCAACGGAACCCTAAAAAAATATCTTTAAGAAATTGATAAATATCCATTCTTATCGACAGTCAACCTAGACAGCAAAGTCATGCACGTGTATCCCTTACAAAATAATAGGGATGTTTTGGAATAGTCCCCATGGTCAAGACTTCGTGTCCCTATCATCATTAAATCGACGACCTCTATGGCGTAGCGATAAAGCATTAGACTGCTAAGTCAGAAGTCTCGGGTTCTAATCCCGCTCATTGTAAATATGTGTATTTGCATTGGTTTGGGTGTTTCTATGTATAATATGTATTTATTTACAAAAAAAAATGTTAACTTTAGTAACGTAAGTAAGTTAAGTATGTTTATCCCATATGACAAGCTCTGCTTAGTTTCGGTCTAGATGGCGCTGTGTAATATGTCCTAGACTATTTATTTATTATTAAATCACAATTATAATAATTACATTCCATAAATCGCAATTTCCAAATAATTATTAACAGCTGCAATTAATTGTCACACAGATTAATGAGTTAGCTGGCACATGCTCGTTACTCAATATGCCTTAAAGGTTGAGAACATGAATGGCTATAAGCAGCACCTAATTACAATTTATAAATTTGTTTACAATGTGTCTCTGCGCGACAAGTGACCTTAGTTTAATTGCTAACCTTTCATGAAATGCCATATTGTCTAGAAGCACGCCTGCAGACTTATTCGATAGACAGTGTAATTGTTCACTTTAACGCCTCTGTCTCGCAAACGTTAGGCGACGACCACGGACACACGTTTACTTTATAGTGTTCCGTACCGCAAGAATAAACACAAAGATTACTTTGTTATCCGTCGGTCTGTCTACCCTTTATCTCGGGTGCGCATAAAGATATCAACTTGGAATAAATATCAAATTATCAGTTCCGCAATCATCGAGCTGTGAAAAGTTAAAATTTCTATGTCACGGTAATCAAAATATACGGTAGTTTATTCCGGAAGCGGATACCGTTATCTAACATAACATAACTTCACGCCTGTATCCCCGAAGGGGTAGGCAGAGATGTATTACATGTTATGTAATTACAGGGCAAAAGTTGAAAACTGATGTCACTCAATCCAGTTTACTTTTTCGTTAGAGCGAAACACACAACATACAAGTTTGTACGGAACCCTTAGTGCACGGCTCCGATTAGCACTGGGCTTGGTTGTTTACCGTTATATCTACAAAATTACATTTACCACCGATCTGTTAATTCTACATTGTACAAGAAAAAGTGTAGCACAGCTTCCTTCAGCAATCAAACTGACTTTATAATAAATACGTTAATACAGCAGATACTCGTTAGATTTTATAATTGCAAGTTTACGCACAGTTTATTTCAAAGTAATAGTGAGGTATCACGATAAGAAATTGCATTACTGAATCTCACCGAGCATCCTCCAAACGGCTCTGGAACACCCTTTGGCGCTCAACAAGCCGTCCGGTGTAAATGAGTCGCGCAAGCCCCGCGCCCTATTGTCCGGCGACTCCGGCCACTTTGGGGTGACTTAAATCCAAAATTGGGTATTTCGAAAAATGTGCATGTGTCATTTATCACAACCCTCGGCTTCGGAACGGGTGGAAAAAACGTAACCCTATTTAAAAAACTACCCCTGGTAATCCGGTGGCGGGACCGACGCGGCACACAAACAGTATTAAATTTTTCTAGTATTAATACAATGGCGTTAGCGTCGCGTAAATATTGGATGAATGCAGTAGGAGATAATCCTAATTAAGAGAGAATGTTCACCCTCCGCGAGACAACGGGTTCATCGTGAGTGACGCAACTTAATGTACTGCTTGTCTTATTAAGGTTTGAATTAAGAACTCGTTAGATATGTACATATTTCTGAAATGCGTATACCTTCAGTGTTTTTAGCCGAAGATAAAGTAAATTAGATGAATCTTTAAGTAAAGTAGAAGATTAGTATAATTGAGCTGAGTGAGACGAAGTCTTCAGGATTTTCTTTGTCACAGGTCTCCTCCTAAACTACTAATCCAATCAGAACCAAATTTGGCATGATTAAAGAGGTCAATCAGAGGAAGGTTTATGGATATATTTTGAAAAAATTAATGCTACCACAGAGGCGTGATCACCGGTAAAAGAATTCCAGATGGAATTACATAATAACCGCTCGAGACACTGTGACCAAACTTTACACGCTCAGGAAGCATGTCCAGAGTTGTGTCTTTCAAAAAGAATTTTCTAAATCGGACTTGCCACGGAGGAATGATCACTGTTCAAAATTTTCAAAATCTGATTCTCTCATTGTCTCTGATTGTCTCACTCAGCTCAACATTGCAAGCAGCGATTCGCCTTGCAGACCTAGTATTGATTAATGATTGATGTATGGAATTTGATATGGATTGAAAATAAATCAAATGAAAATAGTTTTATATATTTAATCTGTCAATTGACTTTTTAATTAATTTACTAGCTGGCCCCAATAGACGTTGTCCTGCTTTAACAATGAATATTGGATTTGGTATATTTATTAAGAAAAAATTTAAATATAGTGTTTATTACTCAAAATTTTCTCATTTTTCGCGCCACTTTCATAATTTTTTCTTTCATAAAAACCTCCTCACAATAACAAATAAAAAAAAAGAGAATTAGCGAAATCGGTCCAGCAGTTTACGCCTGATGCCGTAACCAAGAGAAATAGGGATTCATTTTAATATATATAGATTTATTCTTTATACATAAGAACATAGGCTTTTATCTTAACTCAAAGAACATAAAGAGTGGAAATGACATAATTGTGAACGTATATTTCCAATACCGTCTAAAAACATTATCTACCTTCGACAGTCGGGTAAAAATTACCTAATTCTCAGATACTGCAAAGTTACAACGGTAGTAGATCAAACAATCATAATATTATTTTTGTTTAATTTTAGGATTTTCCTCTCAGAGCTGACAGGTTAGACTGCATTCGTCCCGTGAGCATCAATATAAACCAAATTAATTATGAAAGGCGAAGAAAGAGTAGGCGAGTCGTCTCCGTGCTCCAAAAAGTAGGAGAGATGTCTCCTCGTGCTCCAAAGTGTTAAATTTGGGATGCAAACGGCATTGGCACACGGATGATGGTGGAAGCTACCCATTTCATTTCATTTTCAAACCATTTCAAATTTAATTGTTTACCAATACGTCGAGACGTTTCAGTGTGAAGAAATAACCAATTGTAATCTATACTATTAAAATTGTAAATTAGTTGGATCTGTACCTACATTGGAGATATTTAAAAAAAAAAGTGGAGTAAGTTTCAATGAATGATTCTGAACACAATTTTCTTTTTTGATTTCTTGTCTGTTTTTCTTTTATTTGTTTTTTTTTTATTTATTTAAATATAAGTTACAAATTTCAGTACAAAAAGCTTATGATACTCCATAAACTCATTCGAGTTTTTCTGAGCAAAACATTTTCGTCGGCAATCAGTTTAGTGGTTAAAACATTACATCAAATAATTAAATTTGCAGTGGGTAGATTACAATAAAAAACGGCACTGTGTCGCACTTTCACCTTCCACCAGCCGGCAAACTATTTCTTCATTGCACTCTGTGCATATCACAGAACACGTTTCTATTTGTGCTGTTTGTTAATCTTTTCTCGACCACCCATTCCTGGCACTCACCATCGTTGTGCTACACCGTTGGTGAGTCAGGAGTTCTTAGCTATGAAAATAATATAACACGCTACTTAATTCGATTACAATTTCTCACTTTAATTGATGAAATTAAGACAGTCGCGTGGCACATTGAAAACCGCCGAGTGGTTGTGTACAGCGTGTTCACAATACAGTGCGGTTAAACTTTTCAATATTTTGGTTGGCTCCGAGGTGCGCACGTGCCGCCGCGTGGCGCGCTTTACCCCGCTCTACCCCGGCCGTTTTATTTTTTATTATTTTCATAATTCATATTTCACAATAACAACTGAGAAGGCGTTTCGCACGGTTAGCTTATGAAACCACTTTCGCGATGTGGCGTGGGGCTGAGACTGCGGCTTACTGTGAGGGCCACTTATGGGCCCGTTTTTATTTATATTACAGTGCGCGTTTTGTGAGCCACTTTATCAAACGCTTTACAGAGATCGCGCGAGGGCTCCGCAGACTAGGATAATAATTTTGGTAGCATTCTTCCTGTGACGTCACGATATGGCTTATTGTGTTTTTTGGTGTAGGATTAGCGAGCAGCGGGCGGTGGGCCATAAAAAGCCTCATTTTCAACGGCAAACGACAAATACTAATCCACACATTCTAGTCGGGCTTTGAGCGTAATGCGTGCGCATTTGATTTCGCAGTTAGCCATCGTTCCTGAATACTTATGATTGATGGTCTGATAGGCTTATTGCAATGGCATTTTTATATATCTACCCGTAGTGGCTGTTCACATAAATATAATTATATATTCTATTAAAGACTGGATGCCCACTTAAGAAAATCATAAAAAAGAATGGAACAGCGGTTAAGAATTGCAATCGCAAAAAGTTCACCCCACGCAACAGACTCACGTAAAATGTAATGGGAAATTACTGTAAAATAAAAAAAAGTCTCCCTTAGACTCGAACCCTTATTGTTACGGCAATTTAGGTTACCCTCGGCAGGGAACTTAGAATTCTTATACGAACTAGCAATATGCAACATCCCTTAAGTACAAGGTCATAAAACTTGAGCGATTTTAATCGAAATGTTTTTTTTAAAGAATTGATGTTTTGTTTACATAACATGCTGTATTCTGTTCGTTGACTAATTGTTGATAATAATGACTGTAGTATCCAAAAGATTTTAAATTTTAAAGTTACTATGGTCAATACTATGGTGAAGAAGAGATGGACTAATTATGTGAAAGAGAACTAGACAGGGGAAGAAGTGACTGAGGAGATGAGATGTTTGACAGGATTGTTTGGAAGAGAGTTACTTGTTGCTACGATACCATATAATTGACACAAAGGCAGGCTGATGATGCTGTTAACAAAGAAATACTACACAGTTGAAGTTAACCTCAATTTAAATTTAATTGTTTCTAAGAAGCGGCGATAGCCCAATGGCGTACGTAACGGACTGCCGAGACGAGGTCTCGAGTTCGATCCCCAGTCGCCCCGGGCACACACCTCTGACTTTTCGTAGTTATGTGTGTATTCAAAATGTTAATTATCGCTCGCTTAGTAACGTGCCCAGTAGATGGCAATAGGCTCGCCCCCTATTACATTGGGACCTAAACATAACTGGCGAATCGTGGGGTGTGTAATACACCTCTGCCTACCCCTTCGGGGATACAGGCGTGAAGTTATGTTATGTTATGTGTTATGTTTCTAAAAAAAAAGATTATAATTGTTTTCTAATGGAATTAATAGACGGACAAACGTCGCAAATTATTACGTTTGAGTTTCAAAACCGTAACGTTTGCGACCCACTTAATATATTTCCCCTGGAGGAAGTATGGGTTGGTATGGTATGCTATGGTTTCGCGAGCTGGTATCCGCAACTCCACGACAAGGCGCGGTTTTTGCGTGAGGGTGGGCATTTCACTCGATCCACCCCAACTCATTGAAAAACGCCAGCAGGCTATTTACGCTGCTGGCGATCTCCCGGAGCGTACCTGTATTTCCGAAGTACTTAACCCTGTATGTGGCGGTTGCAGGGCAGTGTAGGAGCACGTGTGCCGCTGTTTCTTCCTCTCTCATGCAGGCTCTGCAGAGAAGGCTGTCGGTGATTCCTAAAATAAAAAGGTGTTTATTGAAGGAGCCGTGCCCCGTGAGAAGCATGGGTTGTATCATTCTGTTTCCTTGCAGAATCTCGTGATCTATTTTCCCTGTTCATCCTCCCAGGCTTAGTCTGGTAATGAGCTCACAAATGAGACTCCCACGTGTGTCCCATTTGAGTGTCCCATGTACTTATTAATATCAGAAAGTCGAAATTGGTTTCTTTGTCATTCATTCGGGCATCGGATCAATTTTCATCTATGTCACTATCAGCTGACAACGATTGTTCTTTAACCAGTATCCTGTTATCACTTCTACTCGCATTCGCACGCGTCGTCTGGAGATCTTAGTAAAATAGGATACGACAATTTTATTTGCTTAAGCATGAGTATACACACAAGTATGCACCGTGTAAAAATAAAAATTAAGAGATCAAACATGTTCATGTTCTGCCCTTAGGGCGTGCAAATATTAAGATCATGTCTAAGATAAAATAGTTATAATAAATTATACAAATTTAAATACATTAAAATGATATTACATTAAGAATTTGTTAATTATACATGTAATTAAGTGTTCAATCTTCAATTAATGAAGTTAATTACGATGTCAGTTTTATTTATATAAGAATTCGTGAATATCATAACATATAGTGCTGCATTGTAATGCAAATGTAATGCTTAATCAGGAACTTATTTAATTTTAAGGTTCATTTTGCTCTTTCCAATACTTGGGTACCTTATTCATGATATTGTCGGAAGTTTACGCGAATGTTACACATTGAAATAAAACTATTTTTAACGAATTCTATCGCGGTTTATTTGATGTTATTTTATATTTTACATTGATCCCGACGTTTCGGTTGCTTTTCAGCAGCCATGGTCACCTTATTCATTGCTGCAGTAGTAAATAATTGGAGTCATACAAATTATAGGTACTGTTCCACATGAAGGTGGCAGACTAATCATATGCCATAACCAGCTATCTTAACCGCCCGTGCCCGGCAATGGACTCTTGGGGAGGACACCGTGTGGTTTTAGTCGATCCAATTCCGACATAACCATCTCATCGTTGGCACCGATAAGGAGCCCGTGGGGGATTCCACACGTTAAAAAAATGACCAGCTATCTCAGTGCATTATATAAATAATTAAGTAGTTTTCGGATTGAAATACACTTGTAAAGCTACAAAAAGGAAAGATGCAAAACGTACAGATTGTGAAACATGGCATTATGGAAAATAGAATGGATTACCTAGTGATGTCTGACCAGAATGAATAGTAAAGAAAACACCATGACCTCAAGTTAACTGTGAGTAAGGCAGCCAAATGACGATGATGACTACCTTTCGGATGGCCGACTCCTTTTTTTTTTTTGTGCGGAAATCCCTTCGAATACCCCCCCCGCCGGCCAGCGGGGGTGGTTATGTCGGGCTTGAATCGACTAAAACTGCACGCCGTCTCGGGTCTACAGACGGTTACACATAGAGCATTTCCCTCGCACTCCGACTGACCCTGGGCCATTCGCAGTGTCCCCTCTGATAACAGCAGAGGGGTACCTGGAGCGGCCCCCACCGCCGCGGGCTTTGCAGGCCGCCATGCCCCGACCCCCTCGTGCAATGGAGTCAGCTGGCCCTGAAAAGGGCCGGTTGGTCAGATTCTTGACCGTAGACGTTGACGCCAGCTACTACAGAGGAGCAACCAATGATGCGTCATCGCCCACATTGCCCAGGGTGCACCAAACTTGGAGGTGATCCAATCCAATCCCCCGGATGGCCGACTCCTATCTGCCCTTTGACTCGAGGCCTTTGTCTTAATTATTATCTTTCGTTTTACTTTGTACACCAACTAAATATCACTACCGGGGTATATTTATATATATAATAAATCCTTAACATGCATTAAAACCACCATAATAATTAACCTATCTTGCCACTCCGATATACACAATAAAAAGATAATCCAAAATTGAATTCTCGAAGCAATTAACTTTTTAATTCTAGTGCGCACACGCCGGTAGCTGACGCCCGCTGCGACGTGAACAAAAAAAAAAGAAATCTGATTGAGATCGCTTGCACGCTTCTGTTCATAGAGAGATAGGTATAATTAACTATGTTGATAGATGAAATAAGAAGGCGATTAATTTTGAATAACATTTGAATATGGAACAATGATATACCTGTGAGCGTTGGCACCTTAATGAATAAAGCGTTAACTAGTTTGAAGCCCACCCAGTGTAGCATGCACGTGAACCTACTGCTAACATAAGCTTTGTAGCTTAATTGGAGTGATTCGTGAGAAGAAGAGTCAATAAAAAAAATGTTTATGCAACCAAACAATGGCGCAACGTTTATACAACTTTAATAATAGTAATGTAGTGACGAGTTTTGAAAAAAACAATATATGCAGAGGTGGTTTGAGCACTAAGCGAATGACACACAGCATAGTTATATAAGGCAATATAAGTGGGCAGGCGAGATGAGGGTGGACCACATGGAACATCTTTCTCTAAATTTAAGAGTCTTACTCTTGTCGGTGGAGTAATCTCCACTCTATTCTTTCCTCTGCCAATGGTTTGACCTCTCGATATGACCCGACTTTTATACACTTTTTCTTATACAATGATCAAATTGGTAATATTTTAAAAGAGGCAGGTTAGCGTGCAAAGCAGTGTTATTGCGTAAAAGACTCATAGATAGTGTAGAAGAAAGTCATGAAGTGTAAAAGGACAAACACAAAAAGCGGTGGTAAAAATATGTCTCATAATAAAACACACAATTTTGCAAAAAAATACTTATTGACAAACATAATAAATATCCTTTCTGATTGCAAAGTGCAAAACGTATTTCGAATCAACCCTAACAATACAACACAACCCTCGCTCATCGAGTACGTGCGACAAGGAAGTATTAAAGTCATACAACTTAACCCCACGGATGCCGAGGGATCTTTAAATACATCCGATAAAAAACTAAACGACACCCCTCCATGCAAAAAACATCCCCCAAGGTGGAACATAAAGGAAAATTTATCCGCAAATTAATTTGCAGCAGTACAAAATCAAATTAAAGTAAAATACCAAGAATGGTTTATTACTAATGGAATTATCTTAGGGGATATGCAGTGACTTAAATGCGAACGTTACACTTCAAGCTTGGACATTTGTAGTCATCAGAGTAATGGACAAGGAAATTGCCATCTAACTGATCGCACTTATGGTTATGTTTCAAACGACAACTCTACTAATCAAATAAGACTAGACAAAAATCCTTTTGTTATTATTAAAAATAAAAATCTTTAAAAAAACAGGGTATTATTCAATGATCATTCAAATGAAATTTGTATGCAGTATTTCAGCTCATTCGGATGCTTCAGCAAATGATCGAAAAATAGTTTCCAAATTTTGACGGACAACTTACATACAGTGCAAGTTAATACCTTGTAAAAAACGGGCAACTGATATTTTTTAAGTAACCGAAATTACTAGTTTCCCCCTAAACCCTCCAGCTAAGTTAAATTGCTTCTGTTAGGAGTGGGTTCATGTCAATGGTGTAATGGCCAGGATTCGCAAAGGCTGACTCCTTAAGTACTAAGCAACCACGGCTTATTTTAGAGCCACATTATATGCACGAACCTATATATCACCGGAGGAGTCGGTACAGGTGTTTAAGCCAACATTTCGCGAACAACAATTTTCAGTCCAACGTAACGAAAAGTGAGCCTATTACTATCAACCGGGCACTATTTCATAAAGTGTATATTTACGGTCGGATAGAAAACAGCCCTCTATAAGTCACCATGTACGACACCCACGGGAAGAGATGGGGTGTCCCTTGGATTCCACTTTACCAAGAATCATGAGTACCTGATACAATTTAAAAAAAAAGCAATGGACTAAGCTAGCTTTTTTAAACCTCGCTAATAATACAAACTGTAAGTACTGAAGTGTTAAAGGTCAGAGTAATGTTTTACCCAGCACCGGTAGGTGGAATCGACCTGGAAATCATGCTTTAATTTTATATTTATATATTAAGTGGCAGTATGCTTCATTCGCACTGTCATTTAGACTGCCGGTGGCTTTGCTACCCTTCATTATATTCCTGCAATATTAGCGGAAAAGTTATAAAACACACACGGCAATAAGTACAGGCTCACTTTCTAACATCAACAACATAAAACAGATCATGAATATTCACTTTTTTTTTATATTTAGGACACGTCAATTTAACTTCACCGCGCCTGATGGTAAGCTGAAGGTAAAGTCTCAGGATAGAGGGTCACCATTACATACACGTACCATGTTAACAATGGTGGCACTCAGCTTGACGGCCTCATCAGAAGAGGATTGTCGTCGCACCACCGCGTGACACCCACCGGTCCCACTAGTACTGCGACCACAATCCTCCTGCCGGGCTATGCACTTGCTGACCCCTGAACGCAATCAAACCGAAATTGGATTACTATGGAGGGTTTTTCGCAATCGTGCACGGTGGTACCTACCCGGCCGAATTTTGTGACAAATTTGTGTCATCAAATTTCTACCACCAGTTACTCACGGGTTAACTTTGCCACTAAACCAATTTCTACTTTCATTTGCGTAACCTAGTGTCACTTGCTCTATAGATGTACACACAAATGAATATATCCTCATGAACTTAAATAACAGTTTTAATCTATCATATAATTATGAATATTATGACAACCATATATTTATGTCCGAAACGCCGGAGAGATCTGTGGGAATGGTGTGTCGAAATAGTGGAATTTTCGCCATCAAACCGGGCCTTGAAGCTGCCTTATATTGTACACGTTGAGTGATTTATCGCACACAAACGTACATTAGATTTTTATGTTCGTATCTTGTACGTTGTAAATAACATCGGTGGTTGTTCCCCGACCCACTTGGAGATTATTACTGATTTATTTATTATTTAAACGGTGTGATGGATGGTTCAGTCGGATTGTTACTTTACTTACCTCGCTGAACTTTGCCATCGAAAGAAATAAAGTAACTGACCTTTTGAAGATGATTACGAATATTTAGGTTGCGGCGTTTTGACACATTATAATCGTTTGGTTGCACAATTTGGTTGTTTGTAATCAAACTAATTGTTTTAATTTGGTAACGATTGTGTCGATTATAGTAAAAGCATCGATGGAGTTAATTGCGTTGGTTAATTGGTGGCCTTCTTGCAACTAATATAGTTCGGTGCCGGTTCGTTTGGTATTATGTGTTTTAGTTTAGTTTTATAGGTCTACTGTTGTTACTGACAGTAATATAATGTGTGAAATTTAAAATAAAATTAATATTTTAACATCGAAAAATAATTATGATCGACGGTACTGCGGTTACGACTGTAACATTGCAAATTTTAATCTAATTTTAATTTCAGAGGTTCAAATTCGACTAAAACTAAATAAAATAATTATAACTTTAAGGATTTTGGACTTGAGATAATTGTGACCATTGAGTTTTTAGATTTGTAATCCAAAGTTCATCAAATAGGTAATCAAAAAATATAATTTATTCGGCTTCTTCGATCTACTAGATATTAATAATATTAAAGATTCTCATTTTATATCATTTTATCTTTACCAGAAACACCTTTTTTGCATATAGCATTAAAATTTATTGATTTCCTCCCAGAGGTCTCAATATTATGATGCCTCCATATTTCACAGTACGAAAACATGGCACGCCAAATCGCCCCCCGTGACACTATTGAAAGTAATCCAATTCTTTCGTGTAATTGTGTAATCTTTTCACTCTAAATAGGTGGTACTTAATCTCTGCGCTGCTCTACCCCAGCGAAGGCAAGGTGAACTAGCCAAGCCTGAAATGGTTATTTTTTAACTTCCCCGTTATAAGCTGGGCCAAGTGGAGCGGAATTAAGGGCGTAGCAGATTTAGGGCCAATTTTAAAGTAAGTATTGATTGTAACGTTCTTGCATCGTTGAGCATTTCAAGATCATGCCTTGTTTGAGGATGAATATTAAGTGGCATGTATTAAAATAAAATAATTAATATTCACGGTTATGCTTATGAAATTGTATCTTTTCCTTCTTAAGACGCTTTTATTAACTACATACAAAGGCATAAATCGCAATCTTTTGAAATTTTAAGGACCGGTGACGATATAATAATATAATTAAAAAAAAATCGGTTAAGAAACTGACTACTGGCAACATTAGTTATACTAGTGCTCTATACCTTTTTTCTTTTTTTTATGAATTGGAAAGTTGCTGATACAACCGCAGCTTTTAAAAATACAAAAATCGTAGGCAGTTCACATTCCTCTCTTACTAAACGCTTGTGTTACGATTGGGTTCAGTTTGGTAGTGTAGTATTGAATTTAATCAGGAACTACTTTAGATAGCAGTATCCTGTATTTAGTACCATACGATTTGTGAGAGTGCTGGAAGCCTTATGTCTCTTTTCTTTTTCTTTTTCCTATTCTTCTGCTTCATTTTCCATTCTTCTTTGCAAGTGGCAATGTCCTAGCTGTACGTCTAGTGTTGCAAGGTCACGGTACCCATTTACCGTCAGATGGACAGCATTCTTATTTGCTTTCTTAGTAATACAAAAAAGAAACACTTGGATTAAGAGTAACTTAATACTATTTTAGTGCCTTAACGATTTAAATTTATATAAGATAATAGCCGTGGCCATATTTACCGAAGAAGTGTAGTCTATAAATCAATTTTGTTATTTAATATAATTACTACTGAGTAAGTATCAAATCCGGTTTATGTCTTGCTTTGATCAGATTCCAGTTTTCCTCATGCACCGACTTTACTTATAAGCATAGAGAAAACTGCTACAAGTTATAAAGATATTAATTATGCAAATCGGTCCATAACTTAACTTACATTAACGACCCCAGCACTAGCATCGGAATGTTGATTAAAAATATTTGCTTGCTAATGGATGTGATTTCTTTAAATTGGAAATAATGCAAATCTTCCCGCCTTATGGGAATCGGTAAGCCGTTCCTGTAAACCCTTGCAGTGCCCGAGATATCCCTTAAACATTGCCCTCTGACATATTCCTTTCCCCAGAAAATCTACTTACAAAATGATGATCTTATACTCCATTCTGATCAGGTCTGATCTAACCACTTCAAAAATTATGCCATTAGAGAAGTTGACAGAGTTGAACTTAAAATTACTCACAGCTCTATATTACAATCGTATAGCAGAGCAGAATGAAGAAGCACATGTAAACGCTGATTATGAAATTGACTCATTTCAGAGAAATTTGAAAATTGAAATGATGAATAGCAAATGATCGAGTTTTTACAACATAACGGTATTGTACTGATGTTGGACACAATATAACAGACTGATGTTTGTATATGTTCTCACATGGCTAATGACCACACTTACACGAACATCACCCTAAGACTAATATTGACATGCACGTGGTACTAAAAATGACACTAAATGGACATCCTATAACGCGAAAACGATGCCTGTCGTGTGCTCTACTCCACCTAAAATGTATGACTGCTGTCAAACTCGGGAACAAACTTCAGAATGTTTATACTAAATGGTGTCTGCACACCAATTTGCACGTATGCGCTGGGTGGGCCCTCGAATTCATTCTGATATGATTTTTATGTCTGGGGTAAACCCAGGAGGGTCCCTCAGGCACTGTTTCAATGTAATGATACCTCCACATAATAATGACGGGTTCCCTATCAAATCGTGAGGTACGACCATCAAACTCAAGATCAACAATTCAGCGTTACTAGGTGGCATCGGTGATAATGGCTTTCATCTTCGGAGTTACCTGCTGATGGAAACACCAAGAGTGGTGCAATCAATATGACGAGTAATACTGTGTCAATTTACAAATAAGATGAAAAGTATGTAATTAAGTCTACCGTAGCAACTCGTATCACAAAAATCTCTTTACAACTTAAGAGTATCGTTTTTGTGTCACATATTCACATATACACATTGGCCTTTCACTGTTATATCTATATCTGATCTAAGCAATAAAAATAAATATCTCTTCTGTTATTTATAGCTTCGTACGTAACGTTACTCGTTATTTACTTACACCGTAGTTTGTCACTGTTAAAACATGTTTTATGGAAAAAATGATTTGTGGGATCGCTTTTTGGTATCTTTCGAGTTATGGGAACAGGGAATTGATTCAAATGGCTTCAGTTGGATAGTTGGAGATTTGTTTATGAGCATATGACGAATGTTCGGAATTGTGGAACGTTTATCACGCTATCAAGACGTCCATAGCTGCAAGGTTCACACGTACACGGAATGCTATATAATAGTTAATGCAATTTAAAAGACCACTGTCACACAGTATTTAAAAGGTTTTTAAAGAAGGAATTTCTCTTTTGGTTTTGGGGTTCCGAGTTGCGTGTTAAGTTCAGTACCTAACTCAAAGAAGTTGGTACGTTTTGTACACTAAGTAATTGTTTCTGTAGTAGTACATAAGTAATTCAAATATTTACAAATCCCAAGGAATTAAAAACTCTCGCTCACTATCGCACTCAAAGTTTCCAAAAGTTGTAGTTATTACTTGGTATTCAGAAAAGCTTTTTGTATGCGCTGAGGATGTACCAAGATCAAAAGTCGAAGTGCTAGAAACACTTATCTTTAAGACGTAAACAAGTCTGCTTAGAATACTTTCATATCAAATAAGGTAAGCTCCGTGACTACAATTCTAACCGTATATCGCATAAGCTAAGGCTCAAATTCGCCGACAACAACGTGCTGATCTTGCTGTTTTCTTCAATACATCAATACTAAAATAATATTTTCTAAATTTTACTGCATGATTAGGCAAATAGATTAGGTATAGATAATTATAAACCTTATCGGAGAATTGTCACTTTCTCACTAAGTGCTGAAGAACTGGCTCTATCTCTGACGCTGTTTTATTTTTTTTAACGTGCGGAAATCCCCTTTTCTGCTAAGCATGCTTGTAATAGCGGTTCTAAGTTCTTTTTATTTTAGTTATTTTTGGTCTAAAATACATACTTACAGACTTTTGTGTACTCCTTCGGTATATTTCTGTGTATATATATATATATACTGAAGGAATAGGCAATTGTGTAATTATCATATTACTATATTTATCGGTACCAATTTTAGGTAGATTTCGATGAAATCGATCTACCTATTGGTTTCTTGACTACTGTCGAATTTAAAAAAAAATTCTTCATAAGAGGTCTAGTTATGACCCCCTGAGTCTGAAATGACCACTGGTCAGAAAGTTTATATATATATATATATATGTATGGTTCCACTTCCCAAAATTTGCGGCACTCTCACGGTCTCATTTTTGCCCCGATCGCTTTCAAACTGCGGTCAAAAATTGTTTGGGTGTAAACTTAGTTTAAGTTCGTGAACGGGTGGAATCCGGCCTAAGGGAAAGGTAGGGCCTCACTTTTTGTGAAATCAGTTTTTCCTCAAAATTTCACGTTCCATGAAAGATATTCGAACCGTTCTAATTTTATCCCATAGTATACATGAATACCAGGAACTTTTAATTATAAACCTATAGGATTAAAACTTTAACTAAAAGTGGAGGGGGGGGGAAATCAACATTTTTCGGGAAAAAAATCATAACTTCTAACCGGTGAACATTCTTGGCGTCGGAAACATTTTTAATCGATAGGACATTTTTAAGTCTAAAATAAATGTCTGAAAAGTTTTTCGCTAAAAGTTACCGTTTTCGAGAAAAAATAATTAAACACGTTAAAAAATAATATTAATTGCTTCACGAAATCTACCTGTGCGTTCCCCCTGGGGGAACGGATTTTTTTTTATATTCTTCGACATTCTACACAGCGCTTTCTAGACCCAAAAAAGCATAGTATAACTGGCTTGTTTTATGGCCAGGCCAGAATGCGGATAAACATACTTATACACTTTTTTTCTAAATAAATACATACTCGTATTATAGATAGAAACACCCAGACCAATGCAAATAGATATATTCATGCATAAAAATATTTGCGCTGAGCGGGAATCGGACTCGCACCATCGTCGCCGCCCCCTGTCGAAGCAGTCGAATACACTACCGCTACGCCACTAAGGCCCTCTTTTTTATTTTTTTATTTAACAATTGCGGTTTTAGTCGGTTGAAGCCCGACATAACCGCCCCCGCTGGCCGGCGGGAGGGTATCCGAAGGGATTTCCGCACGAAAAAAAAAGAGGACAAAACGATTAACCGCGAAAAAGAATAGCTTTGGCTTCTAAGTCTCTTTATGCAACACGAAGATCTTCATTCACCGGAACCATACTGAAAATAAATCGTAGCATGATTTTAATTATACGTAATAATAACGTAAGTAGTTCTAGGTGCAGCAGTTAACGGATGAGACGTTTGGAATTAATACAACCGACATAAATGTAAAGGTTAAGACAACAATGTTGCGCTGTGACAGGTTACGTGACCGTCACCCATGCGCAACCATCATAACTGCCAATAATAGTTTAAGATTAGTGCTACAACAGGGTGAATGTATTGTGTATCGTGGACGTCGAATGGGCTAGCCATTGGCGCCTCACGCCGGTTGAACTTCGTACCCAGGTCGTGAACCCCTGACTTATATAACTTCATGTGTATTAAAGGCGGAAGTTGTGATAAACATTGAAAAGAGTATGCTATGAACAGTGAATAAAGTTTATATTGCAAATGTAGAAGTTGTATTACGCGATGAACGTTTACTATAAGCCAAGTTTAGGGCATTAGAAGGTTTTTACAGGGTCGGCAGCGCAAGCGCGAAGCCCCTGGTGTTGCACACGTCCATAGGTCACGGTAACCGCTTCCCATCAGGTGGGCCGTGAGCTTGTCTGCTAACTGAGTGGTATAAAAAAAAACAAAAGGTCCCTAGCCAAGCTAGGAGGTACAATGCAAGGAATGACTACTTCTTGATAAAAGTATCTAATGTGTGTCTAAAAAATGGATATTCAGTGGTCGTTTTATCCATTTGGATGTAAAAGATGCGAGTAGAATTTTTTTTGCAATTAAATTAATTTCTGTACTAGCAAATTGTCGGTTTTTTATTTTTCTGGACGGAATACACACACTGCAGGCAGGTTACTCGTTCGTGAAATGACGCGAGCCTACCTGACTATTATTAGTTTAAAATAATGACTAGCATTGCTATGTACCTTTTGCGGCTTCTGTAAGCTTTCCTTTTTTAGGGATTTTCTTTAGAAAAGCCCTATTGCTATCGAGTTGTCGTCGTCGACGTCGTCGTTGCCAATTTTCTGTCTCGGTTTTGGGTATGAAGGAGATGAGCTATCGAGTTGCTGTTTTCGGTAATAGATTCGTGCTGGGGTGAACCATTGCAAGATAAAGAAAAAATCGCAAAAAATCGCTAAATTGAAAATCCCTTGTATTCGGCTGAGCTCGTCTCAGGAATTCAACTTGTTTATTATTTATACAAGGTTGAAATTATCAATCAAAGTTATTCGCCGTCGTTCGAAACTGCCAGTATCTGTTGAAATACACTCTGTAGTATCTAAATAGCATGTTATTTATGTGAATGTTTAAATCGTAATTTTTAGTATTGGCCGTAACTCGTCCCCTCATCGCTTTAATAAACAGGTAGAAAAGTATTCGGTATCCGGTCAGAAAGTTGCCATAGATAAGATATAAAATTACAGAGATATAACATCAACGCCAATATGATCGGACTCCCTGTTGTTTTGTACATTTCTCATAGCGCGCGCTTAACCTGGCGTCAGCACAGTCGAAATATATATAACAACGATAGTATGGTTGGGTCTGGGAGACCCGTATAAAAAAATCTCCATAACTTCTATACTTATAAGAAATTTAGTAATATATTATTTTAATAATTAAATAAAACGACTTTTGTTTAAAATATATTAAGTAAATTATTATTTTTTTGAATTTTTTATAATATATACCCTAGTTTGAACATTTATAGTTATAAGTTATTCGTTTTTGCCCTAGTTCGAATATTTTGGCGGAAAGGGGTTTTCTGCTACTTTAACCCGTTTTTCCCAAAAAATACATTTTTGGTTCCCGACTTTCGGCAGTGCCAAACTTCGAGTTAGTACCAAAAATCTTGCTGTAATTCAGATTTTGAAAAATGTGACCAGTAAAGTCCCTGCGGTTGACCAACCAGGGGCTCATTATCACGTTCAACTAAGATGGGAGACCTCCAGGTACTGAGAAGTGTGCAAACGTTGCACAAACATTTTGAAAGATAGGCTTATTTTAAAATGGCATGGTTGACATAGATCCGACTTTGCGAACCCCGGGTTAAACGATTATACAGCCATGCCAAGTAACTCATTTGACCTGTGTACTGATTAATTTTTGACCCTATAGTTAACTCAAGCGGTGTAAATACTAATAGCATCTCTATAGTATAATTTGATGTAAGTTTAACAGTATTTATTATTGTAAGGTCAAGATGACGAAGGAAATTTTATAGCATTTTGCCATGAATGGCTGAGTTCCCACGAGTAAAGCGTGATGGCGTTCTCAGTCTTAATTGATCTCGATTCCTAGTAATGGTGAAATCCAGTCTTAGTCTTAAGTACAAAGGTAATGTATACCTTGCTACATAAATAGTAAATATGCTAGTATATATTACACAGCAACATCTAGACTCAAACTAGGTGGAGCTCAATGACTATATAATAGAATAGACTGGTTGTTTGGAACAAAAAAATTGGTATCGATTCATGACCAATTCTGAACACACTACATTGCGTCACTTTTTGTTGCTGTCATAGCCACTGAGTATATTAAATAAATAATCTAAATAAATAAATATTGTAGGACAAAGTACACAACGCCATCTAGACCCAAACTAAGCAGAGCTTGTCATATGGGTTCTTTAATGGGGATAATCATACTTAAATACTTTTTTTTTGTAAATAAATACATACTATACATAGAAACTCCCAGACTAATGCAAAAATACATATTTGCACAGAGCGGGAATTGAACCCGCGATCTCTGGCTTAGCAGTCGAACGCACTACCGCTACGCCACAAAGGTCTTCGAGATTATATAGATAGATGCAAATAAATGATTTGATTTAATTAAATTTGTAGAATAAATAAGATCATCAGCTGTGTTCTGTAAAACAGTGTAAAGGCGCCAACATTCAAATATTTACATAATACCTAATTATTTAAAATCGAATGATAAGTGTGTTGGAAGTTGATTTAGGTAGTAACTAGGTTGGGGTGTGTGTTGGGTAACCTCCTCGAGTGTCGCTCCGATTCCGATCCCGTTGCAGTCCGGGGGGAACGGAATCGGAGCGGCCGGTACACCCTGGGTGGCGGTCAATGGCTTCCCCTTCACCCCTTCATAGGGTTGGCATTGATCGTCGGCCAATACCCAACGTGGCGGGAACACATCGCTCTCCGTACTCCTCTGCTTTCAGAGGAGACAGGATGAGCGATGCTGTTAGTGGTGAGATGGCCCAGGGTCAGCCGGGGTGCGAGGGATATGCTCTATGGGTAACCTTACACCCCGGCGTCTGAAGACCCGAGACGGCGTGCGGTTTTAGTCGGTGCAAGCCCGACATAACCGCCCCCGCTGGCCGGCGGGGGGGTATCCGAAGGGATTTCCGCACGATAAAAAAAAAAGAAAAGGTAGTAACTAGGTTTCTTCAACATAATTTTACCGTTTATTTAAATTACGCCAATTTAGATAGTCCTTGGGCGGGAAATAGAAAATACAGTTAAATGTGTAATATGTTACTACCACTCAGAACAATCTTTATACGACATATTTGTAAGTAGACACAATGTTATACCATATTAGTAATTGTTTTACTTACATGATTTCAATTATGAAACAGAAGCCTCTGGGAGGCAAAGTGGAAAAAGGTAAAATTCATGTCACTATCACATTTGCATAAATCCTTAACTAGTCTCGCCATATATTATTTAATCTGTGACTATCCATAATAAAAAAAATCAATGTTATGTACATGTTCTATGAGACAATAAAAAAAATATTATTTTAAAAGTCATTGTTAGAGCTTTACACATGGGTTCTAGAATGCGGATACTTACATTTTTTTTGTAATTAAGTACATACTATACATAGAAACATCCAGACCGATGTGAATTTACATATTTGCACTGAGCGGGAATCGAACCCGCGACCTCTGACTTAGCAGTCGAAAGTTCTACTGCTTCGCTAGAGAGGTCCTCTCACATAGGTTCGAGGCACTTGCGACAATTTTCACATAAAACAAAATAACCTCTTTTGAAACTATGCCAAATATATTTAATTACATTCTTCTACACAACGTTTAGGCAATATTTATGTGCCAATATTAGAAAAAAATGCGGCACGCATTTTGTGGACGTTTTATTGTACATAAAAACGACCTTAACCGACTTCCGATAGAATATCAGCTATAATTTTGCGGACATTATCATATTAACATATAAATTGTCAACAATTATCTTTTGATTAATCGAATTGAGTTTTTACTTTGTATGGCGAATGTATCGATCTTTTTTTTGTTTTTTTCCGGTCGGAAATCTCTTCGGATACCCCCTCGCCGGCCAGCGGGGGCGGTTATGTCTGGCTTGAACCGACTAAAACCGCACGCCGTCTCGGGTCCACAGACGCCGGAGTGTAAGGTTGCCCATAGAGCATATCCCTCGCACCCCGACTGACCCTGGGCCGTCTCCGGTTTCGAGATGGCCCCCTCGGGAACCACGGTGTCCCCGTCTTGCCCCGGTTTGGGGAATGTATCGACTTATTAGTGCAGGTGACGATTGCCGATCAGGCGCAGGTATCAGCGTTAAGATTATTTCGAAATTATTCGAGTAGAATAAAGTACCAGTATGGCGTTAGCTGGAGTTTCGCATGCGCATTCCAAAGGCCCACATTCCATTGGTGACACGTGGTGTAGGAAGTGGGCGGCGGACACCAACACGCGCTCCACATTATGTGCGTCGCTAGCATACGAGTCAATATTGTATATAAAATATTGCAGTATTATGGTTTACGAGTATTCGTCATAGTAGAGACTAGCGGACGCCCGCGGTTCTGCCAGTGCGGATGTCGTTTTCTGGCCATATCTCCGGTTCTACTTAGCCAATTGCAATCAAACTTACAGCAGATTTTAAGTCTGACCAAGAGTTTTCAAATAGAAAAAAAAAACAGCTTCAAAACAGACAATCAGACAAGAATTCCAAAAGAAATATTTTTGTGTTCAGAATCGTTCATTGAACATAACCCAAGTTTTTTTTTTAATATCCCCAATGTACAGACATAAGCAATTTACAATTTTATAATGGTACCTATAGATGGTAGATACATGTAACCTTATCTTGGTAAACATCGATAAATCTCTAGAACTTCTGACTTTATAAGATGTTGGCTTCATTAACGATCACATTTATATATGCGCTTCAATATCATGTAGGAAGATTTTAACTATCGGCGTTAATGAACTAGCTAAGGTAATTTGTATAACACGTTATTATATTAATACGTTAATTTTACATCACCACGCTTGATGGTAAGCTTGGGTGAGATCTTAAAATAAAGATTAACATTACAGATGGGTAGTTATGTAGGGCATCAACTAAACCGCACGGTGTCCTGCCCAAGTGTCCATTGCCGGGCACCCCGGGTAAGCCCTCGAAAGAATAACCCCAGGGTTACCGGCGGACCTTGGCCGCCAGCGCGGCCTCGCCTTGTGGGGTCGGGTTTTATCCCGCGTCGGTGAGTAGGCAGGCGTGTGTAGGACACACACGACACGCCTTCGCCACGGCCTGCTTCTGTAAGGACGGCGAGTCTGCCAACTACCGTCCACAGGCTCCGATCATGGAGATCGGTAGTTTCGGGCGTAGACGACATACGATTTGTTCGCTACGTAAATCGCCCGCACTGATCCTGCTTGACGCAGCGGATGTCCTGAAATATTAGTCCTTAGTTTAAAGAACCCGGTAGATGATTTTTCATATTCTGCTTCTCCTTCTTCTTCGAGTCAATGGCCAGATACAATACTTGATGGATAGATTTTTATGTTTTGTTGGCCGAAAACTTGACCACTGCCACAGCACTTTCCGTTGCCCTACAAAGGTCCTCGATAGTACAGGTGGAGGGGCACAGTGGGCAAGAGAGCAAATGCGACATGGACTGAGATTGGGCCCCGCAATCGCAGACCACTTGCGTGCGGTCGATATAGCCCCATTTTGCCATATTTTCCTTGCAGCGGCCAACTTGGGTCCGCAGGCGATTTAATGACTTCCAAGTTGGCCACTAGAGATGATGTCCAGGCGGCAGGTCTTCTTTTGGTCTGATAAATCCTGCTGGAACTGGAGAAAGAAGAAAAGGCGTGTGTGGGTAAAGCATTCCTGTTATTTTTAGACGACCTTTGTGGCGTAGCGGTAGAGCATTCGACTGCTAACACAGAGGTCGCGGGTTCGATTCCCGCTCATTGCAAATATGTATATTTGCATTGGTCTGGGTGTTTCTATGTATAATATGTATTTATTTACAAAAAAAAGTATCTAAGTATGTTTATCCGCTTTCTAGAACCCATATGACAAGCTCTGCTTAGTTTGAGTCTAGGTGGCGCTGTGTAATATGTCCTAGAATTCAAGTAAATTTTTAAGCATTTTGTATGCTTCCTTTTTTCTATAGATTTAGATCGGAAAAAGAGTCGAACGCCTTCGTGCGAAACGTCGCCTTAAGACGTATTAATTTATCGGAGAATTTCGAATATCTGGGACGTGTCTTGGTGGCTCAGTTGGTCAGAGCATTCCCCCTGTAAGGGACTAGTCGCGGGTTCATGTCCTAGAATATTTATTTATTTTTGATGCTACAAAGTAGTGAAGTACGAAACAGTTAGGTTAAAGACAGTTTTATTTACCATTTGCGGGAAAACCACATTTATTAGCAAGCATTTATTAAAGACATGATACGCCATGCACAGCATATATCGTTGAGGATTACATATTGCGATACCGTGTGATTAGTGGTGGCCGAGCGAAGTCACGTGGAGATTATGTATCGGTATTAAGGATTGCAATAACATAGAACAGGTTTTATCTTGCCTATTGCAATCTAGGAGACAACTTGTGGAAGTAAGAATATACATTCCTCGTCTATACTTACTTACACTTATATTATATCAAAGTACCTACGTAATTAATTTCATTGCGGACACGAGAATAAAGACATCCTTGTATCTGATTGAGTGTTTTTATTGTTCCTGTAATGGCAGTAACAAAAAAAATTTTTCTCGCGCCGTAATCCCCTCGGATACTCCCCGCCGGCCAGCGGGGGCTTGAACCGACTAAAACCGCACGCCGTCTCGGGTCTACAGACGCCGGGGTGTAAGGTTGCCCATAAAGCATATCCCTCGCACCCCGACTGACCCTGGGCCATCTCTGGTTTCGAGATGGCTCTGTCGGGTTTGGGAACCACGGTGTCCCCGTCTTGCCCCGGTTTGGGGAAGGGGCGTTAGTCGCCCCACCGTCCCGTCCTGCTTCTGCTGGGGAGAGTGGGAGACAGGCGGCCTCACCAGGCCTGCGCTCATGGAGGACTTAGGTCGTTAAGCGACCTGCGACACGCGGTGAGCATGTTGCGGGCTCGGATGGCCGGGAGAGTTCTAAACC
Organism: Cybosia mesomella; assembly: GCA_946251805.1. NCBI lineage: Eukaryota > Metazoa > Arthropoda > Insecta > Lepidoptera > Erebidae > Cybosia > Cybosia mesomella. The sequence goes on from OX276393.1 coordinate 38,475,324, forward strand.
TCTCCCGGGCGCGCTCCGCCATCTCTCTCTCAGAAGGAGGTGGCGGCGGCCCACGCGCTCGCGCTCCGCAGCATTGCTGCAATCATGCTGCCGAACGAGAGGACTCCCACCCCGATGGCTGCCACGAGGTCACGCCTCGGCGCTTCCCACGCCGGGCAGTCCGCCAGCGTGTGCAGCCCCGAGTCCTCGCTCGCGTCGCAGTGATGGCACTCAGGCTTTGGCTCCTTCCTGATCCGATGCAGGTGGTCCCCGAAGCTCTCCTTCCCCGAGATAACCTGCGTCAGTCGGTACTGTAAAGGCAGTACCGCATATAGCCCTTATTCGGCCACATACGACGAAGTGTGGATTGAACTATATTTGCTTCATTGAATCGCGAATCGCAAATACGCGTACCATATATTTAGCATGCTTTTTTTAAAATTATTATTGATTATGACCACTATCTCATCTGTTGGTGAGTGATGATGTGGGCGGTGGTGGAGCACGCTTGCCTAAAAGTAACCTGTTCACTCTAGACTTAAAGACTCCCAGGTTTTAGCTGTCCGGAAATACGTTGGCACGAATACGAATATACGAATATTCGGGTGAATACATCCTAACCGCATCTATATAGGTACTATTATACAAAGCTGAAGAGTTTGTTTGTTTGTTTGGTTGAACGCGCTAATCTCACGAAGTAATGGTCCGAATAGATTTTTTTTTGTGTTTGATAGCCCATTTATCGATGAAAGCTTATATATCATCACGCTACTACTCAAGATAGCGGAGCAGTAATCATTAATGTCAACAAATCGGACAATTTTCCATTCAGTATTGTAGAACTGATAATCTATGTCTGATAAATGGATGCCACTGGGCGAAGTATGCCACGGGCGAAGCCGCGGGGCACAGCTAGTAACAAATAACACATAACGAAGTGTGGTTCCAGCATTAGAAATCAATAAGCGTGTATATATTTACTGAAGGCCTGAACGTAAATACAATTAAAGCATACGTCCATAATAAGTTAGTCAAGTCCGATACCGAGATTGTGGTATTGGTAACTGGTACCAATATCACAAATCGCCCGGCGGGCTACAAGTAACATAATGAGATTTGTGAGACGTCCTGTGGGTGTAGCTTATGACGCTTCTCGTTAGCGAAGCTTTATTGTTTCAATATATTTACACACGGAATGATTTTCATTTAATGGCAGTACATAAGTCGACTCGGTAAAGTGTCAAAGAATACTTGTTTTGTATCCTGATTTGTTGTACCTATTAAATGTACAATTACAACTGCCATAACTGTATTACGATATAATGGGTGAGCCTTTTTCCGTCAACCGTTCAACTTTTCATAGGCTGTATAATTATGTTTACTGTCGGATAGAGGGCAGTTCTATCGCTTAATGACCTTGTACAATACACATCAGAGGTGATGGAATTGCCCCATGATCTACCGAGACCCACTATAGATTAGTAGAAAACTATGATCTTTAACACTGTGGAAGATATGAGTAGGTAATAAATAATATACATAACCAATAGATACTACTAACAACAGATAGAACTGGTGGTAGAAATTTGATGACACAAATTTGTCACAAAATTCGGCCGGGTAGGTACCACCGTGCACGATTGCGAAAAACCCTCCATAGTAATTCAATTTCGGTTTGATTGCGTTCAGGGGTCCGCAAGTGCATAGCCGGGCAGGGGGATTGTGGTCGCAGCACTAGTGGGACCGGTGGGTGTCACGCGGTGCTGCGACGACAATCCTCTTCTGATGAGGCCGTCAAGCTGAGTGCCACCATTGTTAACATGGTACGTGTATGTAATGTAGACCCTCTTTCCTGAGACTTTAACTTCAGCTTACCATCAGGCGAGGTGAAGTCAAATTGTCGTGTCCTAAATATAAAAAAAAATGCTAAAGTTGGTTTGGAAAGATGTTTGTATCACAATTACGCAAGAACGGCTGAACGGGTCTGGATGAAGTTTGCCACGGATATATTATAGGCTTCAGACTCATTAAGTAGCGTCTATATGGTATTCCAATACTACATTAGCTACTTTAACAGAAAAAAAAATATCCTAAAATTGTTGAAATCGAAATTTAATCTGTATATCTTGTATACAATACAAATAAATAAAATTGAAGTGTCTGTTTGTAATACTAAAATAACAGATTTTTATTGATTGCATATGTAGTACTAATAACAAAACTACAATTTTTAAAATTTTTGTCTCTCTGTCGGTTTGAAAGAGGTAATCTCTGGAACGGCTGCCCGATTTTGACGGGTTTTTCACTGGCAGATAGGTAATGTTAAAAGGCGTAACATAGGCTACTTTAATTTTAGAAAAATAATTAGGGATCCGTGCATAAAATTAAAACTTTCGAAAAAGGGAATATAATCTGATTTACTAAGGAACGGCTAAGCCGATTTGGACGGGACTTTCACTGGTAGATAGGAAATGTTAAAAGACGTCACATAAGCTACTTTAATTTAGATAAACGAATTAGTGTTCCCCACAAAACAAATTAAAACCCTCAAAATTGTGACTAAAATCTGATTTACTCTGGAACCGCTGGGCTACTTTTGACGGAACTTTCATTGGTAGATAGGTAATGTTACAAGGCGTTACATAGGTTGTTTTTATTTTAGAAAAAATACGGTTCCGTGCAAAAGAACTAAAACCCTAAAAATCTAAATCCAAACGGAAGAAGTCGCGGGCACAGCTAGTACTAATTAAATTTCATTCACTTTCGTTACTTATACACTGGCCTAAGTATTGCGTTTGTAGACAGTATCAGTGGTTAAGGCTAACAATTCAATAGCGGCCATAAGTCAAATCTCGACGGGGAGCTGGTACACGTAGGAGTCCGTCAAGCCACCAGGTGTTCCGTACACTTTATTTATTGCGTGCACTAACTCACAGGATTTATAACAGTCTGTATGTATGTCGTACTGGAGATAGGTGTCAGCTGTTGCATATCAGTGTTGATTTTAAACCTAATTGTCATTCAGGTGTGTAATAGTTGGTGATGAAGAATCATTGAACACTGGTGGTAGAAATTTGATGACACAAAATTGTCACGAAATTCGGCCGGGTGGGTACCACCGTGCACGATTACGAAAAACCCTCCATAGTAATCCAATTTCGGTTTGATTGCGTCCAGGGGTCAGCAAGTGCATAGCCGGGCAGGGGGATTGTGGTCGCAGCACTAGTGGGACCGGTGGGTGTCACGCGGTACTGCGACGACAATCCTCTTCTGATGAGGCCGTCAAGCTGAGTGCCACCATTGTTAACATGGTACGTGTATGTAATGGTGACCCTCTTTCCTGAGACTTTAAGTTCACAAATTTAAAAAAAAAATGCAGAATTCACTCAAAACTAATCAATGAGGTAATAGAACTTCATAATATAATATTTAACATCATTCCAAAACGAATAGCTTCCGACCTTTCTTTTCGCATTTGATTATTACCTAAAGTTTTTATTATCAAATTAGTATATCAAGAATATTAATATTCATGATTCTTAATGACATACATATAGCCAAAATATATGCAAAACACATTATAAGATCAATAAAACAGCTAACTTATTAAGGATGTTAGTATTGTGACTATTATGTTACAAGGTCAATAGGTATAAAAACAGTCTGGTTTTCCGCGCGACGAAGTTAAGGCCCTGTCTGGAGGTAAGCTACCATAATTATACTTATTTTTTGTTTCTAAGATTATTTCTCTCTCTCTCTAAGATTACTGGTGCTAGACAGTTGTTTTTTTTTATATATATACTGCTAATTATCTACTGTTCACGCACATTCAAAAACATTTTGGATAAATAGAGCAGTTTCTTGTTAAAAAAATTGCAAAGAAACACTCTTTGAAATAAATTTTTCGTTTCAATTATCTCTGTTTCATTTGTTTGGCGGCAAACGGATATATAAATTTAAATTTAAAATTTAAAAAATATGACGGATTTGAGGATGTTAATTTGTAGATATTCCACTAGCTGATTAAATTTTCTTTACATTTGTAACAAAAAATATATATTTCATCGCTAAAAATATTGAGATAATTGAAACGAAAAATTTATTGCAAAGAGTGTTTCTTTGCAACGTTTTTTAACAAGAAACTACTCTATTTATCCAAAATGTTTTTGAATGTGCGTGAACAGTAGATAATTAGCTGTATATATAAAAAAATCAACTGTCTAGCATCAGTAATCTTCGAGAGAGAGAGAAATAATCTTAGAAACAAAAAATAAGTATAATTATGGTAGCTTACGTCCAGACAGGGCCTTAAGTAAATGTTTATTTTACCCCTGCTTAGATAATATCTAGGTAATTAGGCTTCATGAGTCGCAATTAAGTACTTTACTTGAACGATAAATGAACAGTATTCCTATCTAATTGATAACATTAATATATCCTCACATTATTAATTGATAGTTAGATGTAATTAATTTGCACAATTCATGATAAAAAGATAACTACTTTTTTTTTTATATATATTTAGGACACGTCAATTTGACTTCACCTCGCCTAATGGTAAGCTGAAGGTAAAGTCTCAGGAAAGAGGGTCACCATTACATACACGTACCATGTTAACAATGATGGCACTCAGCTTGACGGCCTCATCAGAAGAGGATTGTCGTCGCAGCACCGCGTGACACCCACCGGTCCCACTAGTGCTGCGACCACAATCCCCCTGCCCGGCTATGCACTTGCTGACCCCTGAACGCAATCAAACCGAAATTGGATTACTATGGAGGGTTTTTTGCACTCGTGCACGGTGGTACCCCCTTTTTTTTTTCTTCGTGCGGAAGTCCCTTCGGATACCCCCTCGCCATCCAGCAGGGGCGGTTATGTCGGGCTTGAACCGACTAAAACCGCACGCCGTCTCGGGCCTTCAGACGCCGGGGTGTAAGGTTGCCCATAGAGCATATCCCTCGCACCCGACTGACCCTGGGCCATCTCCGGTTTCGAGATGGCCCCCTCGGGTTTGGAAACCACGGTGTCCCCGCCTTGCCCCGGTTTGGGGGAGGGGCGCTAGTCGCCCCACCGTCCCGGCCTGCTTCTGCTGGGGTGACAGGCGGCCGAATTTTGTGACAAATTTGTGTCATCAAATTTCTACCACCAGTGGTAGAAATGAAATTAATATGAAATAAATATGAAACTTTCTGAATCTAAAATGGAAAAGATTAAGTAAAGATATTGATATAACTATTTTGAGACCAATATCATTGACATCAGGCGCTCTATCTGAGCCGAAAGTGATTATGCAAATAGTTACACAATTCATTTTTAATAATTAAGCGTAACGAGCCGAAGGCGAGCGAAGCGTCTTTGGTTTCAAAGTTGTATTTCAAAGTGATACTCCTCCGAGACCGTTTGACTGATCTCGACCAAATTTGCCACGGTGATCAAGTAGATATTACTGAGTGTCGTAAGGGGTCGAATGTCCAGCTCGGTCTTACCATCGAGGAATAATCACCGAAAAACCAAATCAATGGAAAAAGACGACCGGTCACGTTGACCTATTGTTGGATAGGCAAATCTCGCTGCGCTTAAGTTTGGGTTGATTGCGAAACTGGTAACCGTCCTAGTTATGTTATTATGATATGGTCAAATAGAGTAATTTATGACTATAATATTGTTATGTCAACATGTGAAAAACCAAATCATTTGGATGTTAAATCTATGTATTCTAACAGCTTCATCCATCAATTAAAACATATAAATAGTTGCAAATAACTGCTACATTGACAAGCTGTTTGCAATTATACACGTACTAGGTAAACAGAACTGTTCGCAGTTAAGTGTCGTAATTATGAACGATAAGATACAAAATCAATTAACATTATCATAACCAGTGTTATTTTGTTCAATTACCTATGCTATATTGGTTTGAAAACATTGTAACTTGCTGCTTTAACTTAAGTTTTTATAAACACCATTTATGTGGGTACCTTTTTTTTTCTTGCGGAAATCCCCCCGCTGCCCGGCGGGGGCGGTTGCCTGGCGTGAACCGACTAAAGCCGCACGCCGTTTCTGGTCTTCAGACGCCGGAGTGTACGCTTGCCCATAAAGCATTTCCCTCGCACCCCAAATGACCCAAACCCGAGGGGGCCATCTCGAAACCGGAGATGACCTTCTCGGGTTTGGGAACCACGGTGTCCCCGTCTTGCCCCGGTTGGGGGGGGGGGGAGGTAGTGTGCTAGTCGCCCCGCCCGCTAGTGTTCAGTTCAGTCAGTTCAGTCCATTTTCAAGTTGGTTTCGCAAAAGGGTGAAGACGAGCAAAATGCTGCAGAAATACACTTTTTTTTATATTTAAGACACGTCAATTTGACTTCATCTCGCCTGATGGTAAGCTGAAGGTAAAGTCTCAGGAAAGAGGGTCACCATTACATACATGAACCATGTTAACAATGGCGGCACTCAGCTTGACGGCCTCATCAGAAGAGGATTGTCGTCGCAGCACCGCGTGACACCCACCGGTTCCACTAGTGCTGCGACCACAATCCCCCTGCCCGGCTATGCACTTGCTGACCCCTGAACGCAATCAAACCGAAATTGAATTACTATGGAAGGTTTTTTGCAATAGTGCACGGTGGTACCCACCCGGCCGAATTTTGTGACAAATTTGTGTCATCAAATTTCTACCACCAGTATCACAGTATCTACATATCGTATTTGGGTGTACAGGCTCTTACCAACATCCTTGAGGCCCAGGCTAACTTCACCTGCAAGTCGGTACACCTGCTAAGCGCAGACGCACCTTACAGTGTTGGGATGTCAGATGGCAGTCACTCCCGGAAAAGCCGACATACCTACCAAAAATAAAAAAGTAGATTTCGGGCTCCAAAGTGCAAACTTTGGATTCAACTGGGTAGTTGCTATGAGGATGACGATTATATATCAAAGAAGACACTTTTTGTATTGGCATATACTTTTTATGGTGTTATTAGTAAAGTCGATGAATGGTTGCTGGGTCAAACCCAGTAGGTACACTTCTAATGTCCCGAGGGGGCCATCTCGAAACCGGAGATGGCCCAGGGTCAGTCGGGGTGCGAGGGATATGCTCTATGGGCAACTTTACACCCCAGAGTCTGTAGACCCGAGACGGCGTGCGGTTTTAGTCGGTTCAAGCCCGATATAACCGCCCGCTGGCCGGCGGGGGGGTAACCGAAGGGATTTCTGCACGAAAAAAAAAAATTATTTGTCCAAACTGACTGGTTCATCAACCGTTCCAACCATCTTAGTTAATCATTTTCAAAGTAAGAAGCATGAACTGTCATATACCTGTCTCTGGTTAGAAATAGAACAAAAAAAAACACAGTAGTAACACATAGTAACTTAATACATGTACTTCTTAGTTGAAGGGGTTATGTGTGACCTCTGTTACTTATAGTTTTAAATTAAAGAAGAAGCCCTTGAGTAGCTCAATTGACAGAGAACCTAAGCAAATTTCAATTTAAAACACGGAAAGAAGTAAATTTATAACATAACATAACATAATTTCACGCCTATCCTCGAAGGGGTAGGTAGAGGTTTATTACACACCCACGATTCGCCAGTTATGTTAAGGTTCCAATGTAATAGGGGGCGAGCCTATTGCCATCTACCGGGCAAAATATTAAGCGAGCGATAATTAATATTTATTAATCGATAAATTAATAACAACCTTGAGATATATCCAAGCTTTCAGTAACGCCGCGGTAACCTAGTGGTATCGGTAATGGACTGCTGAGACGAGGTCTCGGGTTCGATACGAGGTTTTACGATGGCACACACTTTTCGATGCTTTTCGAAGCTATGTGTGTATTTATCGCAGGTTTATAAGTGCCCGGTTAATGGCAATAGGCTCGCCACCTATTACATTGGGACCTAAACATAAACTGGCGAAATGTGGGTGCTAGCACCTCTGTCTACCCCTTCGGGGATATAGGCGTGAGTTTATGTTATGTTCAGTAACGTTAAATGTGGGTGCTAGCACGTCTGTCTACCCCTTCGGGGATATAGGCGTGAGTTTATGTTATGTTCAGTAACGTTACATTTTTTCACTACGCCATGCTTCTTAAGATTCCTTTGAGGTATATACGCATTCGGTTAATTCCTACGCGCGAATTCTCAATACATTAAATGCTTCTTTCATTTCGTCATTAAAACAAAATGCCATCACATAAAGCCGCTTCATTACTTTCCTAACAAAGTTATTAGGTATCAAGTGAATCCCTTAACCCTTCTTTCACCCTCTGCTGCGGGTTTATTCACCGCTCATTACAGAAGGGTTAAGATTGAGCTTCGGCCTTATAGACCGATGCAGCTTGCAGTATTTTAAGTCAAATTAAAGTAAATTTACTTGCTGAGTTATTAAGCCTTTTTAGAAAGAGGGATCAGAAGGGGTATAGGAATTATAGGTTTATTTATTTGAGACAATACCAAAGTAATTTATGTTTCAAAAAAATATTCTTATGGGCGTTATACATTTAGTAAGTATGTACTCATCCTATAAATTTAGATCAAAAAAGAGAACATCTAGGACGGGACTTGAACCCGCGACCACAGTCCCTTACAGAGGGAACGCTCTGACCAACTGAGCAACCTAGACACGTCCCAGATATTCTAAATTCTCCGATATATTATATACGTCTTAAGGCAACGCTGGAGCCGTCTACCGTAATTCTTGCGAATTACGGAAACAATGATAAAAACGACTGTAAAGTCATTCATTCATAAAAAAAACATTCTGACATTGTCTAGTATATTAGGTAGAATATTGTGTTTAGCAAAAAGTGGTCTGCAACTATCAATGGGACCAGCTTCACTTAATACTCGGATGCATTTGTTTTGTGCCTTGAAAACGTCATCAGCCACTATGGAGTTAGCTAAGTACACGACATAGACATTCGCTACACCAGAGTGTCACTAGCGCTGTGGGTTGTTGTTGGCACCACTTCTTTTCATCTGTAAATACTCAGTTTCCACATAAAATAATAATTAATTACATATTCAAATAAATTTATATTTTTACACATATCATACAGTATCTATTTACAATCATTATGATCATATCATTAATCACTATAAATAACATATATAATACGCCAGTGACTCGGGCCTCTACATCAGTCGCAGCGAGTTCGCCGCCGAGGAAGGTTCTCCGCACTCGACGGCGTCCCGACCTGTACCACTGAAGATTTCGACCGCAGTGATCGACGTAACGTCTGGAATACAAGTTTCCGATGGACCCCGGCCAAATAGCCCGGATGCAGTATATTCTATATAAATAACATTCATCATCGAAGGTACCAAGTGGTCGATATCGATGTCGATAATGCTTCGATACGATATTTTCCCTCGCACTAGCAAGCAACATCATCTCATCACCCGTTGCCATGGTTGATTGTCAAGTCAAGATTTCCCAAGTCGCGGAGCTCTATAATATTTTATTGTTTAATTTAGTTTTTACATCCTGACCTGCTTCTTCAGCTATATGATCCTGTGTTAAAATTCTCTTTTTCTGCTCCTTCTAAATTTATTAGTTGTTTTGTGTTTAAGTGAATGATTGTCCCACGTTGTGGACATTGAATATTATAGAAACTTATACCTACGCACGTAAGTTGTTTGGACTAGTCCAATTCCCAAACTCTCCTTTCACAACATTCCCTTCTACCGCCATAGCGCAATTCCAAACATCTAAATAAGAAACACAAGATGAATAGTTGAATGTTTATTTATTATATGCCTTATTGGAACCTCCCGACCACCTTAAAAAAGACAGCTACAATGAAACAGTGTACTAATAGGTTATCCGACATATTTACAAGTATCAAATCAGAGGTCATTGGCTACTAATTGCAATGTTCTTCTTTAATTGTCAGCACTATACAGCCTTCACGAAAATAACTGAGACGACCATAAAAAAATACAACCGCCTAGGCGAGCCGTTGCTCTTGTACATATTATTAGAGAATTGATAGATTAGCCAGCGTTGAGTAGATATGACATGTGATTGACAGCCATGCCTCGTGGCGGGATATTAGATAATTGCATGGTAATTTGTATGTTTTCAACTTTAGTGCTACTGTTTTTGCAGTGTTAATGATATTATAATGGAAGTTATTACGATTATCGTGTTATGTTCAATGTTTGTGTTAAAGTAAAAAGTTACTTGGCACGACCGAGTAACTTTTTTGCTTTTTTTATATATTCAAATAAATAAATAAATATTCTGCGACATTTTACACAGCGCTAGCTAGACCCAATGTAAGCATAACTTAACTAGCTTGTGGCATAGGTTCTAGAATAGTTTACTTTCTTTTGTATATTATACATAGAAACATCCAGACCATTGCAAATAGACATATTCAGGCAAACAAATATTTGCACTGAGCAAAAGTCAAACGCACTACCGCTACGCCACAGACGTCGTCAAAATTTTTTTTAAGTCGTAACAGTATTTTGCCTGATATTTTCTTTCAAATTTAAATAGGTGTCATTATAGCTTACGTGTCTTGATTTGATTATAGTCATCATGTAGTTTTCTTTGAAAATGTAAAATGTGATCTTATCACTAATCACACCAATGTACAAAATAAAAATCTTAAAGCTACTTAGGAAGTCGCCCTTTCGATCAAATGGTCTCGAGTTCGAATGCTGGCCATTACACTACCAACGTGAACCCACTCCTAACACAAACAATTTAGCTTACCTGGAGGGTTTAGGTTAGGTTAACAAAATTATTAAAAAAAATCATATGCTCCAATAAAACGAGTAAAATAAATAAATATCCTATAAGAAATACAAATGTACTATCTTTATTTCATCTGCTCTTTGCCCATAAAGCAAGACCGCCGCGGGCGCCTGTCGTTCAGACGGTCAAAATAATTTAATTAGCCGTGGTAATTACTGCGCACGATCACATAGCCCAGCTGCGGCTGCGCTTGTACCAGCACGTGATACTCTTGTTTTGAATCCAACTTGATTTGAGCCCAGATTCAACTGATGTGAAATTCGCTGTATCGTTTCAGGAGAGAGGACGAAGTATGCTAAGGTGTGTTTTCATTCTTTTTTGACCTAAATTTTTCTGTGCATTTTGAAGCTACTATTTTTAATATATTCATAACATAACATAACTTCACGGCTGTATCCCCGAAGGGGTAGGCAGAGGTGTATTACACACCCACGATTCGCCAGTTATCTTAAGGTCCCAATGTAATAGGGGGCCGTCTACTGAGCACATTATTAAGCGAGCGAAACTCCAGAGGCGTACGTAACGGACTGCTGAGATGAGGTCTCGTGTTCGATCCCCTGTCGCCCCGGGTACACACTTCTGACTTTTCGTAGTAAGTGTGCATTAATAAATGTTAATTATCGCTCGCTTAATAATGTGCCCGGTAGATGGCAATAGGCTCGCCCCCTATTACATTGGGACCTTAACATAACTGGCGAATCGTGGGTGAGTAGTACACTTCTGCCTACCCCTTCGGGGATTCAAGCGTGAAGTTATGTTATGTTGAACATTTATTAATGCACACATAACTTCGAAAAGTTAGAGGTGTGTGCCCGGGGCGACTGGGGTTAAGCGTATATACGCATGTATATAGCTTATGTGTACAGGCATAGGTGTATTAAAACCCACCTCTTGCAAACTTGTTCTCAGTCGTACGTTACGGTACTTTTCTAAACTCTGGATCTTCCTATAAAAAAGCCAAGTCTTTTGTCTGACTCTAAATAAATCACTGGGCTACCAAGCCAGTGTATGCAATTGACGCTAAATCTATATATATATATATATATATATAAAACTAGCTGACCCGACAGACTTCGTACTGCCTCAATCGATAACAACTTCCATATTTATTCACCTTTTAAACCTTCTCTGTACCTCCGCAAATAATTCAAGACCAAAATTAGCCTAATCGGTCCAGCCGTTCTCGAGTTTTAGCGAGACCAACGAACAGCAATTTATTTTTATATATAAGAAGAAGAAAGAAGAAGAAGAAGAAGAAGATATATATATATATATAAAACTAGCTGACCCGGCAGACTTCGTACTGCCTCAATCGATAACAACTTCCATATTTATTCACCTTTTAAACCTTCTCTGGACCTCCATAAATAATTCAAGACCAAAATTAGCCAAATCGGTCCAGCCGTTCTCGAGTTTTAGCGAGACCAACGAACAGCAATTTATTTTTATATATAAGAAGAAGAAGAAGAAGAAGAAGAAGATATATATATATATATAAAAATAGCTGACCCGGCAGACTTCGTACTGCCTCAATCGATAACAACTTCCATATTTATTCACCTTTTAAACCTTCTCTGGTCCTCAAATAATTCAAGACCAAAATTAGCCTAATCGGTCCAGCCGTTCTCGAGTTTTAGCGAGACCAACGAACAGCAATTTATTTTTATATACGAGTATAAGAAGAAGAAGAAGAAGACTAAGTCACGTTAGTGATGACCGAGATAAACTCAAGAACGGGAGGACCTATTTTCATGACCTTAGATTTTTTAGATTTGGCTCCGCCTATAATGTGCCTTTTTGCAGTTTAGTTTTTTTTTGCGCAAATCGCCACGGTCGGCCAGCGGGGGATGGTTATGTCGGACTCAAACCAACTAAAACCTCACGCCGTCTCGGGTCTTTAGTACCGTATCCTAGAATATTTATTTATTATTTAATTTTTTTTTATCTGTCAGGTGGCAGACAAGCTCACGGCCCACCTGATGGGAAGCGGTTACCGTCGCCTATGGACGTGTGCAATACCACAGGCGTCACACTCGCGCTGCCGACCCTGTAAAAACCTTCTAAATTGAGCTGATAAGGTAACCAATATAACTTGATTCTTAGACAGAACGAAGTTATAAATAATTAAGGGTATATGGGGGCCCTACCAAGAACTGGAGGCTTAAGCCTACCTCACCACCTAGCGGGTACCCCTACTAGGTGGGGCTCCGCGGAGGCTCTGGCGCAGGCTTCCCTCTAGGTGTTGGGAAATCAGACGATAGTCGCCCCCATATTTTTTTTAAAATATCTCCAATGTACAGACACAACAAATTTTCAATTTTATTATAGTAAAGTTAGAAAGATTGTGAGTGTGCTGTCTGTGCGTCTTGTGATCTAGTGATTACTTGTACAGTGTCATGTTTCTCCCTGGGGTTATCCTTTTGAGAATTTACCCGGAGTGCCCGGCAATGGACACTTGGGGAGGACACCGTGTGGTTTTAGTCGGTCCGATTCCGGCACCGAAGGGGTGAAGCCCGTGGGGGATTTCACACACAAAAAAAAATTTAGATAGATAGACGATAAACCAAACACCCAGAGTTCAGTGCAACTTATAATTGACTCGTCTTCCTCAAGTTTCACGATACAATATCAAACAGTTCAAAGGTCTCCTGATGCTCGAACAGTGAACCAATTGTTTAACTTTACATTTGATATATTACATATGCCACGCAGATCTTGCTAACTTGCTTACGTGGAAGCTGTTTGATAACATCATTTGTGATCAAATATTATCTGTAACCAAAAATTACTGGCTTGAAGTCGTTAAAGATGACATTCGTTCCTGACGGCGCGCGGCGTGAATAACAGATCTCTTACGGTCTTAGGTATCTACCTAAGACCGTATGAAGTGTAGGAGAAGGAGAAATAAGACCTACGGGCTCCACATGGAAGCAAAGGATTCATTCAAGCTCCACAGAGGAAGCAAAGGATTCGTTCATCTCCACAGAGGAAGCAAAGGATTCATTCAAGCTCCACAGAGGAAGCAAAGGATTCATTCAAGCTCCACAGAGGAAGCAAAGGATTCATTCAAGCTCCACAGAGGAAGCAAAGGATTCATTCAAGCTCCACAGAGGAAGCAAAGGATTCATTCATAAATTTATAAAATATAAAATTTAAAAAAAAAATAGTCTGAAAAAGGATTGTGTGGTTTTATGAAACCACGGTAAAAGTGAAACTTTTTTTTCACATTATAGACATTTAACTAAAATTGCAATTGCAAGAATTTTTGCACTATTCTTTGCTTTTTCCTCGTTGATGAGCTTTTTGGACTCACTAGCTGTGTCGTTGTTTACCAAAAGCAAATAAAAGTTTCACTTTAATAAATAACAACATTTACATTAAACACTGACAAACAAAATTTACATTAAACACTGACAAAAACAAACAAAATAGCGTGGAGCACTGGCACGAATGAGTAATAGTCTATACACTACACGGTCAGCTGCTGCGAACTATAGGCGCCGCCATATTGGCCTTGGCTGCTATGACGAGCGCCTTTCACTTTATCCCTAGTCCGCGGCCGACCGTCACGCGACATGCAACACGCAGACGAAAAAGTTTGAGACGATGTAATAAAAGTTTCACTTTAAAAAGTTTGCTTTTGTATCCAGGAGAACGGTCCCCCATCATGTATTCCTATATAGGCCCTGATAACGGTGTTCGAAATCCATGAAAATTTAATAGCAAACTTCTTATGAAATATGTGCATTTTTCTTTATTTTAAAGCATAATGAGCGGCGATAGCCCAGTGGCGTACGTAACGGACTGCTGAGACGAGGTCTCGAGTTCGATCCCCATTCACCCCGGGCACACACCTCTGACTTTTCGTAGCTATGTGTGCATTAATAAATGTTAATTATCGCTCGCTTAATAATGTGCCCGGTACATGGCAATAGGCTCACCCCCTGTCAAATTGGGACCTTAACCTAACTGGCGAATCGTGGGTGTGCAATACACCTCTGCCTACCCCTTCGGGGATACAGGCGTGAAGTTATGTTATGTGTTAGTATGTAATTGATAGAAAAATCATAAAATAAACTGGTTGGACTTATTGTTTTTTTCTATTTTTGTGTGAAAATCTTAATGCGGTTCACAGAATACATCTACTTACCAAGTCTCAACAGCATAGCCATACGGACGGACAGACAGACAGACATGACAAATCTATAAGGGTTCCGTTTTTTGCCATTTGGCAACGGAACCCTAAAAAATTCAAATAGGTATCACACATAAATTGAGAAGTCATCTCATTCCAGTTACGTCGCATGAGGTTTCAACACTTATGGAGTCAAAAACTTATCGAGTCATCAATAGTTAAAACTAATATCAGGCACCAAATCTTTTCTCGCTGCAGTGTATAAAGCCAAGAATTACTTACACAACCCGTCTAGCAACTAAATCAGTTAATCTGTCGTTGTAAGTAGGTTGCAATAGAAATAAACAAGGTATTAAACTGGAGTCGAACCCGGGCCGCGTGATTGATGTACGCATATCTGCGCTAATGATAAGCCGGTACTGGTACTAATTAACACCGGGAATGCTGTCTTGCCACTTTAGTATCACTATTTATATAGGCTTGAATTTGTTTGGATTTTAGATGGACGAGGAGTGATTTACGTGATACTTACACTCGCTTGTACTCGCTGGAACATTGTCCAATTATTTTGTTACTAACCAGGCATTTAAATTACCTTGGGTTTGAATTCTACCAATTGATTGAATGTGATGTTGTGTTGAATGTTTCGTATGTATGCATTATTTTATCAGACCAAAGGATTTGTGAATGATAATGATTCTACTCACCCCTAAAAAGAAAATTGAAAAATCTTATTATAGACAAAGGTTTGTAACCGTAGTCGTATGTAGTTTCGAACGCCGCTGTGAAGACACACGCTGTTGCGAATTATTTTTCTACTGCCTCACAGGTTCGAAAGCTAATGGACTCGAATGAAATAGTCGCGAAAGACACTGTTTCGATAATCATTGATGCGATTAGAGTGACTAGTGGTTCCGGCGCTTCTGGGTTAGGTTAGGTTAGAACTGTGACCCCAACAGAGCCGGAACCACTAGTCCAGAAAGTTGGATTTCGATAACGTGACTATATTCGAGCGTATGATGCAGTGAAAATGTTTTTCGAAACAGCGTCTTTCGCGACTATTTCATTCGAGTCCACGAGCTTTCGAACCTGTGAGGCAGTGGAAAAATAATTCACAGCAGCGTGCGTCGCAAGGACGGCATTCGAAACTACATATGTATCCCGTTTGTAACATAGCCAAATTGAAGAGATAACCCTTGCGGAAATCTAGGTCACCAAGTCAAAAACCTCAACATTATAAGTGGTACGATCAGAGATCTAGAAGTTTGATAAACTAACCCTCAGTTATGTTTTATGTTAATCTGTTAGATGCGTCTAAATACGTATGTAGTCAATAAATATCGCTTGCAATAATAATAAAACACATAGATTGCATACCGCTCGAAATAAATCATTATTAAGCAATGATGTAGCGAGGTTTTGGGGACTGCGTAGCACAGAGAACAGTTAGACCTGACATTTTTATTTTATGCAGAAACTATTATACCTAATGTTATTCAAATAATGTTTTGTTAAGTAATATAAATACGCCTTTCGGTAATAACCATAATATTAATTCATATCTTTGTAGGCAATCAAAATTTATTACATTATTTGTTGTCGTTAGTTATGATATGTCCTAAAAACAACGGCACAATTTTATCAGGTGAAAGTTAAACAGTATTTATATAAATCATGAATAATTATAATTAATAGTTTCAAGCATCTTAATAGTGGCAATACAACAATTATTTCTGAAGGATAGTTACAGTAAAAACTAGAACAAGGACCTCTGTAATTAAATTAACGACCGTGTTATAAGAATTTTTAAGGTCACTAACGAATTCCTTTTAGTTATGAAACTCTAAAAAATACGAATTTGTAGCGTATTTTACCACTATCAAATCGTGCCCAATCAAGAAATATCAAGTGCATACAATATTTTAAGTATTTCCTTTAAGACCATTAGTGATAGCCCGGAATCAATTAGTATCAATCAGTTTAATGAAGCTCTCAGAAGAGCTCAATGTTTCGACCTGTCAATGTTAAACAAACTGAAATAGAAGCCTTCACAATTTTTTTTATTAAATCAATAGTTCAAAAAAAAAATTTTTTTTATTAAAAGTTATGTAAAATGTATAATTATAAAATAATATTGTAATGTATAATTATTATAATAATATAATATTGTAAATGAAATAACATAAGAATAAGTAAGGTACTTCCCATCTTATATCCCATTCTCCTCCCTACCCCCCTCATACCCATATTCTGCACATATGATAGCTAAGCATTAACAATCTGGGTGAATATTAGGTGACTTAGTCGTAAATACACAGTCTAAGTTTCGTATCACGTGTACTCGTAACGGTAAGATTTAAGTTATTCGGTGCCGGGTTGCAAATAAAAATTATTAAACAGTTATAGTTAATTTATTAAAGTTAATAAATAGTTAAGTATTTTTTTAAATGTTGATTGAAGAAATAAGTGTTCTTGTTATATAAATACAATAATTATACAGTCAGTATCGGAAATACACTTTAAGGATTTAGTCTGTTTGATTCAAATAAACTTAAAGGTATCACTTAACTGTTCACCGCAGTAAGCTGAAACATAAAGATCGACGCTTCTCAATATTTTGCAAAAATTTGTAGTAGAAATAAATACATGTCTTCATTTGTCACATCTGGTACTTTTTACGGTCTGTGGAGGCTGGAGTCCGTAGCGGATAGAGTGTCGTATAGCTAAATATATGCGTATGCAGTTCAGCGCACAGGTTTCATATAGTAGTTGATAAATATAATGTTTGTTTTCTAAATGACATCATGTATTTTGTAATGATGATACAGGAGTGAATTACATCGTGGGCCTGCGTGGGCCACCGGGTAAATGTAATTAATTCATACGTTTGATTTATTAATAATTGAGCTGAGTGAGACGAAGTCGAGCGATACCTCCTCATACCAGACTTCAGGATTTTCTTTGTCTCAGGTCTCCTCCTAAACTACTAATCCAAATTTGACATGATTAAAGAGGTCAATCAGAGGAAGGTTTATGGATATATTTTGAAAAATTCCAGATGGAATTACATAATAACCGCTCGAGACACTGTGACCAAAGTTTACACGCTCAGAAAGCATGTCCAGAGTTGTGACTTTCAAAAAGAATTTTCAAAATTGGACTTGCCACGGACGAATGTCAAAGTCAAAGTCAAAGTCAAAGTCTAAAGTCTTTCAAAATCTGATTCCCACCACCACAGTTGAACAAATTATTGATGAAAGTGATGATGAATGAATGATTTTAATGATAAATAAATCGCTCTTAATAATTCAAATCACGATGTCTCACTCAGCTCAACATTGCAAGCAGCGATTCGCCTTGCAGACCTAGTAAATAAATAAAACAAGAATTTTAATCTCATAAACGGGTCTCAAGTGATTAAATAATATATATAAAGCAAGAACATTCAAATATTAATTTTAAAACTAAGACATAGTTAATTAATCACTTAATAAAGTTTTAAATACAATATCTATCTACTGTTACTAACACATATGGACCTATTATTATACCTTAATATAAAAAATATCATATTTTATAGCCCACAGGCAAACAAATATGATTTCCCATGCGAAAGCATTTACCTCCAGCGAAGCACGTTTCTAGATCTATCGACACCATTGATAGGCAGATCTTCGGGTATAGTACCCTTGCAATAATAGTCTACCACGTTTTCACTCTTGGAGAACGTGTATTTCAACAACGCTATAAGCGCTCTAATCTCTAAACTTGTAAATTGATCACTCAAGATAGAACTATTGTTAAGTGTTTGTAGAACTTTAATTAAGTAAACGAACACATGACACACTATTAATAAGCCCAACAACACAAATAAGGATAACACCACACTATTTTCTGATAAATTCTACACTTAAATTATATGATCACGACCCAATTCCGTGAAAGTATTCTGCGCCATGACAATAACAGTTCACTTGAGCACATTACTATGCGCGCTGGCGTCCGCACATCAGAAATCACTAGGTTATCGACACCACTCAATACAACGAATAGATTTTTTTCTACAACTGCATGATATATATTATAGTCGTAAAAAGCGGCTAGAATCCCACAGTCGTAAAAATAGATGTACGCAACGCTTCCCGCATCAATAATTCAGGATTACGTTCGGCGGTTCTACAGTTTACTTAGATCTGTATTACATTCTCGACTATACTACTAAGATTGTAAGTAAGCATACAGCCTAGCTGATGAAGAGCGTTCACCTCAGCCTATGGACGCTTGAAACAATATGTGTGTAACTTGTTAATCCTCGTCTTATACTGCCAGTGGGGACGCCGTTTGACCAGACGGGTGATCAGCCCTTATATGTGGGGCCATTTCACCCATTTCCCCTATAACGACTGTCATACATATTCGTATGGCAACCGGGACCGACATCTTAACGTGCTCTCCGAGGCACGACCAGACCAATGCAAATACTCATATTCATGCATACAAATATTTGCACTGAGCGGGGATCGAACCCGCGCCTCCTGCGTATCGGCCGCTTTCAATACCGCCACGCCACGGAGGCTGCCTTAATCCTCGTCTTAGTACCAAGTTAAAAGTGTCTAGTTGCTTTAGCTAGATGGTGAGAGTGGTACTATATGTAAGGATAGACTTGTTATGAAGAAATGCATCTTGGGACTTTGCTGTACTGTACTGCTTCGCACTGCTAAGCACACGAAGATTTTTATACGGTAACTTAACCTCATGTTCTAGGGGGAGACACAGTGTGTACAGTAATAGACGGCACTAAATACACAAAGAGTTCCAATTTATTTTCTGTTTGGCGCTGCGGGCCACTTCATTGATGCGTTTGGAAGTGATGGCACGCATGAGTGACTAAAGTTACCCTCGGCCGCTTTAGCAAGCGACCAGTATGATGTAGCCTGCAAGTTACTTCATCAAATCAGCCGTAGGAAGTCGACTGCTGAAGAACATAGGCCTCCCCCATTGACTGACCTTGCGGGAGGCCTTCCTACGCTGCGCTTGCCGTCTCCTGGTCTCCACACAAGAACCTTTCTGCCCCACCGGCCATCGGTTCTCCGAGCTATGTGCCTGCCACTTCAGCTTGCTGACTCGCTCTGCTATGTTGGTAACTCTAGTTCATCATTTATCGAACCTAGGAATCGTATTTTGTCTACAACAGAAAGCACCATTTTTGAAGAGACTCGTTCGCCGTGACATTTAGCATGCTTGAAAAAGACTTTTATTTTTTTTTCTATTTAAATTTAGAAGAAAAATTTAGTACCCATAATAAAAGTGTTTCAAAAATTCATTTAGATAGAGCAACAATAACAAACATGTTTTACCAACGAAGTCACGTCACTAAAAATACCAAACAAAATTGTCACTTATTTGGAATGACACAATCATTGAGCTGCAAAAGGACACCCGACGCCTACATAGCTAGTGATAGCTAGTCAAAATGCACAATTTGTGGCCCCTGCCGGGCGCGGCCGTGGGGCCGGGCCGTGCTACCCCCAAGGCACGTACGCACAACATTATTGTATATCTTTTTAAACGCACACCGTTATTTTTGTGACAGCCCCCTCATAGCAGGAACGGTTTTATCGCTTTTTATTGCTAGACATTCAAATATAAGTAGATTTTGCTATTATACTTCACAATATTCTGGTTTGTTGGATAAATCTGTAAGCCAACATTTGAAAGTAAAGGTAGTCATAACATAACATAACATAAACTCACGCCTATATCCCCGAAGGGTTCGGCAGAGGTGCTAGCACCCACATTTCGCCAGTTTAGGTGGCAAGCCTATTGCCATTAACCGGGCACTTATAAACCTGCGATAAATACAGGTAGTCATGATTCTATTAATATTTATATATGTGAAAATTTGTGAAAATCTACTTACTTTACTCAATCATGCCTAAAAAGTGAACAGATTTGGATGAAAATTGACACATAGATAGATCATTTCCTGGTTTAACTTTTCATCCCGGGAACAGGTTTCTGTAGAGAACGGGAAAACTACACCACGCAGATGAAACTGAAATAACGGAACGGAACAAATCATCTAGTTGTTTTTTTTTTAAATATTCGTAACCGAAATTACTAATTTCTTGTGTTAGGAGTGGGTTCACGTCGGTAGTATAATGGCCAGGATTCGCATCCGGGACTTCTCGATTGTAGGGTCGACTCCTCAACCACCAAACTACCGACGTAATGTCATGAGGACTTGTGATAACACGCTTTATATGAAATAATTATATTCTTAGTTGTGCTAGAAGACAATACTTATTAGAGATTATTTCAGTTTTGCAGTGATTGGATATACGTCCGACTTAGGCTGAATTTTAGCAGTGGCAATTCGTTCTATTACACAGAGTTCTCATATTTTACTCAATGAAATTCGTTCTGTAAACGCTTTTGGAATCAATTTGGTTGGATTTCATCAATGAATTTAAAATATTTAAACGCATTTATTTTGCTTGCTATATAGTTATAGCATTTCTCAACGTATTTTATGAAGTAAAACATGAAAACTTAGTTTAGTTGGCCGACTTTTTACTGGAGAAATTTACCCTCAGTGATTAATCATTATTTGACTTGGGATTCCGACTTTATGTTAGTTTACTTGTGAGATTATTGTTGGAAATAATTACGTTGACTTAGAAAGATTGCTATTTTAAAATAACTAAACGATAATTCCTCGTACAAATGTACAAGAATAACTTACGTCAGATGCATTCTGACATTATTAATTCCTACTTTTGACGTTATGCTGGCCTGGTAACATACCTACATGCTGAAAGGTAGCCGACAGGGAGAGGGTGCGAAATAAAAAGATAGGTTTCAGTTATATTGTCGCCAACAAGATGTATGCGGAGGACTCTTAGCGCGTTCTATGATGGACACAGGTATAAGCTGGTCCACCCCCCACAACACAGCATTCGTTCCCCTCTGACGCCCGGCCACAAGTACTGCATACGGCGAACCGTTCATTACAAATTTAACACAAAATATACTAATATTGTAGGTAGGTAGGCATACAGGTGAGACTATAAACTAAGATGTATCTAGGCTTATTCTAGTGTAACAGCGGTATTAAGGGGTTTGTATAAGAGCTGATCTCCTTCATACCGTTATTAAAATCCTTTGTCTTATTACTAAGTACTGCTCATAATACTCGTCCAGTTGAATAAACTTCACAAATATTTAAGTACAACAAGTATCTCGGGGCGTCACAAGTTGTCACACGAGGAAGTATTAGTAATATCAATTTAAATTGATAAAAACTTAATCATCGAATGCTTAGATCAGTATAGTGAAAACCAGAAAAACTCGGGATCCATTCAATTCCGCGTTCTCGGCAATAAAGAGAGATTGTCACGCACGTACACATTGCATAAAACGGCATTACGGCGTCACTGCCGTGCTCCACGCCGCCACCGCGCCGCCGGGCGGGAGGTTCCCGCACTCCCCACGGGGTGGCCTTTAACGCACGGAGGGATTTTCTCAAAATAGGATCCAGTTTTGTACATTTCTTGTTTTTGACTTTGACGGTTGTGACCGATTTATTTCTTATATTATAAAGGGACCTCTTTTAAAAAAGAAATGTCTCAAATATACCTCGAATTATAGGCAGCCACGAAAGTCACCTAAGGCATCCCAATTTCGCCTTATCTCTAGAATCATAATCTAAAAAATCTTCGACTATTATAAAAAAAAATTACTGACTTTCACTGATATACAAGTTGTGAATCTCTTGGTTGGAGCATCATTCATGGGGTTTAAAAATATATATAAAGAATAATATTTCTTTTATAAAAAATAGAACCGACTTCAAAAACCAAGTCCCTTCTTGGTTTTGGAAGTCGGTTCTATTTGAAAAGCGAAAAATTATCGAATAACATATTTAATTCAAAAGAAAGAGTAACGAACATCCATACATCCATACTTGCAAACTTTCGCGTTTATAACCGATAAATTACTGATAATCGAATAACGCTATCCAGGAATTGAGGAGCATTCGGTAAATCATTTTGTTTTTAAGGCTATTAGTGTGTAGGTACCGATCATGTTCAGAATCGATTTCATGCTATGTACGCTGTGTGCCGAATCGATTCATTCAGAGCTTCCTTGTAGGTGGAATGAGCATTTTTTTCTATTGTTATTAAGTACGTACTAGGTAATATAAAGGTTTATCTACACTCAAATCGAAAAATTCGAATTACGAATTCAAAGACGATTCTATACATACGCACTTTATAAACGCATATACATAAAATTAAAAATAAAACTTATTATAGTACCGCCAACTGTATCATAAAACTCATTATAGTACCGCTATCTTTTTTTATTCATTAAACTAGTCTAGGGTTTTAGGCTGAATATGAAAAAAAAGGCACACGCATGCGTGGGTTGAACTGTGAAAAAAATGGCGCACGCTAAATTACTTCCTTGTAACCTACCTACTTTGTTTAATTTCAATTTTTCCTATGAGTGAAGATAAAGTAGTGTATGAAACTGCATATAACTTAGGTATTAAAACACTCGAGTCAACCTATTATCGCATTCGGTTTCGCCTCATGCGATAAACAGACTCTCGTGTTTTAATACCCCTTCTTATATGACAGTTGCATTAACTACTATTATGTTCGGCAGTTGGAGTCCCATAGTTGAAGTGATTATGATATTGTAGAACTATCACAAGCTAGCTGTTGCCCGCGGCTTCGTCCTCATGGACGCGTCTTCGTCCTTCTGTTCGCGTTCCCACTTCCTATGGGAACCTATTCCAGGGATAAAAAGTAACCTATGAATTATCCAAGACTATAGTCTATTGCTATATATAAAATTTAAGCCAGAACACTTCAGCCGTTAGACTGTGATTGAGTAACAAACATTCAAACATCAACACTTATATAGGTCATGAAGTCTTGTTGTATTTTGATTTTTCCTGGAATTGATTGAATGACGTCCCGAGCTGGTGGTACATTCCAACCATCTACTGTATTACAATTAGGATGTTTTTTAATTTCAATAGCTTCGCGGAGCATCCTAGGTAGGATTTCGATTCGAATCGATTCTATTCGATTTGTGAACATGGCTGCTGAAAAGTAACCGAATCGTCGGTTTCAATGTAAATACTAAAATAACATGAAATAAATCGCGATAGAATCCGTTAAAAATAGTTTTGTTTCAATCTTTACAAACTTCAACATTTATAATATTAGTAGGATTTCTCTTCATTTTAAAATAAAACTATTTCTATTAAAGTAATGTTGTCGGGAGTTTTGCCGCCAACGCGGGAAAAGACACATCGAGGCAGCGTTTTATTTTCTATAATTTGTGTAATTTCGAGCATTTATGTGTAAAATGCTGGATTTTCAGATATATAGTCTTCGACAACGTGCACAAGTGTAGGAAAGTGGCATATTTACCGTGTATTGTGATTTCCGTGTTGTTTCGAAAACTTCACAGAAGCCTCCACTACTTTACTAGGGCAGGACTTTGACTTGACTTATGACTATGAAGGACTGTACCTGACTTGATTTTGACTAAATGACGAAAGCTCTGTAAAATATTGAATTCATATGCAAATTACTTGTTTGTGGCCAAATGCGATGCATAGAAGCCAAATAATAATAATAGCGTGTTCTAAGCTAGTTCAACTTAAATGGAACTTATTGAGTTTTATGCTCATTAGAGTGAAGCCTCAATATAGTTTGGTTACAGTTGCAGTTACAAATAGCGAAGAAATCATTTCAATATAAATAACTCGCACACGTTGGTATGGTATGGTATGGTTTCGCGAGCTGGTATCCGCAACTCCACGACAGGGCGCGGTTTTTGCGTGAGGGTGGGCATTTCACTCGATCCACCCCAACTCTTTGAAGAACGCCAGCAGGCTATTCACGCTGCTGGCGATCTCCCGGAGCGTACTCGCACACGTTTCCAATCATTTGAAAACCATTTCATTTTCTAAAGAACGATAGATGTTCAATGGCTTTCCTGTCATGGTAGAGAGAGGTCCATGTTTTGGCACCGTCAGTAATAATAGGCTCACTCGTAGAAACTTATTTGCAGTTGGTGATCTACGAGTAGGTATGCAGTTGTACGTCAGTTTATCAACAGCAACGTAAAGTTCGTTTCTCAATCCAGTTCTGTACAGAACCCTCAGCACATGAGTCGGACTCACACTAGACCACCTTTTTGTGATGATCTACCACAATGGTGTTGGTAAGTGACGAAGTTTTTAGAAATTCAGGCACAATGATGGTCGTTTATGATTCCTCTTCTAAATTTTCAACTACTACATCAGAATCTATTCTGACTCCCCAAACTGTGATGTATGCGGCGTAGTACAGGATGTGCACCACATATTAATTGACTTTGTACGCTATGAAACAACCCGAGAGTCTCTGATTGGGGCCTATAACCTGAACAGATTACAGATGCGGGCAGATGCTGGATGCGGCAAGCTGAAGACAGGGCGCTATGGCGCTCATTAGGGGAGATCTATGTCCAGCAGTGGACTAGAATAGGTTGATGACAAGCTGAAGTGGCAGTGGGCCGGCCATATCTCGCGAAGAACCGACAACCGCTGGGGTAAACGTGTTCTTGTGTGGAGACCGCGACTCGGCAAACGTAGTGTAGGACGCCCTCCGGTCAGGTGGGATGACGATCTGCGAAAGACTGCGGGCAGATGCTGGATGCGGCAAGCTGAAGACAGGGCGCTATGGCGCTCATTAGAGGAGACCTATGTCCAGCAGTGGACTAGAATAGGTGAATGATGATGATGATGATGATGCTCCATGATATACTGGCAACACCTCGATGCGAAGCAGCTTCAGCTTTGGGTTACTGGGGCCCCATCAGGGATAGTTAAATTTTTCTATTTGTTATATATATATATAGCTACAATGGGATTTACATATTCGTCACGGATAAAAATTCCTAAAATAAATAGAAAAAAAAACACATCAGAATCTGGCCTAGGAATTTAGAAATAGGCAGGAATTGAGATATGACTGACTATACATTGAAATAAAACTATTTTTAATGGATTCTATCGCGGTTTATTTGATGTAATTTTATATTTTACATTGAACCCGACGTTTCGGTTGCTTTTCAGCAGCCATGGTCACGGGGAGACTAAAGATGGTTGTTGTCTTGAAGTTTGAAGTGAAAGTTATCTCAAAGTACCCGAACTATGTTGAATTGTTGGTGTTACTATTTACGCAGAATGAGCTCACAGTGTCATGAAGTTTTGTTGTATTTTGTTTTTTCTTGGAATTAATTAAGTGAATGACTGGGTCCCAAGCTGGCTATTAAAGCTATTAAAATAAGGATGTTTTTTAATTTCAATAGCTTCGCGGAGCATCCTAGGTAGGAATCGATTTTCTTTGGCGAGCAAAAAAAAATTTTTCTTTTTTGTTTACCTAATGAAACGCAATACAAACTCGTAGAACCTTTAAAGCTTTTTATATTTAAGGATTCATAGCAGAAGATTGCTAAAAATACGAAGGGGTCACATTTAGAAATTTAAGAACCCCGTAATCTACCTACCAGTGAGTAATTAAAAATATACAATTTAAATATATGTTGTCTATCCAGGATGTCCCGGGAGCGCATCGATTGACCGAATCCGGTGGTGCGAGCCTGACGCGCGTAATTCCTCCCACGCTACGTGCTCGGCGTGCGTAAATACGCGCAATCGCTCACCCCATTACGCTGCGATCCCGAGATGAGGGAACTAAGTGAAGAGCTGAAGCGGGTAAGATGTGATGATGTTTCCAATCTTTGGCTTGTACAGACTCTTATAGAAATGTGGTAAGCTGGCATGTTATAAGCTCTTACTCGTGCTGCTCCACAGCATTGTATTGTGTATTGGTGCTTTTAGGTGGCTTTTAATCATTGATGGATAACAAATTTGTGCATGAATTCCTTTAATTAATAAAAAACTATCGATTGGACTTATTATTTGATTTCATAAATTCTTTTAATGTGTATATTCTTATGTATCTTGATACAAGGTCCAAGAAATGTTACAAAGTTATTACCCAATGCGTGTATCTACATTTACGAATAGGTTATTTAATAAACTTCAAGTTCACCTGATGGCTGCTTTGCAACTGCTTATAGTTTTCTCTAGAAGACTATGGAACCGAGATAACTGGTACTCCACCATCAACTTCTTAAAAAAGAAAAATGGCTACAGCCTTAAATCATTGAGATAGGCTTGATTTTTCTACAGTAAGTCAAATACGAATGAAATCGCTTGTCGTCGATGCATTGCCACCCAGTATACGGCTACTGGGATCGATGTCTATCGAAGGCAGCAATCTTCCTTACAGCTGGAACTCATGCTATTGTTTCAGCCGCGATGTATTTGAGTTATTTTGCAGATGTGCCTTTACATGTGTTAATTAATTATGTAATTGAAGGCTTCGTGGCCGCTCTAGAAGTCTCATGAGGAATATTTTTCATAAATATTTTCATTCTCATAGAAACCAGTAGCTGCCATAATATCTGTCATTGTCATCATCACAGCATAAGCCCCGATTGTATCCAAATATTGCACCTACGATTTCTCTTCATTTGGTTTATCTTTGGTTTTGCGGCAGCTACTGCCGTCTGCCCTCCCAACCCCGTGAGGTGCGCCGGCGCCTGATCTTCGTCTGTCAATCGGCAAGAGTACCGGTTTGCTGATGAGATTGGGCCTAAAAACCCCAGCTGACATTAATGTCTGTATTTGTGTGACTTTTTTTAGGGTTCTGTAGCCAAATGGCAAAAAACGGAACCCTTATAGATTCGTCATGTCGTCAGTCCGTATGTCACAGCCACTTTTTTCTGAGAACTATGCTGTTGAAACTTGGTAAGTAGATGTATTCTGTGAACCGCATTAAGATTTTCACACAAAAATAGAAAAAAAAAGAATAAATTTAAGGGGATCCCCATACTTAGAACTGAAACTCAAAAATTTTTTTTCTTCAAACCCCACATGGGTTTGAAGAAAAAAAATTTCTTTCTCTAATCTATGGATAAGTCTTCAAAATCATATTGAGCTTTCTAATATCATTTTTTTCTAAACTGAATATTTTGCCCGAGAGGCACATTTTTCCAAAGTAGTAAAATATGTGTCCCCCCCTCCCCCTGTTACTTCTAAAATAAGAGATTGATAAAACTAAAAATAAGTATGTGATATACATTACCATGTAAACTTCCACTAAAAATTTGTTTGAAAGAGATCTAGTAAGCAGTTTTTTTTTAATACGTCATAAATCGTAAACCGCAATTTACCTGTCATTCAATCAACTTAAATTGAAAAATTGAAAAAAAAAAACATTTTTATTGAAATAAAAGTATTTTTAACGGATTCTATCGCGGTTTATTTGATGTTATTTTATATTTTACATTGATCCCGACGTTTCGATTGCTTTTCAGCAGCCATGGTCACGGGGAGACTAAAGATGGTTGCTGTCTTGTACCACACCAAAACATTACGAGTATGTTACTTGCTGCTACGGAACTTTTTATGGCCGAGTCCGACTCGCATTTGACCGATTTTTTAAAATTAATCTGAAATAATAAGCACTGGTGTACCAGGAGAGCATACGGTACTAAGAGGTTTGCTCGAAGCCATGGTCTCTATTTTTTTACTGTTCTTTACTTTGACCTTTTTATTCTTTTTGAAGGTTTAACCTTGAGAACGCTGCAATCGCGATAACACATGCAAAAAACAAAGTAAGGGAAATAATAAAATTAAATAATAAAACCTCGAAAAATAAAACATTTGCAACACACACAAAGTAGGCCTGTCAGTAAATAAATATCGCTTAATTATTCACAGGTCATTTTATGAATTAATAAGACATTATTATTAATTGACTAAAAGAGTAATTAACACTTAGGTATAGATATTATAATCTTGATGATATTTTATTTATGTTCGTTGAGAGCGCAGGAGACGTATTGGCCTTGGGTACTGCCAACTGCGCAAATGTTAACACGTGTAAGCCCTCTAAATGTAACTGTATGGAAGAATTTATTTCTCATTTATACCATTGCTAACGAGATGTATGTATTGTGCCCTTATAAATACATAATAATATTAATAAATAAATATTCTACGACATTCTACACAACGCTCTCTAGACCCAAAGTAAGCATAGTTTAACTAGCTTGTGTTATAGGTTCCAGAACGCGGATAAACATATTTATATACTTTGTTTTGTAAATAAATACATATAGTACATTGTAATAAAGTTCAGTCCAGCATCTTAGCTGTTCTGGAAGGTTGTTTAAGATTATAGTATAGTTAGTAGAAGTCTCAGGAAGATAACCTAACCAAGAAATTTGTCAATCAAGTAATTTAGGAAAATAAGTTACTGTGTTGTGATAATAGAGTCAGCACTGGAGTTCTGTTTTGTTCTGTTAGTGTATGTATGTATTTGTTGAATATATTTATGAAACAACTTCTTTCTTTTCATTAAAGGTGTCTCATTAAAATACACTATTTAACTTAACCCGACTACTCTGACAAAGGCGCCCTGCTATTTGTGAGTATCTGCTTCCTTCTCGACTGGGTCAGCCGGTGATGCAGCCCTAATGCACAAGGTACAATAATATACATGGGTTGCGCCGGCTGGTTGCGAATGGTGACTGATATAGTTTCGTTCGCCTGAACGGAACGAGTGAATTTTTATTTTTGCTTCATACACCCATACCAATGCAAATAGACATATTCATGCATACAAATATTTGCACTGAGTGGGAATGGAACCCACGCCCCCTGTCGTAGCAGTCGAATGCACTACCGCTACGCCACAGAGGCCGTCAAAACAACCTTTTAAACCTTGTTGGTGTCGCCAAACTATCAGATATGACCAATCAGGGTACACAAAGTTACTTACGTGATTAGTTGTAACTTTTAACAGAGATATAGCCAAGAAGTAAATATTATACAATAATTTAACAGGAATTAACGCGATCATGTATAGGTATATACAAACGTGAGTCAGCCTGTGACCACGGCGTAACCTGGTCGTAACATTTCGAGTTGCACCACAGGGAAAACCATACAGTTTTTTTTTCTTTTTTTAAGTTATCTGCATTTTTGTTTTGTTTTTTTTTTTAAATTTGTTTCTTTGTTTTTAATCTGTTCAAAATTGTTTGCGTATGTGACGTCACCGGTTTGGCGCCATCAGAATACCAGCGCTGCGCATGTTGTAACGGCATGTGCAGCAATTATGCTGAGATGGCGACCATATTTAGATACGCACAATGGACCTGTATTAGAATTTAAGGTTAGATTGTACGAGTAAGTCATTAAGTATATGTTTTAGTGTGCGTATTGTAAATAAAATATTTTTCTTTCTTTCTTTCTTTCTAACATCGGGCAATCCAAAGGTATGTATATACCTATACATGATTGCGTTAATTCCCGTTAAAATATTGTATATAATGGAACGCGAAAGTTTAAAAAAGAGTAAATGTTAGTTAGGATCTAATCGGACCCTGGGGTTATCCTTTCGAGGGCTTACCCGGGGTGCCCGGCAACGGATACTTGGGGAGGACACCGTGCGGTTTTAGTCGATACACGACATAACCACCCCCGCTGGCCGGCGGGGGGTATCCGAAGGGATTTCCGCACGTAAAAAAAAAAAATCGTGAACTATGTTGAACATTTTCACTATTATGTTATACAAGATATTCTTAAAATTCTGTGCACAATTTTTTTTTCTTATATATAGGACACGTCAATTAGACTTCACCTCGCCTGATGGTAAGCTGAAGGTAAAGTCTCAGGAAAGAGGGTCACCATTACATACACGTACTATGTTTTAACAATGGTGGCACTCAGCTTGACGGCCTCATCAGAAGAGGATTGTCGTCGCAGCACCGCGTGACACCCACCGGTCCCACTAGTGCTGCGACCACAATCCCCCTGCCCGGCTATGCACTTGCTGGCCCCTGGACGCAATCAAACCGAAATTGGATTACTATGGAGGGTTTTCCGCAATCGCGCACGGTGGTACCCACCCGGCCGAATTTTGTGACAAATTTGTGTCATCAAATTTCTACCACCAGTTAGGTTAGTTAGTTAAGGTTAAGGTTAAGGTTAGTTAACTTATGTATCAATCAAACGCGGTGTATGAAGCGCAATCAAGATCTTCATGGCCCAAGCCAACCTTACCTGCAAGCCGGTACACAAGCCGATCAACGGACGAGCTTCTGGCCGGCTTACCTCTCGCGCTTGACAGATAAGACGGTAGTCGCTCCCATAATAGTCAAAATACGCCAAAAACAAAGTTCCATGTTGGGAGGTGAATATAATACTTACCGGAAATAATAATTAGTAGATTGTTACATAAGGGTTGAAATGGCGACATTCACCCGAGGTAAACACTACTTTTCATTTCGACTATGTGAGGAAATTTAAATACTACACACACATTTAATGAAACAGGTATATTGATAATGGGGTGTGTGTTGGGTAACCTCCTCGAGTGTCGTTCCGACTCCGATCCCGCTGCAGTCCGGGGGGAGCGGAACCGGAGCGGCCGGTACACCCTGGGCGGCGGTCAATGGCTTCCCCTTCATGGGGTTGGCATTGATCGTCGGCGAATACCCAACGTGGCGGGAACACATCGCTCTCCGTACTCCTCTGCTTTCAGAGGAGATAGGATGAGCGATGGTGTTTGTGGCTGAGGCCACCATAGGGTCCTGCGGGATCCAGGGGCGGGTTGGCCCACTGCTAACGCAGGGGCCGACGGGCACTTGTGCCGCCGCCGGTGAGAGAGGACTAGCCATCCTCTCGCGTTCCGTAATCGGCAGGTGATCAGCAACGACCTGACTGGTGGCTCCAGAAGGGTACGCCGTGAACTTGCTGACCGGAGGGCTTGCCTACATTGGCCGGCCCACGACAAGGAAAAGTCTATAACACCCGACAGCGAAGTCGTAAAAACCTATGGATACCAGCCGACCTCCATAGTATATAGGCTTATCCAGGTGCAGGGGGCACCGCCTGGATGGACCACCTTTCCCCCATACTCGTGGGATATGCTATGGACTACATAACTATTCATAATAATGACAAGGATCGATCAACTCAAAACGACAATGGCAAGAAAAAGGACGACGAAAAGGACGTAGTCTGCGCGCAGATCGCGCAGCTATCAAGCGTGGAGGTAGCGCCAAACACCTCGGCGGTGTCGGAGAAATTCGACACCGCCAACGAGCGAAGCAGGGCGAGCAGCCCGGCGGGTCTGGGCGTTCCGCGGACCCGTAAGCGCAGGAGGCGCGCTAAGGCTGGGGCGGGGGGGGACGTTTCGGACGAGGACTTTACCCTCACCGGGACGACCTCCTCCTCCAGCAGCGACGAGGCGTCGAAGCCGGCGTCCAAGGTGGCTGCTGGCCGCCGAGGGGCGCGTGGTGGCGTGACGGGTGGGCAATCCACCCGAGCCCCCTCGGCTCTTGGAAGGGCTGCGGGAAAGTCACCGCCGAGGCCTTCCACCTCGGCGGTGTCGGTATCGGAGCCATGCGGGAGGACGCGGTCACTCATGGAGAGACTCCAGAAGGTGACCGCGTCCTTCCAGGGGTCCCCAAACCCTGAGCAGGAGGCGATGTTGCGCATTGTGCTCGACATCGCCTCCAAGAATGAGGGCCTGGCGGCGCAGCTGGCCGAGTCCCGTCGGGAGACGGCTCGACTAGCTGCAGCCGTCGAGGAGCTCAAGAGGGGGATGGCGAGCTCGGCTCAAACGGCGCAGCGGGCGCAAACGGCGGAGCCGGCGCGCGCGACTCGCTCGTCTGCGAGTCGGTCAGCGCAGCCTGCGCTGTCGGCGCGGCCGGAGCGGCCGGTGCAACCGGTCCAGCAGCCGGCACAGTCGGTGCGGCCGGCGCAGCCGAGGGCACCGCCGGCGGAGGCCTGGCTCCCCTATATGGAGGCGCTGGAGGAGAGGATGATGTGTCGGATGGAGGGCCTAATGGACTCCATCCGCCGTCCGCCTCTGGCGCCACCAGCGGCCGTCTACGCGGCTGTAGTCAAGAGGGGCCCCACCCGCCCGGCTGCGGGTGCGGTTGTGACCCTGCCGGAGCCGGCTCCTCAGCCCCCTCCCGCTCAGGGTAAGGGGAAGGGCAAAGGCAAGGGGAAGGGCAAGGGGAAGACATCCCCAGCCCTGGCCCCAGCCCCAGCCCCAGCCGTGGTTCCGGCTACCTCCACCCCATTGGAAGGGGGCTGGGAGGTGGCTGGAGCCAACAAGAAGAGGCGGAAGGCCGCCAAGAAGGCCAGGAAGGCCGCGGCCGCCGCGAAGACAGCGCCGGGGAAGCTCCGTGCCCCTCGTACCACGGCCGTCGTCGTCACCCTGACGGCGGAGGCAGCGGGTAGGGGCATGGGGTATGCCGAGGTGTTGGCCAAAGTTAAGGCCAACGTCGATTTGAAGGCCCTTGAAATCCCGGGTGTCCGGTGCAAGAGCACACGGACGGGAGCCCGGCTTCTCGAGGTCCCTGGCGCCGCCAGTGGCCCCAAGGCCGACGCCCTAGCGGCTCGGCTGAGGGAGTCGCTGGACGCAGCCGACGTCCGGGTGTCCAGGCCCATTAAATGCGCAGAAGTGCGCATTACGGGCCTGGACGACTCCGTCACGGCAGAAGAGCTCAGGCTCGCCGTGGCGGAGGCCGGGGACTGCTCCCCGGACACAGTAAAGGCCGGAGCTATACGCTTCGGCCGCGGTGGACAGGGGGCAGCAGTTGTCGGCTGCCCAATCGCGGCGGCCCAAAAGGTCGCAGACGGGCGGAGTCTCCTGGTGGGAGGCTTCCTGAGGGCGCAGGCACGGCTCCTGCAGGCTCGACCGGCCAGGTGCTTCAGGTGCCTGTCGGTGGGCCATGTGGGGGTGCACTGCACGGCGGAAGTGACGGCGGGTGACCGTTGCTTCCGCTGTGGCCAACCCGGTCACAAGGCCGGCACGTGCGATGCCCCGCTGCACTGCTTTAGGTGTGCAGCGGGAGGCAAGCTGGCCGACCACAGGGTTGGCAGCAAGGCCTGCGCCGGAGGGGAGCCGAAGCCGGGAGGCCGGCCTTCCGCCTCCAGTTCACAGCGGGATGCGGAGATGGGGGTTCCATAATGGATCCTCAACTCCGCATCCTGCAGGTGAACGTTGGCCACGGTGCACATGCTCAGGATCTTCTGCGCCAGAGCATGGCACAGTGGGCCATAAATGTCGCCGCTGTCGCCGACCCATACACCCACCGGTTCCTCGGGCCTACCTGGGAAACCGCGCTGGATGGGTCGGCGGCACTGGTGCACAACCCTGCCGCCGGCAGCCCCCCTCTTGCCGTCGTTGCAAGGGGACCCGGCTGCGTGGCGGCGGCGGTTGGGGATATAGCGGTCGTGGCCGCTTATATCACGCCGAACCGAGACCAAGCTGCATATGAGCAGTGGCTCTGTCAGCTGGCCGTCGTCGTCAATGCCTGCCAGCCCCGTCCGGTCCTTGTGCTCGGGGACTTCAACGCCTGGTCGTATGCCTGGGGTTCCCGACACGAAAGGGGCGCGACGGGGCATAGAGGCAGAGCACTGGTGGACTGGGCCGCACGACTCGGCCTAGTCCTCCTAAATCGGGGAGCCGTGGACACGTTCGTGACCTCGAGGGGTAGCTCCATCGTGGACCTATCGTTCGCGAGCCCCT
Organism: Cybosia mesomella; assembly: GCA_946251805.1. Classification (NCBI taxonomy): domain Eukaryota; kingdom Metazoa; phylum Arthropoda; class Insecta; order Lepidoptera; family Erebidae; genus Cybosia; species Cybosia mesomella. The sequence goes on from OX276393.1 coordinate 38,509,894, forward strand.
CGTTGGCGCGACGTGTTCAGGGCTGGCGCGTCGTTTTGGGGGAGGACACAAGTTCGGATCACCGATACATTCGGTTTGACGTGCGTGACTGCGGCGCGTCGCTCGCAGGGGGGGCTGCGAGCGACGCGCCGGCTGCACCGGCTCCACCCGAGCCACGTTGGGCGCTTAAGCGACTTGATCGGGAGCTCCTCCTGGAAGCCGCCATCGTACAGGCCTGGGCCCCTGCGCCGGACAGGCCTGTCAGCATAGACGATGAGGCGGAGTGGTTCCGGGAGGCCATGACCCGTGTCTGTGACGCGGCGATGCCTAGGGCTCCGCCCTAAAATCCGAGGGGTCAGGTCTACTGGTGGTCGTCGGAGATCGCGCAGCTCAGACGGGGCTGTGTGATCACGCACCGCCGGTGGGCCCGATTCCGTAGGAGGCGTCGCCGCCCCGCAGATGCGGAGGCCCGAGAGGCGGAGTTGTACGAGGGATACAGGGAGGCCAGACGAGCCCTCCGAGCGGAGATAAGGCGTTCCAAACGGGACGCCTTCCGCGAGCTGCTGGCGACACTGGAGCGGGACCCTTGGGGGCGGCCCTACCGGATGGTGAGGGGCAAGCTGCGCCCCAAGGCCCCGCCGTTAACCCGGTGTCTCCAGCCGGATCTGCTCGGAGGAATTGTTGGCTCCCTGTTCCCAGCGCGGGCGGTGGAACATGTTCCACCGCGGATGACTCCGCCTCGGTTGCGCATGGCGCCCGACGTGGAAGACGACGACGTGCCCGAGGTCACTTGGGTAGAACTAGAGCTGGCGGTGAGAAGGCTAAGAGCCAAACACACCGCCCCGGGACCCGACGGCATTCCAGGCCGAGCGTGGGTCCTAGCTCTAGTCGACGACGCTCTCGAGCCCCGACTGAGAGGGCTTCTCAGCGCATGTTTGGAGCGGGGCCAGTTTCCGAAATTGTGGAAGACGGGGAAACTGGTCCTCATCCGAAAGGAGGGGCGCCCGGCGGACTCGCCGTCCGCCTACCGGCCCATAGTGTTGCTCGACGAGGTGTGCAAGCTCTTTGAAAGAGTAATTGCGAAGCGCCTCGTCGAGCACCTCTCAAGAGTGGGGCCGGACCTGGCGGATGGCCAATATGGCTTCCGCCAGAGGCGCTCCACCGTGGATGCCATCATGCGCGTGAGGGCTCTGGCGGAGGATGCAGTAGCCCGGGGTGAGGTGATGTTGGCGGTGTCCCTGGACATCGCCAACGCGTTCAACACCTTGCCCTGGAGTTGCATTAGGGAGGCGCTCGTGTATCACGAAGTGCCTCTCTACCTCCGCCGCATAGTCGGGGCGTATTTGACGGAGAGAGCCGTCATCTATCCAACAGTGACCGGTCTCGGTCGGCGTGAAATGTCGTGCGGTGTTCCACAGGGATCGGTCCTGGGGCCGCTCCTGTGGAACATCGGATACGACTGGGTGCTTCGCGGTGAGCTCGTAGGCGGTGCCGCCGTCACGTGCTACGCGGACGACACGCTCGTGACGGCGTGCGGGGCGACATACCGCGAAGCGACCCGAAAGGCCACGACCGCGGTTGCCCAAGTCGTTAGGCGGATCCGGCGGCTGGGTCTCGAGGTGGCCCTGCATAAAACCGAGGCCCTGTTCTTCCATGGGCCTCGGAGCAAGCCACGCGAGGGATCCAGTCTCATCGTGGGAGGAAATCGCATCGGCATCAAGCCCCAAATGAAATATTTGGGGCTCGTGCTCGACGGCCGATGGGACTTCGGAGAGCACATCCGAAGTCTGGCCCCCAAATTGAAGGGCACAGCTCTTGCTCTGGCTCGGCTGTTGCCCAACATGAGGGGGCCCGATGACTCCTGCAGGAGACTCTACGCGGGGATCGTGCGGTCCATGGCCCTGTATGGGTGCCGAATATGGGCGGAGGCCCTGAGGACCAGAACTGTGCAGATGCTGCGCGCTCCGCAGCGAGTTCTGGCCATCAGGGTCATCCGAGGGTACCGCACGATCTCCTTCGAGGCGGCGAGTCTCCTTGCCGGAACTCCGCCATGGGACCTGGAAGCGAGAGCCCTTTCGCAACTGTACCAGTGGCGAAAGGAGGCGCGGGAGCAGGGATGGAACCCCGAGCCTCGAGAAATCGAGGCCGTGCAGTCCCAGCTCCGCCAGGCCATCGTGGTGGAGTGGAAGGAACGACTTGGGCAACCAAGCGCAGGGCACGCCGCAATAGCGGCGGTAAGGCCCATCATGGAGGATTGGCTGAAGAGGCGACACGGAAGCCTCTTCTACCGACTGACGCAGGTGATCTCAGGGAAGGGGTGCTACGGGGACCACCTGCATCGGATCAGGAAGGAGCCAACGCCTGAGTGTCATCACTGCGACGCGAGCGAGGACTCAGGGCTGCACACGCTGGCGAACTGCCCGGCGTGGGAGGCGCCGATACGTGACCTCGTGGCAGCCATCGGGGTGGGAGTCCTCTCGCTCGGCAGCATGATTGCGGCAATGGTGCGGAGCGCGAGCGCGTGGGCCGCCGCCGCCTCCTTCTGCGAGCATGTAATGCTCGCGAAGGAGGTGGCGGAGCGCGCCCGGGAGAGACTTAGAATTCTCCCGGTCCGCCGAGCCCGCAACTTGCTCGCCGCGCGTCGCAGGCAACTCAGGCGCCGGAGGTCGCTTAACGACCTCCGTCCTCCATGAGCGCAGGCCTGGGGGTGGCGGGTGAGGCCACCTGTCACCCCAGCAAAAGCAGGCCGGGACGGTGGGGCGACTAGCGCCCCTCCCCCAAACCGGGGCAAGACGGGGACACCGTGGTTCCCAAACCCGAGGGGGCCATCTCGAAACCGGAGATGGCCCAGGGTCAGTCGGGGTGCGAGGGATATGCTCTATGGGCAACCTTACACCCCGGCGTCTGTAGACCCGAGACGGCGTGCGGTTTTAGTCGGTTCAAGCCCGACATAACCACCCCCGCTAGCACGCGGGGGGGTATCCGAAGGGATTTCCGCACGATAAAAAAAAAAAAAAAAAAGGTATATTGATAATCAGTTACAATTTAAAGTAAAATTGGAAAAAATTGAAATAGATTATTAACAACAGCTTTTGCCTGTTCTTTAATCTCAGCGGGAGTTAAATGAATATCCATGGCACTGGAATCACTTTCGTATTATGGCGTAACTTAATTACCATGAACTCCATGGCAAACCTTAAAATTAAAAAAAAAATACTTTTCTCCCTAGGGATAAAATAAGTTACTTTCTACCCGGCTATCTACCCATGAAAATTAAACTTTCCGAACAGAAAATCCCTACTTAAAATTATTATCACTACAACAACAATAATTCTACTAATATTATAAACGCGAAAGTTTGTAAGGATATGTGGATGTTTGGTACTCTTTCAAGCAAAAACGGCTATACGGATCTGCCTGGAAATTGGTAGAGGGATAGGAATAACACATAGGCTTTTTATCCCTGGAATAGGTTCACATGGGAACGGGATCGGATTGCCACGTGGGCGGAACCGCGGGCCAGAACTAGTACTTCATATAACATACGATTTTGTAGCAACGGAGTTAGCGCCTCTAATGTAGTTCTTCACGATTGTCAGAAAAACCTGCCGATCTTCTATCTATACTATCATAAAATAGTCCATTAGTTGTGTCGTATATTGGAGATATAAAAAAAAATACTTGGATGATTTTGAACGATTTCGAACACAAAACAAAATCTTTTCGAATTCTTGTCTGTTCGTCTGTTTATTCGTGATGGACGCGAATGAAAATTTACCAATCTTCGTGTACCTTTATTTATTTATTTTTCGTGCGGAAATCCCTTCGGATACCCCCCCGCCGGCCCGCGGGGGCGGTTATGTCGGGCTTGCACCGACTAAAACCGCACGCCGTCTCGGGTCTTCAGACGCCGGGGTGTAAGGTTACCCATAGAGCATATCCCTCGCACCCCGACTGACCCTGGGCCATCTCACCACTAACAGCATCGCTCATCCTGTCTCCTCTGAAAGCAGAGGAGTACGGAGAGCGATGTGTTCCCGCCACGTTGGGTATTGGCCGACGATCAATGCCAACCCTATGAATCTTCGTGTACCTAAATAATAAATATTATTTCCTATATCAATACAATATACAATACAAATATGTGTGTTGTACATAAATAAATGAAAATTATGATGCAAACAATAATTGTATTACATAGCACATAAACAAACGTTAAATAGCAGCAATTACCCATGCCTGCCTCGATAAATGTGAAGCTTGCTCGTGTCGGTGACTCAATTACACATGCCAATAATATGTTGGTGGTTTTCATAGTCATGATATAATAGGTACCTACTAACGTACATATATAGCGCACTGCCTGGCGTGACCTCATGGCAGCCATCGGGGTGGGAGTCCTATCGCTCGGCAGCATGATTGCGGCAATAGTGTGGAGTGCGAGCGCGTGGGCCGCCGCCACCTCCTTCTGCGAGCATGTAATGCTCGCGAAGGAGATGACCCGGGAGAGATTTAGAACTCTCCCGGCCCGCCGAGCTCGCAACATGCTCGCCCCGCGTCGCAGGCGACTCAGGCGCCGGAGGTCGCTTAACGACCTCCGTCCTCCATGAGCGCAGGCTTGGGGGTGGCAGGTGAGGCCGCCTGTCACCCCAGCAGAAGCAGGCCGGGACGGTGGGGCCACTAGCGCCCCTCCCCCAAACCGGGGCAAGTCGGGGACACCGTAGTTCCCAAACCCGAGGGGGCCATCTCGAAACCGGAGATGGTCCAGGGTCAGTCGGGGTGCGAGGGATATGCTCTATGGGCAACCTTACACCCCGGCGTTTTAAGACCCGAGACAGCGTGCGATTTTAGTCGGTTCAAGCCCGACATAACCAGCCCCGCTGGCCAGCGGGGGGGGGTATCCGAAGGGATTTCCGCACGAAAAAAAAAAAGGTACTAACGTATATAAGGTGTCACAAAATTAGGTCTCTGAATTTGGTGAGATGACTTGGTATCGACAAAATATGTATTTGAAACAAAAAAAAAAAATATCGGGTAAAATATAAAAAAAAAAAAAAAAAAATTCAAAAAAAAAACACCACCAACGACCAGTGTCACGTGACGCGACGAGCACACGTGACGCTGGTCCCGATTTAGTATCGCGGATAGTATCCTCGCAGTATTCTCCAATCGGATGTGGGAAATACCTAAATCGCGACCAGCTTCACGTGTGCTCGTCGCTGGTGGTATTTTTTTTTCATTTCTTAATTATAATTTTTTTTAATTTTTTTTTTATTTTACCCGATTTTTTTTTTTTTTCAAATACATATTTGTCGATACCAAGTCATCTCACCAAATTCAGAGACCTAATTTTGTGACACCTTATTTAAATCAGATAGGCACAGGTGTATTTGTAATGTTTTTGTGTTCTCTTCATTCGTGCCTACCTTTTTTTTTTTTTTTTTGTTATCGTGCGGAAATCCCTTCGGATACCCCCCGCCGGCCAGCGGGGGCGGTTATGTCGGGCTTGCACCGACTAAAACCGCACGCCGTCTCGGGTCTTCAGACGCCGGGGTGTAAGGTTACCCATAGAGCATATCCCTCGCACCCCGGCTGACCCTGGGCCATCTCACCACTAACAGCATCGCTCATCCTGTCTCCTCTGAAAGCAGAGGAGTACGGAGAGCGATGTGTTCCCGCCACGTTGGGTATTGGCCGACGATCAATGCCAACCCTATGAAGGGGTGAAGGGGAAGCCATTGACCGCCGCCCAGGGTGTACCGGCCGCTCCGATTCCGTTCCCCCCGGACTGCAGCGGGATCGGAATCGGAGCGACACTCGAGGAGGTTACCCAACACACACCCCAATATATATATACCTAATATAAATATAAATTAAACAAGAAAAACACAAGAAAAGTCAGATCACCTCGTACATTGTATAAAAGTAAGTAAAAGTACATGTAAAAAAGAAAAACGGACTAGATATTGAGGAATTATCACCGTTAGAAAAAGTCCTGGTGAAACAGCAGAATGAATTGCAGACCTAGTTAACCCTTGTGTTATTAATTTGTGTTAAAATAAAAAATAATAATAAAAATGCATTTGGTAATAGTAAGTTGAAACAGTTCATTTGAATAATTTATTAAATTAAATATGCAACAAAAAGTTTGATTAATGAATAGTTTTCAAGTGTAATACGTTTTCGAACACTTCTAATTACCAAATATAAATAACAAGTAATTAAATACTCAACACATTCAATCCAAATGTACATATAATAATAGTAATTGGCGTGTAGTTATAACATAAATAAACATTTAAATAATTGATAAATAGTCCATGTAACGTTACTACCTAATTATGAATAATTTTACATTTAAATATATTCGGAAGTATAGTTGTGTTTTATTTGTTGGTATGTTACAGTAAAAGTTTGAAATGTTGTACGGTTTTCTCGTACTGCCTAAAAGGTAGCCCCTGGCTACCTTACCATAATGCTCTTATAGCAATTCAAAAGCAATATAGTTCAGCTGAGGGAGAGAGAAGGAACTAAGCACAGTGTATAACTCCATCTGCCCCTCATCTCTCTCCCTCAGCTGAAATTCATTGCTTAAGAATTGCTACAAGAGCATCGTGGCAAGGCTCCAGACCAATCTAAAGAAAATTCCAGCTAAAATAAATTCTGGCTTACATTTCGAGTAAAATGTTGAAATTGCCTTACACCCCAAAATGTCAATGTGTTACCCATCACCTATGTGACCAATAGTCTTCATTAATGTTCATGTTCAGAACGCAAAGATGGTGACGTGAATCCAGGGCGGAAGGTCGCCCACCGGCTTTGTGCTATCACTAGAAGATACGAGGTACCTGCACGAACTCCCTATGTCTCACCCCGGTCCCCTTACAGCTGGTGTGACACCATGATTCCATTATTATCGAAGGATTTAGACATGCCACGCCCCCAAGATGTTTTAGTTGGTACGTGTCCAAATTTTCCAAGTAAAATATAGTTGTACGGTAACATAACCATAATGGTATGTATTAATCGATGGCAGATTACCATTCGGACGTGCTTCTGAATTGTTCAAGTTAAATATTTGAGTGATATTACCGCGTGTCCAATTAACGGCTAATCTATTTACATATTTATTGCAAAACATATTTTTGTTTTACATAATACGATTGTTATAGGTCAGTTATGTGCATATTTGAATACGTGTGCTCGAAGTATTTATCTTAGGCGAAAGCAAAAATTGATTGGATTAAAATTAAAATATTGTTATTGAGTAGAATGCAAGGGCTATTCCAGATCCACTATACAATTTTTCAATTAGCAGTAAATTAAAAGGTAGCTGGGATAGACTGGATGCGCATGGCGGAGGATCGGGTGCTATGGCGTACAATGGGAGAGGCCTATGTCCAGCAGTGGACTGCAATAGGCTAATTGATTGATTGATTGATGGACAAGTTATTGCAATTTGTAATCACGCCGTACTATGAAGATAGTTACGACAATAAATCTCCACATGAACCCTTTTGCGGGTAATAGTAATAGAATAACACTATACTTTATATATTTTAGCGAATCTTTTATGAAGTGGTTTTACAAATATTTTGCTAATGTTCGCGAAAGGATAATTGCAACCCGACAAATTATAAGAAGTGAGACATCTCCTAGGAAGCTGGTACCTACACTATACACTTCATTTGTACCGCAGAGTCTTGACAGTACTGTACCTTTTTTTTGTGCGTCCCACGGGGGTAGCTATGTCGGACTCGAACCGACTAAAACCTCACGCCGTCTCGGGTCTCATATGGCGGATGTAAGGTAACCCAATAAGGCAATTACCTCGCATCCCGGCCGGCCCTGGGCCATATATGACTTTGGTATGGCCCCTTCGGGTGTGGGAACCACCGTGTCCTTATCTAGCCGTGGAGAGGGACAGTGTTAAACTTATGTATACTTAGGTGGTTGTGTATCAACTAGCCAAGATAGTGTAATGGCGCTAGGCTTGGAACCCGCAACCGATGTTGGATGACTCGATGGTCACTCCACTTTCACAAATATTCTGTAAATCCTGTAAGGCACTGCTTTTACACTTGGAGTCTATCGTCCGTCACGGAGGCTGCGTCCGGTAGCTCCCGTCCGCAGTCACGGCGAGCGTGATCCTGTGTGATTAATGACACGCTGATCGCAATCACTTCCGTGTGATTGCGTGTGTGTGTAGCAGGAACGTTCTCTGTGTGCGAGCGAGTCACGACCTGTAAAACTTTTGTTGTATGTAGATGATAGGATGTAGATCAGTCGTGATAATTATAAGGATTTTATAAAACGATTGATAAAAAAACGATACACGTGGAAGTAACTGTAGCAGAATTGCAAAAACATTTTTTTTCTTATCGTAATGGATATCCAATAATACTCCGTAACAACAAGATTGGCAGCCTCTGTGGCGTAGCGGTAGTGCATTCGAATGTTACAACAGGGGGCGCGGGTTCGATTCCCTCTCAGTGCAAATATTTGTTATGCATGAATAAGTCTATTTGCATTGGGCTGGGTGTTTCTATGTATAATATGTATGTATTTACAAAAAAAAAGTATGTAAGTATGTTTATCCGCATTCTGGAACTCATAACACAAGCTAGTTAAACTATGCTTACTTAGGGTCTAGAAAGCGCTGTGCGGAGTGTCGTAGAATATTTATTTTATTTATTATTCTGGCTAAGTCGTGAATTTAACGTATCTGATGTTAAGTTATGCTACTCTTTCGAACTAGTGCAACTTTTTTGCATATTCCGTCTCAAGCGAGTAAACTGTAATTTGCATTATATTTAAAAATATTTTCAGTTATCCCTGAAACCTGCGCCTTTGACCCTACAGTAATACTATTCTTGTCTCGTCTCATAATATGCCCATACCCCACAGCCGCTGGCTTCTCAATCCATTATATATTTAAAAAATATGTTTTGTAGCTTATAATTCCAGTTTTTCTGATGATAATATTTACGAGTATAACTACAGTATAATTATAACAATCTGTGGGTAAGAATGTGACCATTATATTATCCATCAAATAGTTTGTTAAATACTTGCGGTAGAACGCAATATCGTCACGACCGTGGCGCCGGCGCAGGCACCGGCTGATCTTGAAATGTCGACGTAATTTATCTAAAAGTATGTTTTAATTACATCGTTCATACGATTTATAGCGCACCGTATATATGGTTACATTCCTTAATTCGCACGAGGTAGAGATCCGATTCTCAGCACTCCATGGATTCACCGTGCGGTCGCCGGGTCCATAGCGTGGTACAGAGAGGAACACCATGACGGCGACTGGGACTTGCGACCCAGATGTAGGTTTAGGGTTGTGAGCGCTTGGACCTTGTGATGCATCAGCGCTCACCTCCACCGTCAGAAGTATTCCCCCATATTAGAAGAGAAACATCATGAGTACAATTTACCAAAAGTAGGTCAAGCAGCTCAGGAGATCTATGCATCATAGGAATATGACTCTAGGAAATTTTCTCTACCAACTTTTTAGACTCGCGGCGCTTGATAGACGTGTGCCAAAAACATCGATTAAAATGGAACCAAATTTGAAATATGGAACACTTCCATAAATATAACTTCACGCCTGTATCCCCGAAGGGGTAGGCAGAGGTGTATTACACACCCACGATTCACCAGTTATGTTTTTAGGTCCCAGTGTAATGGAGGGCAAGCCTATTGCCATCTGTCAGGCACATTACTAAGCGAGCGATAATTAATATTAATAATACACACATAACTGTGTGTGTCCGGGACGACTGGGGATCAGACTCGAGACCTCGTCTCGGCAGGCCGTTACGTACGCCACTAGGCCACCGCCGGTTTTTTTCCACTTCCAATCAACAAAAGTTTACATAACATAAATATAAAATAAATTCACGCCTGTATCCCCATAGGGGTAGGCTGAGGTGTATTACACAAAAGTTTACATATGTGATGAAGTACAGAGGAGAATCACTAGCTCTACTACGAAAATAATAGAGATGCAAGAGCAGAGATGCCGGCATTTGGAATAAGTATTTATTTAAGTGTGCATATAGAATGTAGGAATACTGAACGAGAACGACGGAAGCGGCGCTAGCCCCGTGGGGTACGTAACGGACTGTTGAGACGAGGTCTCGAGTTCGATCCCCAGTCGGCCCGGGCACACACCTCTGACTTTTCGTAGTTATGTGTGCATTAATAAATGTTAATTATCGCTCGCTTATTAATGTGCCCGGTAGATGGCAATAGGCTCGCCCCCTATTACATATTACCTTAACATAAATGGCGAATCGTGGTTGAGTATTACACCTCTGCCTACCCGTTCGGGGATACAGGCGTGAAGTTATGTTATGTGTGTGTTGTGTGAATACTGAACGAATGAAAACTCATGTCATCATTCTCATAGTGATTGCCTAGATTCCTCCAAAGTTGTCACTATGTCGGCTTTTGCATCAGTAGATACGTTATATCAACCGGAACACATAGGTTCATGGAGTTTGATTCATAACATAGGCAAATATTCGTGCTCTACCGATTAACCGGTTAGATAACAGCTGTCTTATCTCTTCCTAGTATAGACATGGGTGTTATATATATATATATTCTTATTCTTTTTTTGCCATTTTAATAAAACTTACAGAACATTTGGTTTTTAAACGTTTAAAAGAGAACGATGCCGAAGACTCAATCCATAGATAAGCACTTACAACAACATGGTCCTTTCATTCCACAAAGTAGTGATCACATAAGACTTTTTGAACTTTGTAGATACTTGTGAAGAATATATCCATATCAACATCCCGACATGCTACATTGTACGTACGGCAGGCTCGTAGTAGATACGAGTATTGTAGGGGTGCTTGGTTGGGGACCTCCACGCGGTGCACCCTGGGCAACGGAGACAGCAGCGCCTCTCTCCTAGGGCGGGAGAGACGCCGCCGCCTACGGCCAACTCCGATCGAGGCGAGGACGGCCCTGTTGAGGGCTGTTCGGAAGCTTTCCACGTGTCCCTCTGATTAGCAGATGGCACAGTGGAGAGCAAGTAAGGGGGCCATCTCGAAACCGGATCCGGACCGGTCGGTAGTATATATTATAGACCTCACGTTTGATAAACTTTGAATGATAAAATAAAGTTATTACATGGTAATGGATCAACCCCCTATATGCCGCATGGGACCACACCATTACCTGGCCAAGCCCACCTCACCTGCAAGTCGGTGTACCAGTTGACTGGAGAACTAGAATCTGGTGCGGGTTTCCCTCTCAGGGTAGGAAGTGGCTCCGAAGTGATATCCTCGTAAGCAACCGTCACCAACGGTGAGATGATGACGAGGTCAGCCCCCTATAATGCGGGATCAAGATAGCGAAATGTGAATGTATTTTATCTTCGGAGTTATACAGGCGTATTTCTATAATAACGGAATTTTTGAGACCGCCCCCGCTGGCACGCGGGGGGGTATCCGAAGGGATTTCCGCACGAAAAAAAAAAAAAAAAAAAAAAAGGTAAGTAATGAAGACCATTATTATAGTATACGAAAAAAACTACAAATATTATCCAGACTAAAGTTACAGAATATATATTGCTCATAGTGTTGCGTTATTTTTGCTATTGCCTCTTTGGGTATACCGTATACCAAAAAGGCAGGCAGAGATGTATTTATGCCTACACTTCGCCAACTTTTTTGGTTCGTCGTAATAGGAGGCGATCATCCAGTAAAATAATAAATAAATAATAAATATTCTATATGACTTTCTACACAGTGCTTTCTAGTCCCAAAGTAAGCATAGTTCAACTAGCTTGTGTTATGGGTTCCAGAATGCGGATAATCATACATATATACTTTTTTTTGTAAATATAAACACCCAGACCAATGTAAATAGACCTAGTCATGCATACAAATATATGCACTGAGTGGGAATCAAACCCGCGCCCCTGTCGTAGCGGTCGAATGCACTACCGCTACGCCACAGAAGCTTGTACTTTGGAGATCAGGATTGGCTCTCCTACTTCTTCTTTTGGATTACTGCCGGCTTTACTGGAGCGACTGCCATCTGACTCTCAGCTCGGAGATAAAAGCCTGTGCCAGAGCCTCGGCCGTCGATCAGTGAGGGTACCAGCTTGCCGGTGAGGTCTGCCTACACCCCGTAAATCTTCGTTAAACTCCATACACCGTACCACACATCAACGTACTCGATGATGGCGAGCATTGCCATTACCTCATACTTTTTATGGGTTGAAGGTTTATTGCCGTATGGAAACCTATTCGAATCGTTTCGAAGCGAACCTTCAAAAGTCCGAAATGTATGGGAGAGGTATTATTTGTCGACATGTCGGACTAGTGAAGGTTCGATTCGAAGCGATTCCACTAGTAGAATGTCACTTTGTCTACAGGCCCTATAATCCTATATTCACCATGTACCACAACTACGTGAACAGATGGGGTGGTTCTTGCGTTCAACTTAGAACCATAAGATGTTATTTTTATCCTATAGCTATGCTTTATAGTATTAATAACCTATGCTAGATATAATAAACATTCTACGACATTCTACACAGCGCTTTCTAGACCCAAAGTAAGCTTAGTTTAACTAGCTTGTGGTATGGGTTCCAGAATGCGAATAAACATACTTGTATACTTTCTTTTTGTAAATACATACATATTATACATAGAAACACCCAGAATAATGTAAATAGACATATTCATGCATACAAATATTTTGCACTGAGCGGGAATCGAACCCACGCCCGCTACGCCACAGAGACCGTCAGAGGCTATAGTCAAAATATATTTTAAAGAAACTGTGAAAACGTCCCTCGTATTACATGCAAGAGAGTTTGTACAGTCCATTCTAAACGCAGCCAATATAATACCCATTGGAATTTGGTCCATTCTATGAAATCGCGTGAACGTATTTCGTTCCCTTACCGTTGTTATAAAGTATGCGAAATGGTGTCCGCAGGCGGCCTGTCCGTCTGTCCAACAGACATAAAGGCACAGGTGGACTATCAACAGACACGCAAAGTATTGGAGATATGTGGGGATCATCTTGGATGTCTTTAGGTGAGGCTGCGCTTGCTAGGTTAGACTACGTAAACTAGGGAAATAGGGTCTTAATCCCATCATTTGACTTTGCATCTTAATTTGTGTACACGTAATTATTTTATTAACTTTGCATAACTTATTCCTAGGATTTAGTTTGTATATTCATTTTTGACAGTATGATTACTTGCTTTAACGAATTTATATGCGTATAGGCAGGTTATATAGGTGATTAGGACGGCAAAGATATTTTTGGAAAAAGTACTATAGCCAAAATAGGTAACTGGAAATTTTTAGTGCACTTCACCATGAAAGTCCTATGGATTTGTAAATTAGCCGTCGCAGGTGGAGTTGGGTCGATTAGGGGGGGGGGATTTTTTTTTTACGTGAGGAAATCCCTTCGAATACCCCCCCGCCGGCCAGCGGGGGTAGTTATGTCGGGCATGAACCGACTAAAACCGCACAGTGTCCTGCCCAAGTGTCCATTGCCGGGCACCGCGGGTAAGCCCTCGAAAGGATAACCCCAGGGTTACCGGTGGACCTTGGCCACCAGCGCGGCCTCGCCTGATGGGGTCGGGTTTTATCCCGCGGCGGTGAGTACGCAGGCGTGTGTAGGATACACACGACACGCCTCCGCCACGGTCTGCTTCTGTAAGGACGGCGAGTCGGCCAACTGCCGTCCTCAGGCCCCGATCATGGGGATCGGTAGTCCCGGGCGTAGACGAGTCTGCAGCGTCCTCGCCGCAGACTGCGGAACTCGGGGGGGCAGGGTTCTCTCCCGCTCCCTCTACGCCGTCTCTTTCGCGCGCATAACCTGCTCGCAGAAAGAGGTGGCGGCGTGCCACTTGCTGCCGTCGAAGACGGCACTCACCATGCTCTCCAACGAGAGAACGTCCACGCCCAGGACCGCAACGAGATCCCGGCGTTGACTCGCCCACGATTTGGAGGTAATTTAACTTAGCTTAGGGGAAATACTAATAATTTCGGTTATTAATAATCTGTTTTTTTTTTGCTTTGGAATATGATGATACTATTAAGCCTTGGACTGAAATCCACAAGATTGGCACAAACCTGGTGGACCTCAGTTGAACTGGTGGTGATTAATTATTCGGGGAAGCTTAAAGTTTCGACCTAACTTGTAGTAAAGTGAAAGAAAAGGCACAAGACGGAGAAGATTAAAGAGAAAAATTATATCCGTCATCGGCCCCGATCCTACATCGGGTAGTCACGATCAAAGAAGGTAGTACGATAGGTTTTAATTTAATTTTTTGTGTAAAGTCAAAGTGTGCGCAGTCGCAGCCCACATCCCATGCGTTGCTAACTCAGTGGTGCGTACGCGATTGATCTCAGCGATGTTTACAATGATCGCATGTCGTTGCCAATCGCCTCAGGGTCAGTGTTTTACATCGACATTATATTTGTGTTGTTTTTTTGCATATGCGTGTTACATGCATGGACACGTTATCTTTGAGGATCACTTTCGTTTCGAAGATGTGACTTTTCTTTTATTTCTTAATAATATTTAATGGTTTATTGGTCCGGTGGCTGTTGGCGTTTGAGATTATGTGCGTTCATGAAGTCCTGAGTTAGATTTTTGGGTGATGTTATTAGATTGTTCTGTTAAGAATTTCTCACGTTAGTTGACGTGTCACGTTAGTTGCACGGTCATAGACAGACAGTACTAGGCTCATCCCCTATTACGAGACTTCATATACAGCTTCCTTCTCCTTCATGCACCCCACATATGGGTGCGTTAAGTTTGCGTCTAGACTCTATCTAGACTCTTCTAGAGCTTTCCAGACCTATACTAACCAAAGCCTGTAATATGGATTCTAGATTACGGATAAACGTATTGTCTGGTCGTTTCATTCATTCGATAGTATACCTATAGAATATAGTGTTTATAAAATCTATGATTCAGTTGCCTCAAATACATTCTAGTTAAACACCCGTGTCCTTTTATTCAAAACATTAACAAAACATACGTACAAGCTAATACACGTATAACAATTTTTGCTAAATACATACGTATTATATTGACATTGCATATCAATGCAAATATACATATTAATACATATAAATATTTGCAATTAGCGGAATTCGAGCTCTCGAGCTCTGACGTAGCAGCCGAATGCTCCACTGGCACGTCACCCAGGTCGTCTTATTTAATAAGCTATGAGAAATTAATACTAGATATGATAATATTTTTTTAATCTACACGATCATCACCTCTAATCTTTAGTAACCAAAGTTGTTCACCGTCTTATATATGTGTAACATTACTTTCACCAGTAGAACGTTACCGCACATGCTCGTGGCCGAGGGGGTGCGCAGGCGATCCTCGCGTGCTGCCCGCACGTATACCTCACAGTCTGTGAACGTGTATTACCCAAGCGACGATATTTTAAGTTATAATCTAGAGATGAACTGATGTAGTTCTGTAAAGAACTGTATTTATTTGAAGCTGTTCATATTTATGAAGTGGATGCCAGCTTGCATAGCACGGCACTGTAGATTCGTACCTCTCGGGTTTATTTGACCAATGAAATGAGTTGTGTTGGTCACGCGACAGATTTTTCAGCTGATTTAGTTGTCGCTCAGACTCAGGAGACAAACGTTTTCCTGCAACGCTGAGACTTCAACACATTAATAAGTTAAGTCTTCTCCTCATGCATATCTATACAAAGTAATGAGTAAGATGCTTGCAGCTATAGATGTTTATATTATTAAAATAAACATGCAAACCAAACATCTGATGTGACCTATGAACGTATGTAATGCCAGAAGTGTATACCAATCCAATGCCATCTACAGAATCAAGGGTGGAAGGGTGGTAAGGGTGGTAACTATATAAGAATGGATAAAAAGAAGGGGAGACTTATCTCCCAGGAAGTATCAGAATCAGGTAAATACCCATTACCCATACACTGATGCTAGGTCACAGTACACTGCAAACATCAATATCTAGCGAGAAGGCTCATCAAACAGCTCCATTAGTATTCCATTGTACTATATAGAGTTTAAGCGTCATCTTACTTACACCATATGAACTCACTCCTCACATGAGTAATAGGTATGTGTGACCGAATGCCGCCCCATTCGAGCCCTAATTCCGGTTGCATCCAAAGCTTGCCATTCATCATCAGTATCAGCATAGCATGTTTCTCGACTCCATCCGAAGCTTTCATCTCGGAGCCTGCTATCCACTCGGTGCCAATCTGAGACCGACCGAAGACTGAGACCGCAGGCGGCATTGCCATCGGCCCCTGAGTAGACCAAGACAACACTACTTTAGATTTGGCTTGTACGACTTTTATGAAAGCGACTGCCGTCCAACTTGCCAATCCCGCGAGGAAAACTTGCGACAGAACCTCATTTATCAATCAGCAGATGATGTACAAGTTTGTAGGTATAATATAATAATAATCTTTATTTGTCTGAATATGGTGGTACAATACAGGTCTTATATTAAAGGGTAGGTTCAGCATATTCTACCATTACTGGTGTACAAATTTTTTAAGCACATGCAAGTCACTTAAAAACGCAAAATATAATAACAAAAGTCAATAATACCTATTAAATGATTATTACATTACTAAATTAATTCTTAAAAAATAGTTTCTATAATTTACCATTACACTTTTCGAATTCATCTACCGTATAACAACATTTCTGGATGAGCCATTCTTTCAACTTCCTCAGAAACACAGAGGTTTGAAATTGCTTTAAGCTGTTTGGGACTGCATTATAAATACGACCACACATCGCAAAACAGTTTTTTTTGGTAGAGAGTCGTTTTTGGTACTCGTGGTAGTACAATTCTATCCGGGTTTCTAGTGCTCCTCGGATGAACCTCACGTGCCTTCGAAAAGAAACTAGGATATTGCCTAACAAATTTCGCAACTTCATAAATGTACATGCTGGGGAGCGTTAACAGATTCAACTTTTTAAATATAGGTCTACACGAGTGCCATGGTGCAGCACCACACATAGCTCGGAGAGTTTTTTTTTGGGCAATAAAGGCTCTATGCACGTCCGTAGAGTTACCCCAAATTACTAGACCATAATTTAGAACTGAGGCAACGTAGCCATTGTAGGCTGATTCAGGGTTTGAGGTCTTTCTTAGTTTAGCCAGAACATAGACAAATTTATTTTTTTATTGCAAACCTTTTCTACGTGTGCCTTCCAGTTAAGGTTGTTATCAAT
Organism: Cybosia mesomella; assembly: GCA_946251805.1. Lineage (NCBI taxonomy): Eukaryota > Metazoa > Arthropoda > Insecta > Lepidoptera > Erebidae > Cybosia > Cybosia mesomella. Next base: position 38,527,137 of record OX276393.1, read on the forward strand.
AATGATGCCCAAAAAGGGTGTTTTGTCTACTTTTATTAAGTTTTCAGTCAAATATTTGATATCCAAATTTTGCACCTTCTTACCGTAAGTACCAAATTGAATGTATTAAGTTTTAGTCATATTAACTTGCAAATTGTTATCATGTAGCCATTGAATTATAGAGTCAATTAAATTATTTATGTCATTAGTGTAATTTATATCGGAATAATTAGATGTCATGATAAGAGAAATATCGTCAGCGTATAAAATACAAGGGTTTGGGGTCACATTTGGCAAATCGTTTATATATATGAAGAACAGCAAAGGCCCAAGGATACTCCCTTGGGGCACCCCAGAGTTATTGACCCTGTATGAGGATCTATGTGCCCTTAGCTCCTTGTTATTATCTATATACATAACTTCAACACATTGTTCCCTATCCTTTAAGTATGAGTCAAGCCATTTGTAGGCAGGGCCCCTAATTCCATACTTTTCTAATTTGTTTAGTAAAAATTTATGCGAAACCAGATCAAAGGCGCTTTTCATATCAAAGAAAATACCAGTGGTTTGCATCTTCAGATCCAGGCTTTCAGAAATCCTAGTAACGAGATTAAAGCACGCCAGAGTTGTAGATGCTGAACTGGGGTAGGACAAGGAGAAGTATATAATAGTTGATTTAATTTATAACGTCGTTTATTTTTAAAGTATCACTGCTGTTGTACGCGGCTGTAGCCCGCTTGGAGAGATGATAGTGCCTTTTTTTCTTTTCTTTTTTTCGTGCGGAAATCCCTTCGGATACCTACCCACCCGCCAGCACCGGCCAGCGGGGGCGGTTATGTCGGGCTTGAACCGACTAAAACCGCACGCCATCTCGGGTTTACAGACGCCGGGGTGTAAGGTTGCCCATAGAGCATCTCCCTCGCACCCCGACTGACCCTGGGCCATCTCCGGTTTCGAGATGGCCCCCTCGGGTTTGGAAACCACGGTGTCCCCGTCTTGCCCTGGTTTGGGGGAGGGGCGCTAGTCGCCCCACCGTCCCGGCCTGCTTCTGCTGGGGTGACAGGCGGCCTCACCTGCCACCCCCAGGCCTGCGCTCATGGAGGACGGAGATCGTTAAGCGACCTCCGGCGCCTTAGTCGCCTGCGACGCGCGGCGAGCATGTTGCGGGCTCGGCGGGCCGGGAGAGAGATGAAAGTGCCTATGTATGATTCCAGACTATAATGTATCCATGTACCAAATTTCAGCCAGACCCATTCAGCCGTTAGAGCGTGATTGGGTAACAAACATCAAAACATCATCACAAACTTTCCCATTTATAATATCAGTTGGATTCGATGATAACTATATTCTTAGAAAATGTAAACATAATTTAGTTCTTATGTGATATTGATCAGGTGAAATTACTCTCTATTCGGTTATTATTTTGTTCGATAAATATTTACATCATTGCGACGCAATCACTCATTTTTTCCAACTTCGACTTGATAAATTAATTGATCCAAAAGAACGATTAGTCTAGACACACACACACACACACACACATGTTCTACAAGTATTCTAAGACTATTATCACACACTGAGACATGAATAAGGATATATGATGACCATTAGTTAAGGATTGATTTGTTAAATATAATATGAAAAATATACAGAGATATTTACTGATATAAATTATCATTGCACATATTTGTATGTACGCATGAATATGTATATTTGGATTGGTCTGAATTTTTGTATGTGTAATATGTATGTATTTACAGAAGAAAATGTATCTAAGGATGTTAATTCGCATCCTAGATTTTATTTTTATTGGTACTAGACTCGCGTTTGATCACTATCTCACCTGTTGGTAAGTGATAATGTGAATTCATAAACGAAACTAAACTAATTTTGGGTGATATGGCTCTCTAGATAGCGCTGCGTAAAATGACCTAGAATATTTATTAGAATGATTCGTTAGTATAAAGAAAAAAGAAAAGAATCAAGAGAGAAAAAATAAACATAAAAAAATATTAAAAATAATGAGAAAACCATATGTCTGGTTGAGAATCACTACAATTTGTGGGCCTATATATATTTTTCACATAATAGATGTATTTAAACAGGTCCAAATCTATTCAACCTACAGTACTCAAGGCCGCCCAACATATCTAAATCTAGAGACGTCATGTGGTCTCAGGCATTTAATGCGCGGCGATTAGCTTACGAAACAATATTTATTGGAGGCGAACACCTTTCTATGGCACAAGGCTTGAGAATCTTTTGTTAATTGATTGTTTTGGGCTATTTCGCAATATTGTATTAGGATTCGTGAGAAAATAATTGTCAACATTTCAGTGTAGAATGCAAAAGCTTGAATGAGTATTTAGTTTTAGTGGATACCGTAATTACTTTTCGAAAATGTTCTAATGCTCATGTGTTTGAGCGCGTTACAATGCAAACATATTGAATTCGCCGCGATGATGCTACTACCTAACAGTACGTGAGCAAGTAACTACGCGCGACGACGCAACGCTGGCGCTGCTGTGACACCGCTCTCAAACTCACTTGGAGCTGGTGTACTTGGTGACGGCTTTGGTGCCCTCGCTGACGGCGTGCTTGGCGAGTTCACCGGGTAGCATCAAAAGTTGCTGCACACTATCAAACTTACAAACTTTTTTTTTTTAAATCTTTATTTGTTAAGGAGCTTTTGACCTAACAGTCCATTCCAGCTCCACCGTACCCTGAGCTTACATGTGACTTAAAATTATCTAATCTACATGTACACTACGCTTTCAAAATCTCATATGTCATTTTATAAATAAGAATAGCACCTTCAGTGAGAGGTTGAGCCAGAATGCTATTGAACCTCCCAACATCCATCAATCGTATACTCGTATCAGCAACTTCCAATAAAGCCACTCTTAAAACCCGTGTTCAGACACACTCCACCAACAGAAGATGTACATCCTCAGAAGTGCCGCACTCTGCACAATTTGGGCTGGCACTTTTTCCCATAAGATGCAAAAACCTATTGTCCGGAATAAATGCGTTCTTTTCATTGAAATAAACAATATTGATGTATAGGCGTTTTTGTAATTTTTGTAGGATAAGTTTAATATATTTAATGTTCTGTTTATTACTTAAATAGCAATTACCCCGGCTCATAGAATACTAGTCCGGTTCCTGTGACCCACATTAACCCATTCCTATAATCTATCGTTCGATCCGTTCAGCCGTTCTGGCGTGATCAGGCAACAAACGTCCATCCTTCGAAACTTAAGTGATCGCTGCCTCGGAATGTGCTAAGCTACTTTTGAGGATGACTGTACATGATTGAACCCTAATTGGTCACTCGTCATCATCATCGTCTTAGCGTTGTTTCCGGTTGCATCCAGGCTTTCACTTCGGAGTTTGGAGACCGCTCACTCTTATGGAAGTGACGGCCAACTGACTTCCCAACCCTGTGAGGACAGCCGCCAGAGTCTCGTTTGTCAATGAGCAAGTGTACCGGCCTGCAGGCGAGGTTACCTTGGCCCCGAAACCTTTTGTGTGGCCCCATACGTCCAAATTGGTCACTCGTCTTTGGTGAAAACATTAGTGTAAGACCGGCGTTGTACGGCGAAATGTTACAGGTAAACACAGAACTTTTGCTTGTAGGCAGAGTACGGCCGAGATTTTGACATTTGAAATTTGAAATGTTGACTGCCTCTGTGGCGTAGCGGTAGTGCATTTGACTACTACGACAGGGGGCGCGGGTTCAATTCCCGCTCATTGCAAATATTTGTATGCATGGATATGTCTATTTGGTCTGGGTGTTTCTATGTATAATATTATATGTATTTACAAAAAAAAAGGTATCCTCATTCTGGAACCCATAATACAAGCTAGTTAAACTATGCTTACTTTGGGTCTTGAAAGCGCTGTGTAGAATATCGTAGAATATTTATCAATAATATTTGTTAACTTATATCCTGGGAATAGATTTATATGGGTCACGGGAATGGAATAAATATGCAAAGTTATAGAAATATAAAATAACTTGTAGTTTACCTAGAAGTTATATGAAGTTTTTCTATGGTTACATTTAAGCCAACCTTACCTGCAAGTCGATGCAGCGGACGCCTAAACAGCGGACGAGACTCTAGCGTAGGCCTTCCTCTCAGGATTAGAAGGTCAGATGACAGTCGCAGCCGGAAAAGTCAACATACTAATCAAAAACATGAAGCGGACAGGCTAACGTGCAAACTTTGGACCCAAATGGGAAGTCACTATGAGGATCATCGTCCTCATAGTGACTTCCCAATTTTGAAACGTACACATTCATTCATTAATGAATGTGTACTTTTCAAAATCCTGATTTGTGTTGAATTGATAAGGCGTTGATGGACGCAATCAAGCTCGCAGACAGAATTTTTATAAAATTAAATTTACAAGTCCATTTCCTGCATCAAAATCATGGATTAAATCATACACAAACGTTTATTTCCGTTCGCGATGGCAAGTATTTTCACGAATATCGATTATGCTGTTGCTAATCGATGTGCACGCGCAGGGATTAAGCGTTATTAGTTTTTTAAGGATCGACGATTCTAAATGGTGCCTTCCGGCTCAATCGTACTAATCAATTTGGCAATTGATAGGTACACGAAATAGAAAAACTCGATGTTTTGCGTTGTGGGTGTTTATGGCGGGTAATGGCAGGGCAATCTCTTGTATTAATTTCTATTAAATTATAGAATTATATTATCATTGATGGTATAGTGGAAATGTTTAGGCATCAAAAATAATATTTGAACAGTATTTTAATGAATTATATAAATATTTTGTTCATTATCACTTGTATGCTTTTTTTTACGTGCGGAAATCCCTTCGGATATCCCCCCGGTGGCCAGCGGGGGCGGTTATGTCTGGCTTAAACCGACTAAAACCGCATTGTATGCTTTGGTTTATTTATGTGCCACTTTTGTGCGTTTCTCTACCATTTTCTTAAATATTTTCCTTTTAATACATGCGTGCGGATCGTCACAACGTACTGCTAGAGGTTTGGATTCGCACGTTAATGAATTAAGTACGTGCGAATCGACCTATAAAAAATATTCATTTTAAATAGGGTTGTTGCGATCATTTTAGTCCGAATCGACTATTAAGCCAAAACATTTACTAGGCTAAGGTTTTTTATGAAGGAGAAATCCGATTTTATCACAAACGTGGACTTAATAATGATATAGAATGCAAAAAACAGGCAATAATTCTATTTAAGCACTTAGAAATATTTCTGAGGCCTCAGTTTCACAACTATCAGTAGTGGTCGAATCAGTTAAATTATGCAAGTTATGCCAAACAGTTATGCTATGTTATGTTGTGTGGCCCTATACACGCCTGCCAACTCACCGAAGCGGGATAAAACCCGACCCCACCAGGCGAGGCCGCGGTGGCGGCCAATGTCCGCCGGCAACCCTGGGGTTATCCTTTCGAGGGCTTACCTGGGGTGCCCGGCAACGGACACTTGGGGAGGACACCGTGTGGTTTTAGTCGAGACACGACATAACCACCCCCGCTGGCCAGCGGGGGTTATCCGAAGGGATTTCCACACTTAAAAAAAAAAAAGTATTTTTAAAGAACCTACGAGTACGAGATTTACAGGAAAAGGTTTGAAACTTGGTACCCCTTTGAATTTAAAAGTTTCCATCTAGATGGAGCCTTGAATTAACAGAATAATTTCAATGTTATGTGCCATACAACGCGAAACAATATCGCTCATATACTATTGGTGGGTTTAGATTGCCTTACCAACATTCTTGAAGCCCAAGCCAACCTAACCTGCTAAACTCCTGTGGCGATACCACATGTACCCAGGCGACATCTAGCAACAGTAAGCTCAACTACTTCGATACCACAAGAAATCAGCGCGACCTAGCTACCAACAAGCGGAACCAGAACCGTCTACTATGTCACAACTACCACGTGATTCCTATGTCACAATCCTGCATCGCGAAAATGAAGTTCACGCGCTGAGTAGCATATATACAGAATCCTAACTTCAACAGTTAGGGCCGCGGCCCGCCAGGCGCGATCACCTTGCCTGGTCGGAGGATCCTCCCTTTGTGTTGGAGGAGCATCACACCTCGTTCCTCCACATTGGTGACCCCGACGTGATCTGATCACGATACTATCGCTGAGCATTATCGTCAACCATTCACATCGCCACATCCTGTTCACATCTTCCGCATACGCGATACCAAGTCTCCGTAATCCCGCATCTTCGGCCTCAACCGGGACACCACGCCATGCAGCGACCGCTGCAGCCTGGTAACCCTACGGCCACACCAGCATCTAAGTCACAGCACGCTGCACTTACGGTCAGAAGAGCGCATCTCTCCGGTCTACGCAGGCAGCCAGTATGCAGCAACTCGCCTCGACTCACCGAGGACGACACCGCAGCAACTCACCTCGACTCACCGAGGACGTCATCGCAGCAACTCACCTCGACTCACTGAGGACGTTACCGTACCAAAACTCACCTCGACTCACTGAGGACGTCACTCCAGCACCGCATTCAGAATCGCAATCAACCTCCGATCTTGGAGGGGAGTGATGTGGCGATACCACATGTACCCAGGCGACATCTAGCAACAGTAAGCTCAACTACTTCGATACCACAAGAAATCAGCGCGACCTAGCGACCAACAAGCGGAACCAGAACCGTCTACTATGTCACAACTACCACGTGATTCCTACGTCACAATCTTGCATCGCGAAAATGAAGTTCACGCGCTGAGTAGCATATATACAGAATCCTAACTTCAACAGTTAGGGCCGCGGCCCGCCAGGCGCGATCACCTTGCCTGGTCGGAGGATCCTCCCTTTGTGTTGGAGGAGCATCACACCTCGTTCCTCCACACTCCCAAGATTGGGAGTTCGGACGACCGTCACTCCCGGAAAAGTCAACAGTGCAAACTTTAGCATAACGTAACATAACATAACTTCGCGCCTATATCCCTGAAGGGGTAGGCAGAGGTGTATTACACACCCACGATTTGCCAGTTATGTTAAGGTCCAAATGTAATAGGGGGCGAGCCCATTGCCATATACCGGGCACATTATTAAGCGAGCGATAATTAACATTTATTTAATGCACACATAACTACGAAAAATGGGGCGACTGGGGATCGAACGCGAGACCTCGTGTCAGCCGTCCGTTACGTACGCCACTGGGCTATCGCCGCTTGCAAACTTTAGATATCTGAAAAATCGCTATGATGATGATGATGATACTAAGAATTCGTCCAGCCCTAATTTTCCGTACGGGTTTGTGCCTCGGGGCGTAGTCTAACCCACACATTCCACATTTGAAAGCATGCCTTCCCAGTGTGCTATAAAGCTCGTATTTAACGTTTATTAATATAGTTAGCAGTCGTTATTCAATCGAAAGTATCAGGAAACGAGTTAAAAAGCTGTTAGAAGAGCTTTTAGAATAGTATAACCGTATAAGAGATATTACAATAGTGCTATTCAATTATAAATAACGTTTAGAATGCTATTGCGAGTGCTAATTGGCGATAGCAATGTTTATGATACAACTTTTGTTTTTTTGAATTTATAGTTTAGAGCTTTTATTTCGTGATTTATTCTATGTATAAGATTTATTTTCATATTATATTTAGACTTTAGGTGTGTAAAAATAACCATTAACTTGACCGAGACAAGATTTCAACAATGGCAACTTCTTTGTGTAATATGTGATACAATTGCCAAGTAAACTAACATTACATGTGTCTAATCATTACATGCGTCGGTAGTTTAGTGGTTGAGTAGTTGACCTTAAGATCGAGAGATGCCGGGTTCCAATCCTGTACACTACACTACTGACGTGAAACCACCCCTAACACAAGCAATTTAGCTCATATTATCATCGCCAATATATTTATAAATACTCACTCATTTTCTTTCGCTATTTCTTCGTCACTTTTTCCATTAATAGATGCACTTTGTTTAATTTCCATTTTATATCAATAGATTTATGGCACAAAATAGAATAAATATTACAAAAAGTTATATGATGATAAAAAGTGTTTTATGGGCCTCGGTCGGAATCGATCTCAGTCTTGACGAAGTCAACGAACACTCATCAGACGAACGCGCCACCAAGGTTGTTAAGTACAGTGTGAAATTAGCGCTTCTATATTTGTTTTCTTACGATCAGGTCGCGAGTTTAACCTTTTTTACCCATTAAAAAAAAAGTGCCAACGCCGCTAAAGAAGTTTTCACTTCAAAAATATATACTGCACAGGATCAAAATAAAGTGTCGTATCTAATGATATTATCACGAGTATTTTAATTTTAGAACATAATAAATGTATGTAGATACAATCGAGCCTTGTATTCCCGATAAGGAAAGCAGATGCGACTTATTCGTCAACTGGCTCACATGGAACTCGCGCATTCGAGCCAGTTGGCACCTTCCAATGTTTTTTTTTGTTGGCAACTCGCTTGATCCTGAACATATTCCAGCAGTCATATTGGTTCCTTGGTATGTAATACAAGGCGAAGTTTTTTATTAGAATATTAGTATCTGAAATTATTGGTATTCCCACTAATCCCTCCAGCTAAGCTTAATTGAATAAATACATACCTTTCTTTTTTTTTCGTGCGGAAATCCCTTCGGATACCCCCCCGCCTGCCAGCGGGGGCGGTTATGTCGGGTTTGAACTGACTAAAACCGCACGCCGTCTCGGGTCTTCAGACGCCGGGGTGTAAGGTTGCCCATAGAGCATATCCCTCGCACCCCGACTGACCCTGGGCCATCTCCGGTTTCGGGATGGCCCCTCGGGTTTGGAAACCACGGTGTCCCCGTCTTGCCCCGGTTTGGGGGAGGGGCGCTAGTCGCTCCACCGTCTTGGCCTGCTTCTGCTGGGGTGACAGGCGGCCTCACCTGCCACCCCCAGGCCTGCGCTCATGGAGGACGGAGGTCGTTTAGCGACCTCCGGCGCCTGAGTCGCCTGCGACGCGCGGCGAGCATGTTGCGGGCTCGGCGGGCCGGGAGAGTTCTGAACCTCTCCCAGGCGAGCTCCCACGCGCTCGCGCTCCGCACCATTGCCGCAATCATGCTGCCGAACGAAAGGACTCCCAACCCTGATGGCTGCCACGAGGTCACACCTCGGCGTCTCCCACGCCGGGCAGTCCGCCAGCGTATGCAGCCCTGAGTCCTTAAATACATACCTATATATATATAAATACATATAATAAACAATACGTTAAGACTGAGATTCAACTGAGTTCCCAGAAAAACTATTTAGAACAGTTTTTGAACATTAATTATGCTGCGGTAGCCTAGTGGTATGGGTAATGGACTGCTGAGACGAGGTCTCGGGTTCGATCCCAGGTCTTACCATGGCACACACAAATGACTTTTCGATGCTTTTCGAAGTTATGTGTGTATTTATCGCAGGCTTATAAGTGCCCGGTTAATGGCAATAGGCTCGCCACCTATTACATTGGGACCTAAACATAAACTGGCGAAATGTGGGTGCTAGCACCTCTGCCTACCCCTTCGGGGATATAGGCGTGAGTTTATGTTATGTTATGTTATGTAAAAAAGGGGTATTCACGTCAATTGTGCACTTGGGATTAAAATATGAAGAAATTAGAAATACACTGAAAGCAAAAGGTATGGTAGGTATTATAATTTTTACGGAGACACGGTTGTGCCTGTATCTGTTCCTTATCCGGTCGATCCGGCTAGTTTGTGTTGGGGAACCATGGGACTCTCACCATAAACACAGAATATGTCTTAACTGTTAGTGGCATAAGAAAAACCAATATTCTTATTATTATTGAATATACTCTGTAGTAAATTTCAATCCTACAGCCTATAACTAACCTTAAGACCTTTACTTAGTTAGCCAGATCTTGAGTATAAACTTGACAGTAAACTCAAGTAGTAAAACCATAACATTTTATAATATCTAAAACACTTATGAAGCCCATAGGTGTAGGTGATCCAGAGATTTCACCTCTTGAGCGTAGTGCCAACACGCTGGAAGTAATGGCCCAACTTACCTACTTTCCAAGGGTCACTCGCTGTGAAGTCTCGGCGAATAAGGATGCACTCCACTAAAAGTAGTTAACAGTCGTAACTGTTTTCGGCTACCGTTACCTACAATACGTGGGACACTCAGAAAATTTTGCGAAAATAAAAAAAAGTGTTCTATAGGTAAATATTTTTTTATTAAATCTTTTCAAAGTACTCTCCACCAGCCTCCATACAAAGTTTCATGCGTTTCAACCAGTTTTCAAAACACTTTTTCCAATCCGCCGCAGATATCTCGTTTACAGCCTGCTCAAACGTTGACAGCGCATCTTCCGGCGACGAAAATTGTATCCCTTTGAGCTGATTTTTTATTTTCGGGAATAAAAAGAAGTCGCACGGTGCAAGGTCAGGGCTGTAAGGAGGGTGACCTAGGAGTTTAACCGGAGTGCTGTCCAGGAAGTCCCTCGTTTTAAGCGCGGTGTGTGCGGGCGCGTTGTCATGGTGGAGTAGTATCCCGCGGAGCCCTGTGTTTGGTCGCTTGTAGCTCACTACAGAGAAAACTTCTGCCAAGCATTTGGTAGTGTACCATTCAGCGTTGACGCTTCTTTGATTTCGTAAAGGGATTGATAACAAGTAGCCAGACAAATTGAAAAAACTCGCGATCAAAATCTTCCCTCCGCTTCTAGATCGCTTCACTTTGGTAGGTGTTGATTCGTTTTGAAACACCCAAACCGTCGACTGGCGTTTAGTTTCTGGATCATACTGATAAATCCACGACTCATCACCTGTAATGATGTCATAAACACGCCGAGACGCGCCTGCTTCAAACTTGTTTATCATATCACGACACCATTCCACCCGGGCCTGCTTCTGGGCATCGGTGAGATTGTGCGGCACCCAGCGTGAAACTATGCTTCTCACACGAAGATGCACGGCGTGGGCCTTCATCCATGAATGCCATTTGAAGTCTATCGTACGATTCGTCTGGTTTCAGGCGACACTTGAAATCGTAGAAAATCATAGCGCGAAAATGTTCCCGACGCAGATCCATTTTTCAATGAGACACAATAATTGAAATTATCTTGCAAAAAATGCAGAGAGAAATTTTGAAATTGGAACGTACTTATTTTTACTCATAAATAATCATATTTTAGAAATAGATTATAACTGACCAGTCTCTCATATATAAAAACTTTTTTTCGCAATACTTTCTGAGTGGCCTGGTAGTATGGGTACGTTATTGAATAAGTGTTTCATGTGTAAATAAATTAAATATTGTAAATCATCGGTCCACAGATGTTGCAACTCAGATGTTGCGGAAGAAATATCTCCGTTATAACCTGTATCCCTAGGACGATTGGGTAACTCTTTTGAACGTTCATGGTTTTAGAAACTACAGAACATGTTTTAGTTTATTCGTTTTAAAGTTTGATAACGGGTTCGTTTTTAAAGCAAAACCTTATTTATTAGGCTTCACCTCTATTAACTGTGTTTGATTAAATCTTGAGAGTCGCATTTAACCAATTATCGTATCGATTTGAGTAATGTTCCTCCGATACAATATTAATTAGTATATTGAAATAAACAGCTATTCAACATGAAAACTTTTGAATTACGAAATGAGATCTCTCTCATACAAGTAACCTCTATTTTATCTACCATACAGGTAGGTTCTATAATACAGTAATTTGGGAGTGTGGGGCCCAGGTAGACCTGCGAGGTCCTCACCTGCTGATTGATGGACGAGGTTTCGGTACAGTTTTTCCTCTTGGGATTGGGCAGAAGTCGCTACCAGAAACGTTAACTAAACCAAAGTATGGGAAAGAGAAGTACTCGTAGCAGAGTGAACTCCGGACTCCGATGTGGATGCACGTTCAGCAAAAAATTAAAGTCGTATCTATGACTGGAAGCTTACCTTAAGACTCACGGTCAAGCGAGAGTAGAGATGTACATTTTATGAAATAAATTCGGTATCTAAAGTAACGGGTACTGGTGCTAGATACCGGATACCGGCCGCGCGGTAACTTTATGGGTTAATAAAACTTTGAGCCTGTGCTGTGTCCCCGTGGCGAACATCGCAACCGCAGTGCGGTACCGATAGCAACGACAATTAATTATACAGTTTATGTTTCTAAATCGAGCGTATATGGGACGTGTGAAAGAAATATTTAAATTTATAAAATACTTTTCTAACGTTTCGAATCAAATATTTTTTAGACTCTTTTGTCATAGAAATTATGATGATTTGTTGTTATTCAGATCTATTTATACATTTTTATTTCTGCTTCTTCAGTATCAAAATACTAAAATAATTCACAAATAAATTGAAATAGTGCCTAATGATAACATTTATTTATTTTGACGTTTATATTTTCAAATACGGAAATGATCGTTCATTTACAGTCCGTAACTGCCTACTATATTGGTACTTTTTAAATTAAACTTTTTTACATAACATAACATAACTTCACGCCTGTATCCCCGAAGGGGTAGGCAGAGGTGTATTACACACCCACGATTCGCCAGTTATGTTAAGGTCCCAATGTAATAGGGGGCGAGCCTATTGCCATTAACCGGGCACTTTTTTTAAGTCGATCAAATCATATTTATAATGCAAACTTTTGTCGCATTTATGATAAGATTGTAATATTAAACATTACTTTCGTTCTGCCTGTTTTTGTAGTCAAAAACAAAATAAATTCAGGCACGTCTGCTCCCAGTACTCAGCGCGATTCGTAAAGAGGACTATAAATTTAAGGTTACTTCGTTATTACAGTGAGATTGTACAACATTGGCGGTGATAAAATGTTATCATCTCATAACTCACAGCACAATCACTTCATATTTCACACGTCTATGTCCACGTCACATTCAAGTAATTATATCTCAATTTTGGCGTTGATAACGCTAATTGGACGATTTATTTGCATACACTTAAGTGCTTTTTGTATACATGTGAGTCTTTTGTCATAACTCCTATCAGAATTGATGACATGTAGGTACATGTCATCAATTCTGATAGGAGTTAGTACATCGATGGTTTGATACACAGGTGTGTATCAAACCATCGATGTAGTGATGTGACGAATAAGACATGAATCTTGTAATCGGGTTATACAGGTTTTCAATACCGCCCAAAACACCAAAGATAGAATACCAACAGTGATATTGTTGGAAGTTTACGTGAATGTCACACATTGAAATAAAACTATTTTTAACGGATTATATCGTGATTTATTTGTTATTTTATATTTTAAATTGATCCCGACGTTTCGGTTGCTTTTCAGCAGCTATGTTCACGGGAAGACTAAAGATGGTTGTTGTCTTGTAGTTTGAAGTGTAAGTTATCTCAAAGTATCCGAACTATGTTGAATTGTTGGTGTTACTATTTACGCAGCATGAGCTCACAGTGTCATGAAGTCTTGTTGTATTTTGATTTTTCTTGGAGTTAATTAAGTGAATGACTGGGTCCCAAGCTGGTGGTACATTCCAACCATCTTCTCTATTAAAATTAGGATGTTTTTTAATTTCAATGGCTTTGCGGAGCATCCTAGGTAGGAATCGATTTTCTTTGGCGAGTATCTGTGGTTTATCAAATCTTAAGTAATATGTTTGGTCTCCTTTTGTACATGTTAATCCTAAATTCAATTTGATCCCATAATACCGAATACCGTACGTGGTGCCCTCTGCCAAGCACTGCACTATCTACACAGTATCTACACGTACAATTTAGTTATTATTATTATATAGAAAAGAAATAAAACTATAACTTTAAAATTATCTTTGACATTTTGAGTATTTGTATGCGACGCAACTTTACTGTCCACATCCACTAGATAGTGACGGGTATAATTAACCTTTAACACGTACAATAAATCCAGCAAAAATGTCAAAGAAGCTTCATAATTTATTTTAATTATTATAACTGATAAAATTAGCCAAGCTTTTAGTTTCCGTGACTCAGGACACATAAGACTCGACTGTGTGAGTATTCTACCACACCATTCTATCTGGTATCGCAAACACTCATGATCTGCAAATTGTAGCTCTTATAATGTACCAATAATCTGCGAAACCAGGATTCAACGTTAAATAATTCAAATTTGGTATTAATGTCACACAAGATTAACAATGTGTCAAATTTGCTTCATACTTAAAGCGTTAACACATCTAATTCACCAACATAAAAATCATAAATTTCTATCCTTATTATACACATAATCATAATAAAATTAAACTCTTTATACTTAATTTAATTCTGTTGCCAAACAAGTCTTACAAAATGCAAATATTTGAAGCAAAAAAATATTTTAATAGTGGTCAAACGAAATTATAACTGTGAGTCGGGTTTTTTCACTTTTGGCTAATAAATTAAAATGAGTCTATTTTTTCGGAAAATGTTTTGTATTATACCAATAAAGATGTCATTTACGACCATTAGTGCATTAATTATTCATTATAGCATATTTACAAGAACGAACAGCTTCGTTTTATGGTATCTGGTACAGAGAGCCACGTGGGTCGTCGGTTCGTCACTAATGAATGCTAGCTATGAGTGTCGCCATAAAACTTGGTGGGTTTATTGTACACTATTAGGGAACTGACATGTCGCTCGACATGTTTTAATAAAATTAACATAAAGGCAAATAAATAAATGATAATTACTGACGACAGGGTTAATTTACTGACGAGTATTTGCGTCATTTTGGATTCTGGAAAGAGTATATCTTGTTCTCATTTTTATCGTGTTTATATTTTAACTATGTTACATACTTGCTATATTTTTTTTTTGACTCATTATAGTTTTAGCTGGATTCGCATTGACTGTTTGCGGTTGAGACTTCCAAGAACCATATTACATTAGTTTTTACGCTTTTAATCAATAAATTGTATTTTATGTTACAACTAGCTGATGCCCGCGGCTCTGCCCGCGCGGAGGTTGGCTATCGTTTTTTGTCCAAATGTCCGGTTCTACTTAACCAATTGCAATGAAACATACGGCAGATTTTATGTCTGACCTTTCTAATAGAAAATACCCGCATAGAAATCCGTTCAGTAGTTTTTGGGTCCATCACAAATAGATAAGGAGACAACAGACAAGAATTCCAAAAGGAAAATATTTTTGTTTTTAGAATCATTCATTCAAGATAACCCAATTTTTTTACAGACGCAGCTAATTTACAATTTTATAATAGATATATATAGATTGCAGATTTGTCGACTAAAATAGTAAAATTTTAATCAACTACAGGGTGATGGTATGTAATAAATGGGCAGCACGATAGCTACCACCATGTGTGTGTGCTGTGTAATCAATACCCTTGGACAGCTGTTTGTGAGTAATGATCACATTACGTGATCATTATTTATATCTGTTTTATATAAAAACAAAAAATATCCATCAAATCTCTACGAGACTATGTAAATCTACCACAGAGCTTCAAAAAATGTAATAACACTTAACTTAAACTGTTTACATTTTACATTTAGTCTGGGTAATAAATATACCATGTTCAGTAAATTTTCTTCTTAAGACATTGTTCGTCCACAATAACCTAGACCGTCAACAGTAGTATAAATAAGTATATTTGAAAAGGTCTGCATCACCTACTATACTCTTCACCTTCTTAGAATAAATGCATACGCAGCCGGAAATGTTTTTGAAATTCGTAATGTACTGATGGATTACTTAGACATTCTGCCTAGTGCTTCCATATTACAATGAGTAAGTCTAGTTAAATAATACAGTCACTTGTATGCAGCTCTCAATCCCCAGCGTGCAATGAGAATATTCGATTAGATGGAAATTAATCATGCTAATAATACACTTCGTCACATCCTGCAAATAGGTGTACATGCAAAAGGAACGGTTATAACGATACTATTTAAAATAAATCTCGTTTTGTGTGTCTACATATGCATTTCAAACTGCAAGGCGAAGTTCAAACACAGATAATACCGCATCGTTTAGGGGTAGTTTCCGCTATTCAGCCTCCAAAATATGGAACACCCTTCCCCCGCCTTTGCGCTCCATCAAAGCAATAACAATATTCAAGAAAAAATTACGCGAGTATCTCGTGAAAGCGCAGCGGAGGCTGGATGGCCTAAATTGTAATGTATCGTTCAAAATTGTAATGTATCGCTCATTTGGTGTTGACATGCTGCATTCTGTCTTTTGGTTTACAGACTGGAAACTGATTTAGCGAAAAATATAAATTTAAAAGGGTCGTCCTAAATGTTATTTGAATAAATATTTGAATGTATAATTATAACTTGTCTACATAAAAAATGATATAGCAATAAAGTATTTTACAAAGAATAATCATGAACTCTACTTTTATACACTATATACCTTTACATATTGATATTTACACATCACATGACATATACCATTCTCTCATATATACACCCATAACCATAACACATAAATACATGCATGGGTTCCAGTTGAAAGCAACCCCGTTAAGGTCCGTCCGCCTGGCATATGCTGAACTGGACACCCCTTTGATGCAAACGCGAGGTACATAATATATTAATAAACCTTGTACTAGGTTAAGTGGAATGTTTAATGTAACCTCCATGCATCAAATAAACGTTTTTTTCTTATTTCTTTCTTTCATATTTTTTTAATCTTGAATCAGTGAAATAATCACTTTTGTAAAGGCCCCGTCAAAGTCCCGATGACGCACTATCCTTTCTGGGCGCTCTGCCAGTGTGTGAAGTGATGTGTCCACGGAGCAGCCCCGACAAGGCTGGCATTCGAGCATCGGTTCTCGGCTTATACGATGCAGGATGCAGTTTTAATCTACATACTACCCAAAAAATAAAATACCACCATTCTAGGGACAGCATTTGGAAAGGTGACTAATATTTGGACTTCACTTCAGTTTGCCATCAGGCGGGGTATAGTCAAATTGAAGTACCAAAACATAAAAAACCTACTGTTTAATAGAAGAGTCCGGTGCCAGCTTTCCTCTGGTGTTTAGACCGTAGCGCTACCGTAAAAGATAAAAATAAGCCAAGTCAACCCACCCCGGGCTCCGAAGAGGAGCGACTAACTCTGTAATGATGATTCGAATGCTTTCCTTGTATTGCATAAGATCAATAACAAAAGTCATGTAAGGATGTAACTCTATACATCCATATCTGTTCAGGCATTTAAAAGTTATGGCGAAGTAAAGAAACTGACATATGAACCTTGAAAACACTAACCGCTTTTTTTTTTTTTTTATATATTTAGGACACGTCAATTTGACTTCACCTCGCCTGATGGTAAGCTGAAGGTAAAGTCTCAGGAAAGAGGGTCACCATTACATACATGTACCATGTTAACAATGGTGGCACTCAGCTTGACGGCCTCATCAGAAGAGGATTGTCGTCGCAGCACCGCGTGACACCCACCGGTCCCACTAGTGCTGCGACCACAATCCACCTGCCCGGCTATGCACTTGCTGACCCCTGGACGCAATCAAACCGAAATTGGAGTACTATGGAGGGTTTTGCGCAATCGTGCACGGTGGTACCTACCCGGCCGAATTTTATGACAAATTTGTGTCATCAAATTTCTACCACCAGGCTTTTTTGGGCTGTGTAAGAGAAATATGAATTTAATTAAGCCTTTGACCACACCTTTAGGGATATACAATCGTGAGTATACATAAAACCTGATTAATGAACACAAATACAATCAGATCATTTATTTTTATTTCATCGAGTAACCAGTAGCAAGCTTCATCACATCGCCGGCCGCGGCCAGCAATGTAATTTATGTATATGTATGCAGAAATGTACAAAGTGGCCCATTCACGATCACGACATCGTAATCACTGGGAGGCGTTAACAGGAGTTTAACGTTCCTAATTATATTGATTTACAAGCAGTATAGTGTGGGCACGTCTTTGTATTTCAATCCAGCTAATCACCATTATTTTTTGAATTGTATTAATGGTTCTAATGTAGTAATGAATGAAGCATACTAGTATAAATCTAAATGCTTTCACGGCCGGCGTTGCATGTAGAATATACTGCTTCCGGGCTGTTTAACCGTGGTCCATAGGAAATTTGTGTTCCAAACGTTTCGTCGATCACTGTCTCGGTCTGTGTCTGTGACGGTCGACATCTTCAGTGATCCGGTCCGGACGCCGACGAGTGCGGAGAACTCTCCTCGGTGGCTACTTCTTTGCCAAAGAGCCTAAAAGCAGTATATTCTAGAAGCATACTAGGTTCTTCAACTCGTTGTTGTTCCAAGTTCCAATCCCGGTTACATCCCGAGCTTGAACTTTGGTACCCGGAGTCTGCTCCCCTGCCTATGACATGACCTCCTACCCATGATTTGGTTTAACTTTACCCCAGGAGACAAACCAGCGCCAGACCATTACTTCTTTCCTACGGAAATCCCCCTGATGCCCCCGCCGGCCAGCAGGGGTGGTTATATCGGATTTGAACCTATTAAAACAGCACGCCGTCTCGGGTCTTCAGATGCCATGGTGTAAGGTGGCCCTAAAGCATTTCCCTCGCACCGCAGCTGACGCTAGACCCTCGTTCATTAATTAGCAGAAGTTACCGGCTTGGGCCTCGAAGAACGCAGTTGAGCCTCATACCCTCATTTTAGCTTATCAATATACTATTTGATCTGGCAAACTTCGTTCCGCTTCAAGAATCAAGTTATGTTGGTTACCTTATCAACTGAATTTATTTCATGAATGTCTCATATTTACACAGTATCCCGAGGGGGCCATCTCAAAGCCGTAGATAGCCCAAGGAAGCCGGAGTACGAGGGCATTGCCTTATTTGGTCATCTCGGAGTTAGATACTTTTTTTTTCTTTTTTCGTGCGGCAATCCATTCCGATCCCCCTCCCCCCCCCCCCGCCGGCCAGCGGGAGCGGTCATTTGGGGCGGGTTGTGGTTGGTTCGAGTCCATAATGACTATCCCCACAGGCCGGAGGTGCTGTAAAGGTGTTTGTCCGCAAAAAAAAAAATGGCACAGTATAGGACCAGACAAATCTAAAAAATCAAAGATCATAAAAATCGGTCCACCCTTTCTCGAGCTATAAGCGGTTATCACTAACAGGACTTTGTTTTTTATATATATATATAGATCAAAGATTTTTTTACCCCGTGGTATAATGGTCCAGTTACCGGGACCCACAGGCTTCTATAACTGGAATAAAAAGCGCTGCTTTTCCAGATTATAATCTATCTTTCGTTCTCTCCACCTATCCAGCCCTCTAAACTATCGCATTATAAGACGCAAGTTCCACCTCTGGCAAGGTATGTAACTGCATACTCCTCAATGAGGCACGTACTTCCTTGCTTATAAATAATTACGAAGTAAAAACTTAATCTTACTTAAGTTGGTAAAGTTTAGTGGCAATTAACGTGCAAATAAAAAGTAATGTCTACTAATGTGTAATAATATATTTATATATCAGACAACATTAATCCATTTTTATAAGTAAAAATTTAATGGTTGAATATATGATTGACTGATTCATCAGTCGCAGAGAAGTCGCCGCCGAGGAGGGTTCTCCGCACTCGTCGGCGCCCGGACTTGACCACTGAAGATGTCGACCGCAGTGATCGACAAAACGTTTGGAACACAAGTTTCCTATGGACCACGGCCAAACAGCCCGGAAGCAGTATATTCAACATGTAACGCCGGCCGTGATTACTTATAAACAATTTAATTGTTAACCTATGTTAGTGGTTTGTATTGAATTATTTTCTTATCTGTCCCACCCAATGTCTCAATATGGGACAGTCTATTTTTGCAACAATTATGGCACTGTTAGAGCTAACCCGTGTCCTGTCCAACAATGAAGACATTATTTTATGCCGTATAGCGTAAAAGTCAACTGTGCGTTCTTGTGCAAACATCAACGACGCGCCACAGACATCGGGCCTAATTCAAACTTTACTTCTACATTTTAATATTTTATCAAGTGCTCTAAGAGTACCAGGGTTCCAGAATCTATAGCTTACATATTTCGCAAACCTAGGTAGAGTTGTGTAGTGTCAGACTTGGCATCGTGGCCGCTCTATTAGCCGTTCGACGGAGTGACCTGTCGCCAAGGAAGGTCGCCCGGTGTGATGTCTGACCAGTATGGCAACTTATTGAAACCAGTGTTGGATTATGTGGATGTGACCAGCCACATTTTTTTTTTCTATCAACGTAGGGGATTTGATTTATTTGATTAGGTACTCATTACCCACTTATTGAAATAGAAGATAACTTGCAAATTTCTAAAGACCTTGCTTTCTAAAGACTGTATGGTCTTACAGCAATGTGTAATAAATTTTTCGGTTATGGTTTTTTGGTCATATCTCTGGTTCGAATTAAACAATTGTAATTAAACATACGGCAGATTTGAAGCCTGACCAAGACCTTTCTAACAGAAAAAACCGTATCTGTGTCCATCGCGAACAAACAGACAAGAATTCCATAAAAATATTATTGTTTTCAGAATTGTTCAATTAATTATTATACTTGTTATTTTTTTAAATATGTCCAATGGACAGACACAACTAAATAACAATTTTTTAATAGTATAGATAAATCAAGATCACTATCATGATTAACATACTCCTCAATCAAAACATATAATTATATATATAATTACTAACTATATTGTTTTGATAAATGTATACATTATTTATATAACCATTGCTATTATTACTTAGTTGATAATAATATAAAACTACCTCATTGTATTTTAGATATTTGCATGAAATTATTCCAGTAACAATTATTTTGTGTTGTACAGGTATGTTTCCAGACGGACTGACGAAAAAACAATGAAGATTTTTGTTCATGTCCTCAGGTTAAGGTTCTCCCAAAGCAAAACACTAGCTGCTTGTCAATTTTACCCGAGTCTTGCAGCAATCTGTCCGATCTTCAAAGGGATACTGCGATCGCCTACTTAGTCGCTAATTACTGTAATATTATAAATTTACTATTCAAACCGTGAGAAGTCTCTGTAATTTTAATTTGAAATGATTGGCTTATCTCGAAATTAGGTGACCAGAACTGGCCGCTCTTATAAGAAATAACAAAAATTTTCAACTAGCTTTAAACAAATTCTACTAATATTTATTAATTTAAAAGTTCCTCACGCGTAAACCGTGGAACAGATTGGGATTCAAATTGGCACATGGGGTGCTTCCGCTTGCTCCTCCTCGATGCTCCTACCGGTAGGAGCAGGAGGACCAATATGTCCTTATGTTCCTACCGGTAGGACCACAAGGATAAGCATATCCTCGTTGCCCTATTAACAAAGATTGACAGATTTTTGCTACTAGCTTGCTATCGAAATCCAACTTTCCGGACTAGTCGTTCCGGCGCTTCGCCGGCCGCTGCCGCGGTACGTTCGCTACGCTCGCTCGGCCCGCGCTCTGTTGAGGTCACAGTTCTAACCTAACCTAACCCAGAAGCTATATTGTGAGAAGAGTGTGAGCAACAGGAAATAAAACTAAATGGTCCTCGTGCTCCTACTGAGAAGTAGGAGCACGAGGAATAGGTTATCCTCGTGCTCCTACCAGTAGGACAACTTAGTAGGAGCAAGCGGAAACGCCTCATATAAGGATATACTATATATAATACTTATTATCCCAGGAACTAGTTCCTGTGGGGATCAGGTGCCTGTGGGGAACAGGTTCCTGTGGGGAACGGTAACGAGCAAACTGCATTATGTAGGTAGAGCCGCGGGCAACAGCTAGTGTGAAATAAACAACAGTAGTGGTGGCATATCCACATTAAGCTATTCGTTCTAGTATCTCACGTGCTCAGCTATCTCTATCTAAAACGTAAACAATCTGGTTCGCGTTGATTTCAACAGCAACGTCGTCGGAATGTCCACGCAAACAGGTAACATTACTGCTGGCGAGCCTAAACTATGCGTAGGAGGAGAGCATGGAACGGGCGGAAGCGACAGCGGGTGCATGCATTCAACCAACACTGTGATTCCAATATTATCATAACTGCGACCAGGAAACTAAAACAAATCCAGATTTATATTTTGGCTTGCCGCATCCAGCATCTGCCCGCAGTCTTTTTTATCATCCTCCGAGCCTTTTCACAACTAAGTTGGGAGTTTCAGTCTAACGAAATGTCTCAATTTCGATATTTTCCAAGAAGCGGCTGCCATGAGCCCTCCACAACCCACTAGCGATGTCTAAGTTTTGTAGTTACACATGGACCTTTAAGGGATCTAACAATGTTTAAAATTCAACTGAGATTAACGGCTGAACGTGCTCTCCGAGGAAGGAGGGGGCACAGAAGGGTCACCCATCCTAAGAATAACCTGGCTAGTACTGCTTAACCTTGCTATGTATTAAATTACTCGGTGACCGTAGTCGTATGTAGTTTCGAACGCCGCTGTGGCGACGCACGCTGTTGCGTATTATTTGTCCACTGCCTCACAGGTTCGAAAGCTCTTGGACTCGAATGAAATAGTCGCGAAAGACGCTGTTTCGAAGAACATTGATGCGATTAGAGTGACTAGTGGTTCCGGCGCTTCTGGGTTAGGTTAGGTTAGAACTGTGACCCCAACAGAACCACTAGTCCGGAAAGTTGGATTTCGATAACGTGACTATATTCGAGCGAAAATGCAGTGAAAATGTTTTTCGAACCAACGTCTTTCGCGACTATTTCATTCGAGTCCATGAGCTTTCGAACCTGTAAGGCAGTGGAAAAATATTTCGCAGTAGCGTGCGTCGCAAGGACGGTATTCGAAACAACATACATATCCCCTCGGTGACCAGTTAGCCACGAGCCTCTATCTTATATTAATGCTCACAAGCATTTGCACTGATCAGGAATGGAACCTTTGACCCCCAACGTAGCAGTCTAACGCTTTACCACGTATATTATTAATAAAACTCTCAGGTTTTGCATTATTATAACCATTTTCATTACACCACACGTACTGAGCATATCGTTTGTGCCCTCACTCGTTAAAAACACGCGATTTGCTTGTTGATTAAAGTAATCATGACTATAAATTAGCGCTATTTGTGGCTTATTCGAATAGCAGATGCATGCATGCATTGACAGTAAAATGCTAACTATAAAAAAATTGGCTACAATGTATTTATACAGGTTTTCTATACATTTTTAATGACTATTTAGTATTTAATTATCGTAAGAAAAAATGTTACTATGTGAGCTTTAAAGCATTCGTGTCAATGAAGACATTTTTATTGAAAAAAATATCTTATATATTACCGTACCGGAGGCGCATAAGTAGGCAAAAATAATTGCACGATTATACATATTAATACCTCATAACTTGAGCGTATAACAAACTTTTACCATGTTTTTCTTTGTTTTTGAAATGAAAACAAGTCAACCCGCCTAAGGGGCGGGTTGGGCACTTCAAATATTTTAAAATGGATGAATGGAAGGATGAAGGGAGGGAGAGAGCGAAGGAGATAGGGTGGAGGGTCGTAGAGAGGGCAGTATGCAGGGAGAGGGAAAGATAGAGAATGTAGGAGGTACGGTAGGAGGGTGGTAGAGATGGTGAGAGGGAGGGGAGAAGGAGAGATGGAGATCCTATTCATCCAACTTTTTGTGTTTTCACTTCTGTCAGCACTCCCGGAGTGCCTTTTTATAAATTATGAAACGCCAACTAGACCCAAACTAAGCAGTGCTTTTCATATGGGTTCTAGAATGCGGATAAAAATTTAATTTCATCGTCAATTTGACTGCACCCCGCCTAATGGTAAGCTGGGGTGAAGTCTAAAATAAAGTGGTGGCTACCATTCCAAATGCTGTCCCTAGAATGGTGATCCCTACCTTGACGGCTGCTACAGTTGCTTAAAGAACCCAGGATCATAGGAAGAAGAAAAAACATGTGTGGGTAAAGCATCCTAGTTCTTTATCATACGACAAAGTAAATATTTACCGAACTGCTTGGTTCGCTAGTGCATCGATTGCACACACAGAGTATGCAGAATACGTAAGTCTTTTGGTCAAATGAATGTAAAAGGATTATCAAAAGTTCAATCACCAATGTACCATTAAATCGCTACCGCTCCTCTCAACACCCTCATATAACCTACACTAGTGATTTGGCGCGACCTCGTCCCGCCTTATCGTCAATAACGATTTGCCAGATACTATATCCTTCAACATGGTATCAAATGTTGTTTTAAAATAATTTAAGAGTTCTATCTCCGTCGTTTATGCCTTTGAGAACTGTTCTGTTTAGTACCACGTTCGTAAATATATGGTGGATAAATTGGAGATATAACAGATCATACAGATCTTAAGGTCGATGGCACACTCTCTAACAGCACCGGGCTTACCTCATTTATAACTTCACGTTATGTATATTGGTTCGGTGTTGTCTTTCGCATACAATTTTAATATCAATAAGCTTATTTTCATTTAATCAGTTACATATTAAATATTAGAACATAATGTTCAAGACATGATCTTAAATTAACGATGTCACTTTGTTTCATCTACACTAATATTATAAAGAGGAAAGATTTGTTTTTTATTTGTTTGTTTGTAACGAATAGGCTCCGAAACTACTGAATCGATTTCAATAAATCTTTCACATATAGAAAGCTACAATATCTAGGAGTAACATAGGCTACAATTTATTTTCAAAAAATTAGAGATTCGTCTGAAAATCGCAATATTGTAAAAAAATATAGAGAAATGAAAATCTTTTTAGGCGTGCGCAGCGTAAATTATTGATGATAGAACAATGTGATGTACTACAAGTTTATAGGTCTTTGAGCGGGAGTGGGAGTGGGAGTGGGAGTGGGAGTGGGAGTGGGAGTGGGAGTAAGAGTGGGAGTGGGAGTGGGAGTGGGAGTGGGAGTGGGAGTGGGAGTGGGAGTGGGAGTGGGAGTGGGAGTGAGAGTGGGAGTGGGAGTGCGAGTGGGAGTGCGAGTGCGAGTGCGAGTGCGAGTGCGAGTTAGTGGGAGTGGGAGTGGGAGTGGGAGCGGGAGCGGGAGTGGGAGTGGGAGCGGGAGTGGAAGTGGACGCAATAAGCGACTTCCACGCGAGCGGAGCCGCGGGCAACAGCTATTATATTTACAAACAAACTTTTTTTTAAGAAATATTAATATTCCGAAACCGAAATTACTAATATTCTCCCAAACCCCTCCAGCTAAGCTTAATTGCTTGTGTTAGGAGTCTAATGGCCAGGATTCAAACCCGGGACCTCTCGATCTACGGTAAACTCCTTAATCCCTAAACTACCGACGTTTCAAGTATGAGCTGGTAAATATAGCTACTAGTAAGCATGAGGGTTTTGTAGCTAAGTGGTAACCAAGTAGGTCAACCAACACATTGAAAGGTTAAGTAATACTAGCCAGGTTCATTCTTAACACATTGAGACTCTTCCTTGCCTTGGAGACCACGTTAAGCCGTCGGTCGGTGCCGGTTGTCATACGAATATCCGTGGCATTTGGTGTCCGAAAAAGGTCCTTCAACCTGGTGTAACTACAAAACATCTTTATCGCCAGCGGGTCTAGGTGACCCATTGGCGATAATGGTGAGGGCCGTGGTTTGCCGGCGAGGACGCCGCAGACTCATCTATGCCCGGGACTACCAACCTCCATGATCGGGGGCCTGAGGACGGCAGTTGGCCGACTCGCCATCCTTACAGAAGCAGGCCGTGGCGGAGGCGTGTCGTGTGTGCCCGACACACGCCTGCCAACTCACCGAAGCGGGATAAAACCCGACCCCACCAGGCGAGGCCGCGGTGGCGGCCAAAGTCCGCCGGCAACCCTGGGGTTATCCTTTCGAGGGCTTACCCGGGGTGCCCAGCAACGTAAAAAAAAACCCACTGGCGATAATATTTACATACATTACATAACTTTGACTTGGATAACTGTTGAACCCGAAGGACCTTGGACCCCGAAGGCGTTTGTAGGACCCTGTGCTTCCGAGCGTAGAGTTACGTATATAGACTTAATGACTACTCTAACCCCAGTTAGTCCATAAATAACAGTAATAAGGCTCTATTAACGTGACGGTGGGTCTGATACCCTCGAACTATCGGAATGCAATGAAAGTAAGGCCGCCATAAACCAAGATTAATTACAATTACTTAATCTAATAATCGGTAAGAAGGTTGGTTTTGGCGATTATAAATTATTACATCAAATCTTGGCCAAGTGCGGAGTAAAAGTAAGCCAATGTTTGTACCAAGGTCTCGAGCGGCGCCGCGGGCTATGCCTCGTCTCTCGTACCGTTCTTTATATGGAGATGGCACGGCCTGACCGATTGCACCTGTTATAGCTTGGACCTAGTTAATCGGATTGCTAACTTTACTTTTTCTATTCGATCGGCATTCCGTTATTAGCACATCAGCGATAGTTTTTAAAACCAAACACAACACATAAGTACAGAATATATATAGTACCTTTTTTTTCGTGCGGAAATCCCTTCGGATACCCCCCCGCCGGCCAGTGGGAGGTTATGTCAGACTTGAACCGACTAAATCCGCATGCCGTCTCGGGTCTTCAGACACAGGGGTATAAAGTGGCCCATAAGGCATTTCCCTCGCACCCCAACTGACGCAGGGCCATCTCCGGTTTCGAGAGGGCCCTCTCGGGTTGGGGAACCACGGTGTCCCCGTCTTACCTGGAAATGGGGGGGGGCTAGTCACCCCGCCGTTCCGGCCTGCTTCTGCTGGGGCCTCACCTGCCACACCCAATATATATATATATATATATATAGTACCTACTCAAAAGTTTCACTTCACTTTTAACATGTAATGTCAATTACTGCCGTGGTACGGTATGGGCATAAAACATATTGTAGGAGATATTAACTTTTTTTTTTAAAGTTTACCAGGTGAAATTAGTAGTATTCCCCTTCACTTCTTCAAGTAAGCAAAATTATACAATATGGGTTCTTCAAGAAGGGTATTGAAGGTTTTTGCAGGGTCGGCAGCGCGAGTGTGACGCCCCTGGTGTTGCGCACGTCCATAGGCCACGGTAACCGCTTCCCATCAGGTGGGCCGTGAGCTGGTCTGCCAACTGAGTGGTATAAAAAAAAATGGTATTAGGAGTGTGTTCACATCAGTAATGTAATTGCCGGGACTTCGCAAGGCTGAATCCTTAACCGTAATGCAGATAATATTGAATACATGTTTTATGGAAATACTTACATATTATGCATAATAAAACACTCAGCCTTATGCAAATAGACATATTACGCATAAATATATTAAATATATACATACATACAATATACTCACGACTTTCTCTTCCGGGGTAGGGCAGACAACAGGTAACAACCCACTATCGGCAAAATACAAGTGGATTAATGTTACAAGGCGCACGTATATTAAGCATCAAAAGTACGTGATCACTTTCAGATTTTTTAAATTTATTGTTGAGCATATCTAATAATTTATATAAAATAGCTGACTCGGCAAACTTCGTTCCGTCTTTGAATCAAGTTACTTTCGCTACCTTATCAGCTGATATTCGTGAATGTCACATATTTTTAAATTATCCTAATTGCTAAAATAGGCACAGTATCACGAGGGGGTTATCTCAAAGTCTTAAATGACCCGGGATTACCCGGGATGCCATACTAAGCCACCTTACACCCGAGCATTAGAGACCCGAAGCGACATGCGGATTTGGTCGGTTCGAGTCCGACATAACTACTCCCACTCTAGCCGGCGGTGAAGTAACCGTGGAGATTACAGTAAAAAAATAACCACAAAAAGGCTAAGTATAGGCGAAGACAAATCTAAAAAATCAAAGATCATAAAAATCGGTCCACTCGTTCTTGAGTTTATCCCGATCATCACTAAAACGACTTTATTTTATACATATTTATATCCTAATAAAACTGCTGTTTAACTATTACTAGTGCTTCATAAAAGTATTTTCAAAACTCTGATTCAAATATGATTAGTAAATCATTAATTGTTTCCGTAGTTCACAAGAATTACAGTAGATGGCTCCAGTGTCACCCCGAGACGTATATAATACGAGTATATCGGAGAATTTCGAATATCTCAAAGTCAAAGTCAAAGTCTTTATTTTTCAAAATAGTGCAACGTAATTACATCTTTTTGACGTCAATAATTGCTTAATACTAAGTTTACCACCGCTTCCTAGGCGCTAGTGGAGAAGAAACGGCGCAACAAACTCCACTGCGGCATTTTCGAGACGTCAGCTTATAATAGTGATTTCTTAAGACTAAATATGGACGAATGTACATTTTTGTCTCGTGTCAAGATAAATAAAGGTATATAATAAAAAAACGTTATAATAAAATTTAACCCAAGTTAATCGTTCAAATAATTGAAAAAAGTTAAAATATGGTAAAAAGGTCGCGTGCCTACTACAATACTATGCTGTAGTTGTAACATTTTAGCATTTTAGGAGGATCTGGGACGTGTCTATATATATCAGGTAGCTTAGTTGGTCGCTCATACTGTATTCCCTCTGTAAGGGACTTGTTGTGGGTTCAAGTCTCGTCCTAGATTTTCTCCTTTTTCGATCTAAATCTATCAGATTTGTATTTTTGAAATCAGTGCAATCATCATCTAATTTTGACGCTGCCCGAACGCGTATAATTTCTCGTATGAGCCGATGACGTAGGTGATGGCAAACGATTCTGGTAGATAACGGATGAATGTTGCACCTGGACTAACCGCGTGATTAGTTTAATGCTGTCTTATCTCGGGTAAATTCCTTTTTGTTGAGTAGATATCCGGTCCCTTGGAAGGCTCGCGTAGGGTCATTGGGCTAACGCGCAGAGGCCCTTCCTCATTGCAGGTGTCATTGCAATTGCTCATTGATGACGGTAACCACTTACCATTAAGTGAGCTGCGTGCTTGTCTGCTATTTGAATGTTTTTTTTTTGCAATGTCCATTATTTTTTTATTTTATTATATCATTATTTTTGTAATTCAAAATATTAATTATTTTTATTTTAATAGTTATTGTCAACTATATGTAGGTATGTACCGGAATCACGAAAATATACTACTAACATGACATAGTCCGTAAGCTTTTGTATGTGCCCATAGGTATGAATAATTTTGTTTAAAATAAAATTTTGTTATTGTTAATAGTCACAGCCCATGCGTAGTGTAGGACGTCCTCCTGCCAGGTGGGATGACGATCTGCGAAAGACTGCGGGCAGATGCAGGATGCGGCAAGCTGAAGACAGGACGCTATGGCGCTCATTAGGGGAGACCTATGTCCAGCAGTGGACTAATAGAGGTTGATGATAATGATGATAATGATGATAGCCCATAAATGATTTAGATGTATGCTAAGAGAATATGTGGTTTTTATTATGCGTTCTCCTCCTTTCGGTTTGATTTATACGTCTTTTATGGCAGCGACGGCCATCTAACTCCCAGGGCCGGGAGGAAAGCCTGCGCAGGAGCCTCGTCCATCGATCAGCAAGGGTATTGGCTTGCAGGTGACGTTGGATTAGACTCTAAAGACCTTGGTGGTGAAATCCCGTTGCGAAGAATATTCTAAACTTTAGATGCAACAATCAAAATATGAAATATTTTGATTCAAGTACTCAATAAATTGGTTTACGACTCCATGTGCCATAAATTCTTGTACCAGCTTCATAACAACGCAAAGTAGCATTAAATAATGTAAAATAACTTTAGTTTTAATGTGTTTATGAACCCTTAAACTTGCTTAAACATTTTGTTTATACGCAACAGAGTTCGTTGAAGTCTTTTATTACTCTCGACGTACGAACGTTCCGTAGCAAGAACACGACACGCAACTGTGTCACTAAACAGCTCTCGTTTCAGTTAAAACTGTTCTATGTGTTTTTCAGAATGTTATGTTCTTAGTTTTAAAGTAGGCATTTCAAAATTTGTTTAATTTCTCTTGTCAATATTGTGATTAGAGAAAATTAGCACCTTTTTATAGACACGCCTTTGTCACCCTGAAGTGGTAAGCTGAGATATATTAACATATTCCAATTAACAGACAGTCTGTGAATTTTAATACATATTCTCTGATGATAAGCTTGAGTGGAATCCTAAAACGAGATGTTTCAATTTTAAAATGGTATTCCTGATGGTATTATCTTCAAATGGTGTTAATTTGAAGAATTCGCGCTTCAGGTCCCTCGTAAAGTACTAAGGTTTTTGGAAGAAGGGGATAACCCAGTTGTATATTTTATGACAAGGAAATGTGTAATACATTTCCCTATCAGGAAAGTGAACCTGTGACCTCATACACAGTAGTCGCACGCATTGTATGTATGAAACTTCAACAATAACAATTCGATCAACAGATAAACAGATCAAACAGATCACAAGCATGTTCAGAATTAAACCTAAGTCCATTCCGAGGCGTTTACTTTCTAACATTGTAAATCATTCATTCATCATACTTTAATCGAAATAAGATCAAAACTCAGCTGCATGCGCTTCGATTATTGAATGAAATAGAACGAGAGAGGCGATGACTCCTTCAAGAGAGAGAGGGACGCGAACAAGATTACTGCGCCATTCGATTTCAAGATCGATACACAATAAATCTTAAGTACTTTTTTTTGTTTTCTGTCAGGATAAGCAGTGTAGCGAGTGCGTGAGAGACAGGTCGTGGCTACCGGGTAGCGGGTTTGGTTCTCGATATGTTATTTTATTTACTGCGGGCACGATTTATCGTCAGCTTTTATGGCGTCAATTGCTTTGAATGTATCGTATTAATATCAATGGTGTATTTTAGTTTTGTTTCGTAATCGAAACGCGTCTATACAAGTTGTGAGTCTTTATGTGAAATATGTTTGTCTGTTCTGCTGTTGACATTGTTTCTAATAAGTTTGCTAGATTTTTGTGTCTAGGAATAGTAAACCTTATTCCTTATAAGCATTGCTATGTACTGTACTATTAAAAATTGTACTATGTTAAAATTAAAAAGTGGCCAAGTGCGAGTCGGACTCGCCCATGAAGGGTTCCGTAGTAGCAAGTAACATAATAATGTTCTTTTGATTGAATGAAAGGTGAATTGCGGTAAAAAAAAACTACTCACTCTCGTTCAAACCAATTTTCGGTGGAAGTTTACATGGTAAACTAATATACCTAAAGACCATGCTATAAAGACAAACAAAAACTTTGATTTGACTAACGAGTTAACCAAAAACGGCTACGTGGTTAAACTCTATGCCGTAGAAGTAGGAGCAAGGGGAATTCCAGCTAAATCCCTGTACAACTTACTTAAAGACCTCGGATTGCCAAGAGCTTCAGTAAGCTCTTTATTAAAACGTATATCAAAAGCGGCATTGTTAGGATCTTACCAAATTTGGATAGGTAGGGGGGGGGGAACACTACTGACGGTGGAGGTGAGCGCTGATGCATCACAAGGTGGCCACCCTAAACCTACATCTGGGTCGCAAGTCCCAGTCGCCATCATGGTGTTCCTCTCTGTACCACGCTATGGACCCGGCGACCGCACGGTGAATCCATGGAGTGCTGAGAATCGGATCTCATCTCATCATATATTTTTTTTAAGTTTTATCATACTCTTATTTTAGAAGTTACAAGGGACACACACACATTTTACCGCTTTGGAAGTGTCTCTCGCGCAAACTATTCAGTTTAGAAAAAAAAATCAGAAACCTCAATATCATTTTTAAAGACCTTCCCATAGATACGTATGGGTTTGATGAAAAAAATATTTTTGAGTTTCAGCTCTAAGTATGGGGAACCCCCGAATTCATTGTTTTTTTTTTGTGTGATAATCTTAATGCGGTTCACAGAATACATCTACTTACGAGGATAAAAGTGGCTGTGATATAAGGACGGACAGACAGACAGATATGACGAATCTAAAAGGGTTCCGTTTTTTGCCATTTGGCAACGGAACCCTAAAAACTAGTACAATTAAAAAATAATTTGTAACCAAAACCAGGCTCGCCAGGACCTGATTCCTTGGACCAGGACCCTTCCTGCTGATTGACTGACGGAGCTCTGTTGCAGGCTTTCCTCTCGATATTGAGAGGTTACACAGCAGTCGCTCCCATAAAAGCCAAACCAAATGGAGTAGTAAGCGGACCCTGAGCTTCGAGGTAAAAGCCTCGGATGCAACCGGTACAATGCTAAGACGATGATAACTTATTATTGACGTTAAGCTACACACACCAATCACATCGTAACCACTAATGACGAATGGATACATTACAGATAATCCCACACGTATCACTGTATCACAGAACATCACCATCTATCACTGCTATCACTGAACACTGTGACGAACGACGCTGGCCGTAACTATCCATCCATAAAGTGATCGAGCTTGAAGAATTAGGTTGTTTTTTGGAATAACAGGGCTATTATGAATACGTATTGTTAATCATAAGTTTGGAATATGGAGATGTAAAAGATAAATATATTTGAACTATATAATTACCTAATTAAATAATGGCTCCAGCGTCGTCCCAAGTCGTTTCATATATTTAAGTTTTTGAAATATCTTGGACGTGTTCAGGTAGGTCAGTGGGTCAGGTATTCCTCCTGTAAGGGACTGGTCGCACGTTCAAGTCTCGTCGTGGCTGTTCACTTTCACCCAACTAAATCTATAGGAACTTTAGGAAAATTTCATTAAATTAATAAATTGAACTTTATTTAGTCATGTTAATTGTATCTTGCAATATAATTGAAATTAACATAACATAACATAACTTCACGACTGTATCCCCGAAGTGGTAGGCAGAGGTGTATTACACACCCACGATTCGCCAGTTATGTTAAGGTCCCAATGTAATAAGGGGCGAGCCTATTGCCATCTACCGGGCACATTATTAAGCGAGCGATAATTAATATTTTTAATGCACACATAACTACGAAAATCAGAGGCGTGTGCCCGAGGCGACTGGGGATCGAACTCGAGACCTCGTCTTAGCAGTCCGTTACGTACGCCACTGGGCTATCGCCGCTATTATTTATAATTTGAAATTGCAATATAATTGAAATTGCAATATAAATGAAATTGCAATATAATTGAAATCGTAATATGTTTTGATCGATCTGATACCTACTACAAGATATTTTTCGTTGGTTTTTTCATTAATGGACCTGAGTTTCATTACTATATCTCAGTGACTTGTGAAAATTTTCGCTTTTCGGGAATAAATACACAGGCAATGAGGTTCGCTCTTCAGCGGTACGCACAATGGACGTGGTGCCAAAACGTGCTGTGAGTATAAGCGGAATATCCACCTTGTAACCTTCTGTTCGTTTCATGATTAAAGGGGGTTGAAAGAATTCATCAACATCATCATCATCGTCATAGCGTTGGCTCCCGGTTGCACCCCAGGCCCTCGCCTCGGAGCCCAGAATACACTTTTCAGGTTTGTCTCCTTCACTTTGCTCGGTCTTCGGCATCCCCGGCTACGTGACTATTATCACGCAGTGGGACTTGGAGCAATAAATGTATACTTTTCCTGCAAATTCTTCCGCTAAAAACAAACTTTTCTGAGATAACTACTCCGC
Organism: Cybosia mesomella; assembly: GCA_946251805.1. NCBI lineage: Eukaryota > Metazoa > Arthropoda > Insecta > Lepidoptera > Erebidae > Cybosia > Cybosia mesomella. Next base: position 38,560,588 of record OX276393.1, read on the forward strand.
AAAATGACCTACTTAGACCTATCCTCGGTAGCTGATATTCAAGTGTTCCTACATCCGGAATTTGCCTTTATTTTTCAAAAACACGATCAGTTAAAGGCATTATATATTTTTAGGGATTTTCTTTAAAAAAGCCCTATTGCTATCGAGTTGTCGTCGACGTCGTCGTTGCCAATTTTCTGTCACGGTTTTGGGTATGAAGGAGATGAGCTATCGAGTTGCTGTTTTCTGTAATTGATTCGTGCTGGGGTGAACCATTGCAAGATAAAAAAAAAACACAAAAAATCGCAAAAAAAAAATCGCAAAATCGAAAATCCCTTGTATTCGGCTGAGCTCGTATCAGGAATTCAACTTGTTTAATTATGTTCTATTTGTTCTCCAGTCTAAAGACTTCAAAATGCTCATCGAGGCTGCATCACTACATAGTATAAAACAAAGTCGCTTTCTCTGTCCTTATGTCCCTATATCCCTATGTATGCTTAAATCTTTAAAACTACGCAACAGATTTTGATGCGGTTTTTTTGAATAGATAGTGTGATTGAAGAGGAAGGTTAATATGTATAATAACATCCATTGCACCCGTGCGAAGCCGGGGCGGGTCGCTAGTATTCAATAAATTCGAAATGTTTACTGATTTACGCACGCGGTTTTCTGCAATATTTGTACACGTATCATTGTATCAACGCAGTTGAGATGAAATCTCTGCGCAGTATGTGTGAGGTAAGATTATCTCATACAGCAGTGGTGTGGTTTGAAAGAAGATTTAGTGACTGATTCTGTGTACTGAGTTTAGTTTGGGGAAAATGAGTTCTGATCATAACATAACTTCACGCCTGTATCCCCGAAGGGTTAGGTTACAGAGTTGTATTACACATTCAAGATTCGCTAGTTATGTTTTAGGTCCCAATGTAATAAGGGACGAGCCTATTGCCATCTACCGGGCGCATTCTGATCGATAGACAACATAAATCTATTAGCGGGCAGATTAGTTGAGGTCGAGTTTGAAGAATAAAAACATATTAAATTTTTAATGTTTTGAAAAAGAGAAATACAACAATAGTAGAGGAATATTTTGTCGCCTTTACAATTCAAAAATTTATTGCATTTCAATTTAAAGGGTGTGGAAAAAGCCAACACACGAATCAAAAACAATAAGTGCACTTTCGGGTCCAAAGTGCAACTAGAAAATCGCTATACCGATGATAATGATAATTTAATAAATCTAAAAGTGAAAGAGCTGAAAAGCTAACGGAACGTAACGTTGATATCAATAAATATTACACAAATATGTTTGGTTAAAGCTAAATATTTATCCAAATTAAGTTCAAACCATTGAATTGAAGTTCACGTTTAGAAAATTATAACATAACATAACATAAACTCACGCCTATATCCCCGAAGGGGTAGGCAGAGGTGCTAGCCCCCGCATTTCGCCAGTTTATGTTTAGGTCCCAATGTAATAGGGGTGCTTGGTTGGGAACCCCCACGCGGTGCACCCTGTGCAACGGAGACGGCAGCGCCTCTCTCCTAGGGTGGGAGAGACGCTGCCGCCTACGACCAACTCCGACCGAGGCGAGGACGGCCCTATTGAGGGCTGTTCGGAAGCTTTCCACGTGTCCCTCTGATTAGCAGATGGCACAGTTTAGAGCAAGTAAGGGGGCCATCTCGAAACCGGAGATGGCCCAGGGTCAGTCGGGGTGCGAGGGATATGCTCTATGGGTAACCTTACACCCCGGCGTCTTAAGACCCGAGACGGCGTGCGGTTTTAGTCGGTGCAAGCCCGACATAACCACCCCCGCTGGCCTGCGGGGGGGGGGGGTATCCGAAGGGATTTCGGCACGAAAAAAAAAAAGGTCCCAATGTAATAGGTGGCGAGCCTATTGCCATTAACCGGGCACTTATAAACCTGCGATAAATACACACATAACTTCGAAAAGCATCGAAAAGTCATTGGTGTATGCCATGGTAATTCCTGGGATCGAACCCGAGACCTCGTCTCGGCAGTCCTTTACCCATACCGCTAGGCTACCGCGGTTTTAGAAAATTATAGTACAATGAAAAAGATGCTGTCAATTGTTATCGTTCCAATAATGATGGATGCCTTCCTTCGTCAAGACGTTGTTAGTATTGTGTGAAAGGGATACATTTTAGTCCAAGCACTATTCTTGATCGAGGTCCTTTAATTGAATCATCATCATCAACCTATACTAGTCCACTGCTGGACATAGGTCTCCCCTAATGAGCGCCATAGCGCCCTGTCTTCAGCTTGCCGCATCCAGCATCTGCCCGCAATCTTTCGCAGATCGACATCCCACCTGGCCGGAGGGCGTCCTACACTACGTTTGCCGTGTCGCGGTCTCCCGTCAAAAACACGTTTACCCCAGCGGTTGTCGGTTCTTCGCGAGATGAAAACAAATACAAATTAAAATAATTATTCTAGGAAATGTCCTAGAATATTTATTTTTATTTGGTATACTTTTGGTCTAGATTACGCTGTATAAAATGCGATACAGCGCTACCCAAAGTACGAGAAAGCATAGCTTAACTAGCTTGTGTTATGGGTTCTAGAATGTGGATAAACATACATAGATACCTTTTTTGTAAATACATACATATTATACATAGAAACCCCCAGATAGAAATATGCCGATAGGGTTGACCACAGCTAACCATAGACAGAGTCGATGAAAGAATACAGATAATATTAGTAGACTATGAATCGATATCAAACCAATGAATCGACTACATATTCCACCAATATAACTTAATAGAACAATTTGCATTGTTACACAATGTAAATAGACATATTCATGCATACAAATATATGCATTGAACGGGAATCGAACCAGTAACCATAGACGTGGTAGTTAAACACTCTACGGCGACGCCACGGAGGTAAATGCATAAATGGTGAAAGTCTAATATTATTTTCATAAATTATTTATTATTAATTTAAATAATATTCTTCCACTATCATATAATGAACCTTCCCAGGGGCTTACTTCTGACCGTACCAACAATGTTACCGACTTCCAACAGTTTCTACGTGCTTAAACATTCCATAAAAAAGATACGAGTTGATTTGTATGCTGCGAAGACGGTACTCTCAGTGTGACCTACTAAACACTGCACATTTACCCATATCCTTAAGCGAAACCAGCTTGTTCTAGTTGCTTATTTATTTTAAGAGTGGGCAACAACGAAGGTATTCTTTTTTTTTTTTACGTGCGGAAATCCCTTCGTTTACCCCCCCACTGGCCAGCGGGGCTGGTTATGTCGTGTCTCGACTAAAACCGCCAAGTGTCCGTTGCCGGGCACCCCGGGTAAGCCCTCGAAAGGATAACCCCAGGGTTGCCGGCGGACTTTGGCCGCCACTGCGGCCTCGCCTTGTGGGGGTTGGGATTTAAACAACGAAGGCATTCAAAAGGAAATGAAGGGCAGCAATTGGAATTTCAATGACTAAATGAGCTTTTAACTACAAAATATAATAATTATTTTCAGCTGAAATAAATATTGAAATTTTCAAATAACTCGCAAACACCTACATCTGAAGTATGGGAGTATACAGGATGGAAACATGGATACGTACTAATATAGTATTTTTTTATTTTTAACCCCAGACGCAAAAACGACGGGGCGTTATTAGTTTGACGTGTCTGTGTGTATGTCTGTCTGGCATCGTAGCTCCTGAATAGATGAACCGATTTTGAGTTTGCTTTTTTTGTTTAAAAGGTGAACTAGTCGAGACTGTTCTTAGCTATGTTTGATGAAAATCAGTTGCGGGTTTTTAATTTTTAAATTATTTTTGTTCATTATTTTATGTAGACTATTTGCAGTTTGTTTTCTAAGGGAGTAACGGAAATTACTTGTAATCTCTGTAACCCCTCCAGTGAAGCTAATTTGCATGTGTTAGGAGTGGGGTCACGTCAGTAGTGTAATGGCCAGGATTCGAACCCGGGACCTCTTGATCCGTCGGCTGACTCATTAAACACTTAGTTACCAATTTTTTTTTATTTTTCTTATGTGTGTGTATACTTTAATTGTATACTGTACGTATGTCTTAAAAAGTGTTGGTCTGATGGTTTGCATATAAGGTTTAAATTAAAGGTGACTTGTCACGTATTGTCTCTGCCTACCACGCAGGGAGATTGCGCTTTGTACATATATGTATGTTTGTAGTGCTAAACGTACATACTTCCATACATATACTCACGCCTTTTTCCCTCAGAGCAGGCTGAGACAACAGCGCGCCATCTGCTTCTATCGTTACACACTTCACGAGATTCCTCTTTTGTCAATAAGCCTTTCATGCAAGTCCACCGGTTTCGAGTGCTTTTGACCTGCCTTTTTTGTTAAACGTAATGTACTTTATATTTAATTAAGTATGGTTTAACGTGTCATGTAATGTCATGTACCGCTTGCCGGCAGGGTGGCATCCGAGGGGATTTCCGCACGAAAAAAAGGTACTTTTTCAAACGACCGGTGCCAACAAACTGTTCCCATAGAGGCAATGACACCAGATTTACAAACCATATTGACGGCCTCTGTGGCGTAGCGGTAGTGCATTCGACTGCTACGACAGGGGGCGCGGGATCGATTCCCGCTCAGTGCAAATATTTGATGCATGAATATGTCTATTTGCATTGGTCTGGGTGTTTCTATGTATAATATGTATGTCTTTACAAAAAAAAAGTATATAAGTATGTTTATCCGCATTCTGGAACCCATAACACAAGCTAGTTAAACTATGCTTACTTTAGGTCTAGAAAGCGCTGTGTAGAATGTCGTAGAATATTTATTTATTATATTTTCTATTCAACGTTTACAAAATTAACTTTTACCTACAGCCACTATTTTAGCCACGAGCTAACAACATTAGCAAATATAATTGTCAATTAAGCAGCATAATAGACCACGAAATGGCATAAATCATAATATTACCATATATATAACATAATTTACCAGTTCAGCCACACCCTCGGAACATAAAACTATATTAGACCACACATCTAGAACTGCTTAACATAATGTACACAAATGTCTTATTCTATAAGTTACGCTGACATATGACGAGTATTGGCGAACAAATAGCTCAGTGAACGTGATACTGTACTGGGGCCCGATGCAGTAACGCCACGTTATCAAAACGCGTGATTTCGATTCGATTAGAAAAAAAAACTGTAAAAAAGATTTTAGTAATCATAATCATAATCATCGTTTATTTGTGGAACATAGGTTATTTACAGATCGTATAATAATGTTAGAATGTCCTCTATATTCTACCACATTGTGTGATGTACAAATATTTTAATTTAATTCTATGTCAATTCATGCAATGTCAACGAAATAGTAGTATCAAAGATGTCAAACAATTCAATAAGTTATGTCAATGACAGCAGTAAAAACAAAATAAACATAATATAACATAACATAAACTCACGCCTATATCCCCGAAGGGGTAGGCAGATCCGAAGGGACCCACGTTTCGCCAGTTTATGTTATAGGTCCCAATTTAATAGGTGGCGAGCCTATTGCCATTAACCGGGCACTTATAAACCTGCGATAAATACACACATAACTTCGAAAAGCATAGAAAAGTCATTGGTGTGTGCCATGGTAATACCTGGGATCGACCCCGAGACCTCGTCTCAGCAGTCCTTTACCCATACCACTAGGCTACCGCGGTTAAAAAATAAAAAATAAAAAGAAAAATAAAAAAATAAAAATAAAAAGAAAATAAAATAAAAAGAAAATTAAGTCAGAAATTAAAACATTCTAAAAAATTATATAAAATTAAATGTCCTTGTCACTGAGATAATCATCAATTGAGTAGTATGCTTTATCGAGCAAGAATGTTTGTACTTCTTTTTTAAACATTTGCAAGTTTTCGGTAGATTTTATGGCTTTAGGTAGTTTGTTGCAGTATTCAGTATGATCTGTGAAAACCAAACCTACCTTCACTTTAGTGAGGTTATTAAACATTTAGAACCACTCATAGTTAATTTCGTTTTCAATTAGATTTTGAGATTTTGATGTTCGTTAGTTTTGAAATCATACGTTTAAAAAACGTAATTTTACTGAATCCAGCCCCTGCTCCGTTTATTGAAGTTATTCTTAGAAAAAAAACTTTTTTGGCTGTTTGACAAATAGTAATGTGTTTGTTTTTTTTTGTTTTTTTTTTATCTTACCCTATCCCAAGCAGCCATACTTTAGTATATTTAAAAGAATACTTAGAAGACACAAGAGATCTCTTCGTCTTTTTTTTTTAATTTGGACCGTCTATTTTGATTTAGCCTAAGATGATAATGCAAGTCATTATGTGAATATCCTTAATTTTAGTATAATCTACATATAAATGATGTTATAAATAAATTTTAATTTATTATATATCTTCAAATAATTTAGTCATGTCTTTTTGCTTGACTATATACAATACACCAAACATTATTATGTTTATAATAAATAAATAATAAATACTATAAAATTTTCGAAGTCAAATTACAAAACGCCATCTAGACCCAAACTAAGCAGAGCTTGTCATATCGGTTCTAGAATGCGGATAAACATACTTAAATATTATTTTTTGTAAATAAATACATATTATACATAGTAAAACGCAGAATAATGGAAATAAATATATGTGCACTGAGCGGGATCGAATCCGCGACCTGTGACTTAGCAGTCAAAAGCACTACCGCTACACCACAAGAACCCTTTTACCGGAATAAAACGCAGCATATATTATGTGCTATTTCTGACTGTAATCTATCTTTGTGCGGGACTACGTAACAAACGCAGCATATACTATGTGCTATTTCTGACTGTAATCTATCTTTGTGTGGGACTACGTAACAAACGCAGCATATACTATGTGCTATTTCTGACTGTAATCTATCTTTGTGTGGGACTACGTAACAAACGCAGCATATACTATGTGCTATTTCTGACTGTAATCTATCTTTGTGTGGGACTACGTAACAAACGCAGCATATACTATGTGCTATTTCTGACTGTAATCTATCTTTGTGCGGGACTACGTAACAAACGCAGCATATACTACGTGCTATTTCTGACTGTAATCTATCTTTGTGCGGGACTACGTAACAAACGCAGCATATACCATGTGCTATTTCTGACTGTAATCTATCTTTGTGCGGGACTACGTAACAAACGCAGCATATACTATGTGCTATTTCTGACTGTAATCTATCTTTGTGCGGGACTACGTAACAAACATCCATCCAAACTTTGGCATTTATACAAGACTAGCTGTTATCCGCGGCTCAGCCCTCGTGCACTTTTGATCCCGTAGCCTATTCTAGGGATAAAAAGTAGCATATGTGTTATTCTAGGCTATAATCTATCCCTATTCTAAATTTTGATCAAGTGGCTGCTAAAAAGCTGGGTATTCTGTCAAAGGTGCGACGGTACTTCACACCGGAACAGTTGCTCAACTTGTACCAAGCGCAGGTTCGATCCTGTATGGAGTACTGCTGGTACCTGTGTGATGGCTCAGCTAAATACCACCTGGAAGCGCTTGAGACAATAGAGAGACGGGCTAAGAGGCTCATTAATAACGATGCACTCGTCGAGAAAAGGCTTCAGAGCCTTGAACATCGACGCAAAGTTGCAGGCCTATCGGTTTTTTAACGGATGCATTTCGGTGAGTGTGCGCTTGAATTGCACAACTTGATACCTCCAAGCCCTTTCCACCTACGAACGACCAGACGCACAGCGACGCGCCACCGCTACATGGTGGATATTCCACTCATACGCACGAAACGTTTCGGCGACACATGTCTTATGCGTACAGCTAAGGAGTGGAATTGCCTGCCTGAGTCTGTGTTTCCGGAAAGCTATAACCTCGGAATCTTCAAGTCTCGAGTGACTAGGTTCCTTCTAAGCAAACGTGATCCATCGTAGGCCACGTCGTCACTTACGATCCATAAAAAAAAAGGATCCCGTAGCCTATTCTAGGGATAAAAGTAGCATATGTATTATTCTAGGCTATAATCTATCGCTGTTCTAAATTTTGATCCCGTAGCCTATTCTAGAGATAAAAAGTAGCATATTTGTTATTCTAAGCTATAATCTATCGCTGTTCTAAATTTTGATCCCGTAGCCTATTCTAGGTATAAAAAGTAGCATATGTGTTATTCTAGGCTATAATGTCTCCCTGTTCTAAATTTTGATTCCGTTGCCTATTCTAGGGATAAAAAGTAGCATTATGTGTTTTTCTAGGCTATAATCTATCGCAGTTCTAAATTTTGATCCCGTAGCCTATTCTAGGAATAAAAGTAGCATATGTGTTATTCCAGGCTATAATCTATCGCAGTTCTAAATTTCAGTTCCGTTAAGTTAGAGCGCTATTGAGTTACAAACATCCAAGCAAACTTTCTCATTGCAATATTAGTGGGATGAAAACGACTAATCAACAGCCAATGTGTCCATACTATCTTATAAGCTTTTCACTAAGCTTACTAATTGTGGCGTCAGTAAATTATAACCTATGAAGGTTAGAAAGTTAAATCGCAGAACAACAAATCAATTTATATCATAAAAATATTAAGGTATTTTACATCAATTTACAACCCTATCATCTACTCGATGCTGATGCTACTCTTGTACCAAGCTCCATGATATATGACCTGCCATTGAATTGCTAACTTTTATACAAGAAACCACTTTCCCTTTCGGCTGGGTTAAGGTTGAATTATGTAGTTCCATATGTTTCTTACCTAACATATACGTTTTCTATATAATCATTCAGAGCTGCGAACTCTAAATATTTTTTTTAGAAATTTTAGAACGATCTGAGTATATTTAACCCTCCGGTACCCACGTCAAATAGTGTGACACATATTTTTATCCCTATACACGGTCTGTGACACTGATTGCCCTGATGATGGAAATGGTCAAGGATTCCAACCCCACTCAGTATGCCAACGAAGTGAACTCACATTTAACATTTCAGCGTCACGTCGGGGTTATCAGCCCAGCGTTTATCTTAGGACTCCGAGGTTGGCTCTCCTTCACTCCCCCGGATGTGGCATAAGCTCTCGTAAAAGCCTTACAGAAACAACTGCTGTCTGGCCCGCTCTAAAGAGGAAATCCTACGCTAGAGTGTTTATCATATATATAAAATTCAAGACTATTTAGACGACAAACAAGCTTGGATATGAACTGTTTGCTCTCTCACTATGCTACTCAAACGAAATATTGTAAATAGATTAAGTAAACATGTTTGTAAATAGACCAAAAAAAAAACAGCCGGCTGAGTTTTTTGCCGGAGTCTTCTCAGGACAGGGCCGCGTTTCGAACCGGTGCTCCATTTGCTAAACATTGATTTAATTTATTTTGACGTTTTGTAAGTGGCGTATTAATGGTTTATACAGCATAAATGGTTTTTGACTTTGACTTTGACTTTGTTTATCCTATCTTATTTTGAATTATGTACTACTAGTGTGGTACATATACTATATAATTTAAAAAAAAAAACGAATGTCGTCTTGATGCTCTGATTTAAAAGTGACCACGAATTATGTAGCTTCATTATAAAGAAAAGAAGGCAAACGTATATCGTTGGTCTGATAGACCAATACACGAGTTAAAGAAGGTTAAGTAGATAAAAGAAATTACAACACTTTTTTATCAATTTACATAACTATCATAATATATCACATCGATCCAATCGTCACTTTTTTATGGCCTCTTACCAGACTAATATCTGCCACTAATATCAAAGAAGTGGGTTAATAATGTTGAACACGCACAGAACAACATCTGAGATCCGTTTAGAATATCTCAAACCGATATGGGGGAAAGTTGGAAGGTCATATTTAACACTAAAACGTGGGAAGACATAAACTCACTCTCACTGCTAACTGTAATTTTATTTGTGACATTAAAAATATTGCTGTGTCTCGTAAAATATGATTAGGCATTCGAAAACTAGCTGTTTGTGTGTAAAATTGATTTATACTAATAGATTTTGCGTATTAGGAGATTTAAGAGTTTTCTCCTGAGGTCAAATGTTTTGTTATTGCAGAGGCATCTTTCTAAAGGTTCTATTAATAATAAAACACATGTTGTTTTGAAGAAAGACTAACGTTGTTAAACTGAATTTTGGAATGGTTTATATATTCATATATAAGCTAAAAACCCTAAGGCTAAGATAACTAGAGATTAAGTCCAATGGTTAAAGGAAAACAATTCTCAACACTGTACACGCCAGTTAATCTTTCCCCGTCACAACTTAAGCGACCGATGCACATTGGTAATTAAGGGTTACAAGTAATTGCAAATTAAGATTAAGAACATTCGGCCAATTTGGCAAGTCAGCTCGATTATCCCATATCTGGTTAATCAATCATATTTTGATGCGCTTTCTTTGAAATTCACTAATAAATTAATATTTATGGAAACAAAAAATGAGCAAGAGGAAATAAAAGAAAAATGATGATTACAATGTTTATTTTAATGTTTTTTTTTCAATATTTATTTTAATATTTACTTTTTTTAGTGAGCTTTAAAGTTTCAATATTTTGATGAATGTTTTACATTATTGAACTGAAATAAGTACACAATAACATTCAGAAGAAATTCAATTTGGAATTAACTTTTACCAATACCGTGATTTTTAAATCGAAATATCAGAACTTTTTTTGTACTTTAAGGGCTCCATTACGAGTATTGAATATTTTATGAAATTGTTGAAGCAATTCGTATACTAACTTTGATTGGATTTCATTTGAAATAGAGAACATCCAGGACGGGACTTGAACCCGCGATCAGTCCCTTTATACTCTGAACAACTGACACCTGGACACGTCCTAGTTATTCGATATATTATACGTCTCGGGGTGACACTGGAGCCATCTACCGTAATTCTTGCGAACTACGGAATCAATTAATGATGTTACAATCATTACATCATTTACAAAAAAAAGTATATATGTATGTTTATCCGCATTCTGGAACCCATAACACAAGCTAGTTAAACTATACTTACTTTGGGACTAGAAAGCGCTGTGTAGAATGTCGAGACCGTAATCTTAGCAATCCATGGATTCTCCGTGCGGGTGCCGGGTCCATCGCGTTGCTGAGTTGGGAACTCGGGACAGTGCCTGGGACTTGCGACCCAAGTGTAGGTTTAGAAGGGGCCCCTTTTGTTGATGTACATCAACACTCACCTTCACTACCCAAGTTCCCCTCCCTGCCTAACCAAATTTGATACGAACCTACTAGTGCCGCTTTAGACATTCGTCCTAGTAATGAGCTTATTGTAGCTCTCGATAGGCCTAGATCTTTAAGTAGGTTATAGAGAGATTTTGCTGGTATACCTCTCGCTCCCACTTCCACTGCATACAAATTAACCACGTAACCGTTTTTGATTAATTCGTTTGTGAGATCATAGTATTTATTTTTCTTTATTGTGTGGTCCTTCGGTATATTTGTTTCCCACGGTACAGTAAGTTCCACAAGAACCACATGTTTTAATCTCTTAGAATATAGGAATATGTCAGGTCTAGATGACGAAACCCCAACATCCTCCGGAATTTTGTAGTGCTTTTCATACGTGTCGATTAGGAGAGTCCAATCTGGGGCAGTATCTAAGATTGAATAAGGTTTGTTCCTGGGTGTTATGGATGAACCTTCAGACACAAAGTTGATATGACGTCTGTTAGTAATCAATCCTTTTTGGGCTCTAGCTACTGCCAGACTCATTGCTTCACGTATGATGATAAGCACCCCATCGTGGCGGCGTGAGTAATGGCCTCTATCGAGAAGCACCCTACATCCTACTAATATGTGTCTAGCCGTCCCTATTGCCTCACCACAAGTATAACATTGTTTTTCTGTGGCCTTCCCCCACCTTACCAGATTACTCTGGTCTGGGAGGGTCATCTGAAAGGCGTTAAGATAAAATTTTAACAGGGCCGGCGACCAGTCATAGATCAAGGTGCGCCACTTTAAGGCCATCGGTATGCAGAACTCTCCCATTGTCAACCATTCATTTTGGATTTCCAAATTCATCGCGTGCACTCGATATTTATCATTTTCGTCTTGTTTTAGAAAGGACTTAAGTATATCCTGGTCCCTTTCTGGCTCTCGTACTCCCAACCCCACTCTGTTTGACTGGGCCCCTATCATAAATCGTTTATGGAATAGAAGTCTAGATTCAAGCTCGGACGCGTTATTATCTTTTGGGAGTGCCCTGATTGTGACATCTTGGGATTTTCCTAAGATGTGGGCTTTGGTAACTCTAAGATGTTTATAGAGCTCCGATGGTTTCTTAAGTTTCATCCCAAAATTATTTTGATCCCTAAATAGAGCAGAGGAATCAGCAGAGTGCGCTAGTCCAAGCCACGATTTTAGCAATTTTATGACAGTTGCATCTATTTTCGCCAGTAAGGTTTTACCGAATTCATACACCAGAAAAGGCCAAGTCAGACGTGATGTTAAGTAGTTGTCATATATCTAAGCTTTTTTGATATTGTTTAGTGGTATCTGATCTATCTTATTTAGGTCATTTATAAACGTATCGACAACTTCATCTAAGGATGGTGTGCGTCCTTTATAGTCTATCTTTCTCCCAAGAAATTTAAATGGCACCGATTCAGCGACTATGGAAACTGGTTTACCCCCAATGAAGAGTCCCGGGTCGTAAGAGATAAATTTGGTGTCCCGTCTACCCAGACATAGACAGTGACACTTACTGGGCTTCGTCCTCAGTCCATTTGTCCACGAACAGAACTCATCGACTTCCTTTAATAGTTCCTGACATTGTTTTGGATTGCGCGTCAGTATTGCGAGATCGTCAGCAAAAGCTAAGATGGACTCTGAGTATATGTTATTTACTTTAAACCGATAACCCCATTTCTTTTCGTGACGTATTAACTTGGTAATTAAGATATTAATTACTATGTTAAATGCTATTGGTGACAAGCAGCATCCCTGAAACAGTCCCACATTATACCGTAATGGTCCTGTGTGTACTTCTTGGAAGCTTATAGCAAATTTTAGCTGGGAGTAATACGACTCGATTATCTCTATGACCACGGGCGGAAAGTTATACCATTGCAACGTGTATACCATAAGGTAATGTGGAATTGAGCCAAATGCATTTTCTAGGTCTATCCAACATACCGTTATCTGTCTTTCGTATTTTCTGGCATCTTTTAAGCTTTCCGCTAACAGACTATTGTGTTCCAGACAACCAGAAATGCCGGGTAAAAACCCTTTCTGGTGGTTAGGTCCGAAATACCTATTGTTAATCATAAAATGACACATTTTTGTTTGTAGAATAGAGAAAAATATTTTTGAAATTGTGTTAGTTAGTGCTATCGGTCTAGTATCTTTAGGATGGGTCACTTCATGTTTTTTTGGAATGAGAACGAAAACCGCTTCGCCAAATGCGACTGGTATATTCTTTTCTGACCAGATTTTACTGAATATATTTGTGAGATGTTTACGAACTGTTGGACATTTTTTATACACTATATATGGAACCCCATCAGGGCCCGGAGCCGATTTAGATGATTTCTTTTTTATTTGTATCTCTATTTCCTCTATGGTAGGTGCATTCCCTTGGAATTGTACTAGAGGGTCGTGAGGTCTTTGGGTTTCCGGTTGATTGTATGGTGTTCTGCATTTAAGTAATATTAATAATAATATTTATAATTTATTTATGTATTTATTTATTTTTTAACATTGTTTTTAGATTCTAGTCCCATCGCGGATGTTCTCTTTCTCCGATCTTAATCTATTAAAAATTTTGTTGCACTAATTGTCAATATTGTTATTTGTCGGTCAAACGTTGTTTGTTTATAAATCTTTAGGCTTTCACGGCTGGTGTTGCATGTAGAATATACTTGAGAGAACCGCAGTGATCGACCAAACGTTTGGAACACAAGTTTCCTATAGACCACGGCCAAACAGCCCGGAATAAGTATATTCTACTTTGTTTGTTCGCTTGTATTTTGGTAGGGACGGGTCAGTAGCAGTCTCAAATAAAAAAAAACCGCTGTTGTCAGGATAATGTTGATCGAATATTGTTTAAAACTATTGAATCTCTATCGAAGGTAGGTAGATTGAATTTCATATTTTTTGTGTACGTACTTATGTGTACGAACAATAGTTTTGCTTATCTTCAAGTTAGAACCATAGAGGCTATTTTTACGTTCCATAATCGATGGCACTGATATAAAAACTGGTTATATCATATTCGTAAGGTTGTTTTTTTTTGGCGCGTGCTAAGATCGCATGCGGCCCGCCTAAATTCAATTACTTGGTCATTCTAGTGTGGCTAAGTAGCGTTAAATTTGCATGAAAATAACTTCTTGTAGCTAACCAAAAGTTTTGAGTAGTAGGTCAATGGAGTTCGAATTAGCATTTGAAACTGGTGTAAGCCATTTAGCAGGTATCGTCCTTGATTATTTAGAACTCAACAACAACAATAACAACATGTTCGCCTCGCGTCGCAGGCGACTCAGGCGCCGGAGGTCGCTTAACGACCTCCGTCCTCCATGAGCGCAGTTAGGCGGGTGGCAGGTGAGGCCGCCTGTCACCCCAGCATAAGCGGGCCGGGACGGTGGGGCGACTAGTGCCGCAAACTGGGGCAAGACGGATTTGCTTTATGTATGTATTGTTAATACTTACTGCCCACTCACATAATTTATGGCCGGTACCTTTTTTTTTTTTCATGCGGAAATCCCTTCGGGTACCCCCCCGCCGACCAGCGGGGGCGGTTATGTCGGGCTTGAACCGACTAAAACCGCACGCCGTCTCGGGTCTACAGACGCCGGGGTGTAAGGTTGCCCATAGAGCATATCCCTCGCACCTCGACTGACCCTGGGCCATCTCCGGTTTCGAGATGGCCCCCTCGGGTTTGGGAACCACGGTGTTCCCGTCTTGCCCCGGTTTATGGCCGGTACCTGTTGCAAATTATATCGCACGACATAAACTATAACAATGAATTGCGATACAAGTCTTATTCAATTGTATGACAAGCTGTTTTGAGTGAATGAAAGATAAAGTTGAGTTTTCAATCCTACTATCCTACTAATATTATAAACGCGAAAGTTTGTAAGTATGGATGGATGGATGGATGGATGGATGGATGTTTGTTACTCTTTCACGCAAAAACGACTGAACGGATCTGGCTGAAATTTGTCATAGTGATCGATTATGGTCCGGAATACGACATAGGCTACTTTTTATCCCGGGAATAGGTTCCCATGGGTTGCGGGAACGGGATCAGAATTTCAATTATTTTATGTAACTCAAGTCGAACTGGCATACGAAGAGTTCCGTACCCTCTTACTTATAGGATATAATAACACTACGCACTTTTAAATGCTTTTGTAAAGAAAAAAATCGGTTGTCTGTAAATTCGGTTTACTGACGATAGTTGAACGTGACAACGTCATAAGAACGCGAGGTAACGCCGCATACGTCATGTGGTAACTGGTAACGTCGCATACGTCGGTAACGCCGCATACGTCATGTGGTAACGCCGCATACGTCATGTTTTTTCGTGCGTGCAGCCGGCTCAATCGATTTATAAGACGTTGTCACGTCAAAAACGCTGTCACATGTTCCACTTTAAATTTTATTACTTTTTGGTATGGAATAAACACGCCATCAAAATTTCAGTTGTCTGACTATAGCAGTTTCACAGATACTGCTCGCTGACAGATGGAATTAATACGGTTCCAATGGGTACTCTTCGAGTACCCTTAAAAAGAGCAACGGAAAATGAGACCTCTACAAAGTAGGTCCCTTGGCAATGAAAAGGTTTATTTTTCAGCATGTGTAAAGAAAATGTAACCATTTATTTTTTGTTGATCACTTATTACAATACAAGTAAATAACTATTAATAAACTATTAATTAGTATAAAAACAATATCTGCATACCTATATACCTACAAAGCTGCAGGTTTAGGCGTCAAAAAATTCCTCCCCATCGACGTCAACTGGGAGGGTGGCCAGAAGGCTGGCGGCATTGCCACGTTGAGCCCCTAGTAATAATAAAATATATAACGCTACACTAATAAAGATAATGTACTCGTATATTTTACACGGTTTTAATCGCTTGAAAGCAAATAGCACTAAACAATTAATATAAACGGCAACAATAATTACAGAAAATACAAACTGATAGGCCATATTAATCCAGCTATCGACGGTTTATTGCATAGATTAATCTTACAACAAACCACAGTGTTCCACAGTAATAATAAAGAGTAATAAATGGTCCTCAGTTTCGCCTCCCAACGTTTATTATTATCGCTAGTCAGTTAGGCCAGAGGCGGTACACGGAGACCAGACCACGACATAGCTACCGTATAATGTCATGCGAAATTACTCCCAGCTACTACCTCACCAAAGAAAATTGCCACTCAGTGCACGCCGTAAAAAGGCCGCACCTACATCGTAAATAATTTTAATAAAAAAATATTATACGTCCATTTACGTCATATTCTAAAGAATAGTGAATGAAACCCCATTGGAAATTGACTTAGTAATTTGTACTTTAATTTAAGGACTGAAAGGTGTACAATAGTTTATTGTATGTAATTGATAGATGGGCTCGGTAGCATACCTTCTCAATAGCAATACAAACATAGCGAGGTGCATAAAAACAACATTGGAGGCTGGGTGCTCAGCTACCAGGCGCTCAGCAGAGTGCGGCGGTGGCCGGTAGCCGACCGGTCCGGTAATGATACCAATGCCTTTTAGGGCGCGTGTTATGACGGCCCAGCAGCTTAACGTGGATACGCCAGTCATGGAACTGTAATTAAAAACGGAGTCCATTATTCGATTTCATAATTTTTGAGAAAAAATATCGTAGTAAGAATATTTTAGACATTTAATTTATAAAATTTCAAGTAAAAAAGTAAGTATCAAAAAGAATCACAAAATCATGTCAGTTTTACAATGTCACCTTTAATATTAAAGGCCATTAAGACAAATTTTAAGTGGAAGTTGAAGACATAAGAAACAAATTTCGTTTTTCACGAAGATAAACACAACCTAAAATAACATGTTTTGATCACAGCACAAATTGATATTTTTAATCCCTCAAAAATATCTATAAACTAGCTGACCCGGCAGACTTCGTACTGCCTCAATCGACAACAACTTCCATATTTATTCACCTTTTAAACCTTCTCTGGACCTCCACAAATAATTCAAGACCACAATTAGCCAAAACGGTCCAGCCATTCTCGAGTTTTAGCGAGACTAACGAACAGCAATTCATTTTTATATATATGATGAAGAAGATGGTCAAATAACAAAGAAATAAGTATTTTCGATTTTATCTTAACCTAGAAAATAAATCCCTAATAAGAAATAAAGCATATCATCACAAATCCAACGTACAAGCCCTTCGCCATCTAGTTTGTCGACTCTCATTAAGACCGCAGTTAGTACATCGGAGTTTTTCCATCAGATGACAGCACAACGAAACCTCTTCAATACTTATGCTAGCCTAGTACTCAAGCTTATCTAGTCTATAGCTATGATCATAGATAACGTGTACAGTTTAAAATCAAAAGAGCACAAGTCTATTTGTTAACTACTTATGAGTAAACAGAAACGATAAAAAAAAGGTTTAACTTTTTTTTTGGTTTAGATAAACATTTAACTATTGAACATTTAAGATTTTAAGCGTAACTCCCAGGAAAGATTTAGACTAAAGCCTAGGTGTTCAACTAATCTTTAACCGTAGGTTTTTTACAAGATGACTAAGGGACCGGTTCTCCATCCTATAGTTACCGAAGCCGGTACCGAAAAATATAGTAGAAGAAATGTGTAAATGTGTATAAATTATAACGTGTTAAAAAATAGAGGTCAAGAGGTTCATGGTAAACATATACTCCATCTATTATTTCTATAGATCTAGATAAATCACTGCTACAAAAACTGAAACTATGGACTTCACTGTCAATATAGACGTCAAATAAAATGTTCGCCAGTTTATATCACGTTTTCGATGGTATCACAATAATAAATAAAATACATATTCTAGGACATTCTACACAACGATATCTAAACCCAAAGTAATCATAGCTAGTTAGCTTGTGTTATACATGGAAACATCCAGAGCAATGCAAATATGTATTCATATACAAGCACACAAATATTTGCACTGAGCGGGACACGAACCTGCCGACATCTCACGTAGTTGTACCGCTACGCTACAGAATGAGAGATGGTCCCTTGAGCTTTGGCTAGTTGTACAATATTTAGAACGTAATATTTTCACGCGGCAATAACCATATTCACGCGGGTTTATTAGCATCACTAGGCTTCATGTACCCATTGCTATGACGCAATTTACAGATGGTAGAAGTTCCAGGTATTTCAACATACTATTCTGAGCGACCATAAAGAACGAGAATGCTGTCGAGTGTAACGTCATAATATCTGACACGTACCTATGAGGAAGACCGTGAACGTACTCCAACTGACAAAGGACCTCGAATTGTTTAAAAACGATTTATTTTTATTTTGTTGATTGTGTTCGTTGGCTCTTAATGATTTGAATTGTTAATGTAATTGGAATAATTGAATGAATACAATACGCTACAGTTCGTTACAATTTAACCTAAAATATTATACCTACTTAGATGAACTTGAAACAACACTCAATTCTTGGAATGATTTCATAAAGTAACGCTGTAAGTCCTTTGATGTATGAAAAACATTTATGTGCGTCTATAAGAAACAGCCTTACCTACTTCTGATTTGGGTTAAGCTCTCTTAAGTACCATTAGATTTTAAAACCATATAATTATTTATAAATTTACATCAGATAATAATGACAATCAGTTACTATTCTACCTATCCAACTAAAATAAACCATATCTAAACCAAGGAAGAACGTATACACAGGTATCATATCATAGATTCATGCTTATTTTCTCAAAGTTCACCCACATTTCGCCAGTCACCTTCAGTCATATGTTACAGGATGATACCACCTATCAGCAAGCACTCCTGTTGTCTTGTAGCAAAGGATAGTGGTGAGGGGGGAGGTGGATTGACCTTTTAACCAGGACGACCCTTACCCTGGTTTGGTAACCTGAATATCCCATAAACGTCTTTTATGGCAGGGAAAAATAAACAACTAGCGGACTCTTACTTATTATATTAAACATTTTGCTAGCAATTAAAATTGATTTCCATACATAAACATTTATTTTTAATAGTCCATTAAGTGTACTAGACATTTGCCGTATATTCTTATGATAAAAGTTCCGTTCTTCATTACAAAACTAGTTTATATATATATATATATATATATTATCATTGGAAATCTATTGCTTCTAATCCTGAGACCTGCTTGTATAATCCGCTGCGCCGATATGAAGTACTCATAACGTAAACAATTTACAGCAGCATTTTATGGAACGACTATCGAAAGTACTGCCAGTGAAACTTAACGTTTCTCTATAAGAACTCTTCGCAATTACTGATTCTCTGGTAGTTTTGTTTGGTATTTTACTTTTATGTCGCTTAAAATAAAAGTGTTTTGTAATTTATTGTAAAGATGTTTATAATCATCCAGACACATGTTTTAGTTTTATCTGGTATGTTATATATAATCTACTAAAATAATCACTACGATAATCATCAACTAAATTCATGTATGCTTCGGTGGCGCACAGGTTGCGAGTGCGATTGTTGTGCATGAGGTTCTGGGTTCGATTACCGTGTCGTATAAAGTGTTATTGAGTTTTTCGAATAGGTTCAGTAAGTATCGGTGAAGTAGGATATAAGGCCACACCGTTTGTTCCCGTGGATGTCGTATCTGTAAGTTCACTAACGGAATGAGTTTTTATGCCACCCAATGAAAAAGTGCCTGTATGACGGTAATAGGATCAACTCCTGGTACGTCACGCTGAAAAACATAGTAGGTAAATGTAGTGTTAATATACCACTGAAAATAGTTAATAATGACTTTCAGGCACTGATTCCTTCATTCTGACAAAAATGGCAGTT
The DNA here is from genome assembly GCA_946251805.1 of Cybosia mesomella. Lineage (NCBI taxonomy): Eukaryota > Metazoa > Arthropoda > Insecta > Lepidoptera > Erebidae > Cybosia > Cybosia mesomella. The sequence continues at coordinate 38,580,599 of OX276393.1, forward strand.
CACAAAATTTCACGAAACGCTCATTAAGATAGTGCAACGGAACTAAAAATCAATAAAACACCGGCAAAATATAGTAGTTGTAAACCTTTCACCGCGTCTCGTGCATTATCGACACTCCCACGCACCTGCTTTATCTTACCATCGTGTGGGCCTCTATCGGCCTGCGCCGGCGCACTGGCCGCCGCATCACGCCGCTCCGTTAAATGGGTTTCCCTTGTTCACTCTAATAAGTTGACCTTGACAGTGAACATCTGAATTCCTCCATTCCTCCACAAATTTATTGGTAATAGTGCCCGTTTAAAATGGAAGCTGTGTTGCACTCGGTGAGAAAAAATCGTTGCGTAACACGTAATTCTTAGATTTAGAAGGGTTTTGGATTTGTTCACCTTGTAGTGTGATGTTCGTAGATGTAATTCTATAAATATCGTCAGAGCCGATTTATAAGGCTTGTGTGCAACCATGGCTTTTAAGCTCTTAGTAAAAGTTCACTAAGTTCACTTTATGGTAAGTATTTTATTAGATTATGGGCTAAAGAAACATGATTCGCCTCCTTGCACCAATAATCTTGAAAGGTGCAGAAATAAGTTGTTAGGTATCAATGTACGCCATAAGGTCATGAGACGTCTTTTAAATGACTTGGGCATATATGGAGAGGATGTATCTGCAGCCTGCAAAAAGTTAATCTAAAAGTTGTTTAAATGAATGAATCAATTAGCCTATGGTTGTCCACTGCTGGAAATAAGCCTCTCCTAATGTCAACCATAGCACCGGCCCTCCGCCTTCCATGTTCAGTCTATTTCAGCAAGCTTTTTCAAGTCGTTAGTCCATCTGGATGGTGAACGCTCCACCGGTATCTCATTCGTGGTCTCCTATAAACACCTCGCTTGCTCCAGCGGCAGATCTAAAGTAGCTTAATACTAACAGATTTTAAAAAGGAAGCTTACATTGAAATACATGTACTCATGAGTGCGGGTGCAAAATTCTACCTTCTCCCTTAACATTAACTTTGGGTTTATGGGGGCCCCACCAAAATCTTTGGGGCCCAAGCCAACCCCACCTGCAAGCCGGTATACCTGCTGAGTGACGGATGAGGCTTTTCTCTCGGGATTAGGATGTCAGATGGCGTTCACTCCCATAAAAGGCAAAACAAGAGGCAGAGGAGAAGAGCGAAATCCTGGACATGAAGGAGAAATTATTAACCACTTAGGTGGCAGACAAGCACAGTGCCCACCTGATGGGAAGCGGTTACCGCGGCTTATGGACGTGTGCAACGCCAGGGGTGTCACGTTAATGTCACCGATCCTGTAGAAACCTTCTAATGCCAATCTTGAAGAACCCCATATTGTAGTCGCTTCGGAAAACCACAGCAGGGAGATCAATAATCAGATTATAACTTGGATTAGATTATTAATTTATTATACTTCCGTAGTATTTAAGGGTCACACAGGGTTACCGCTTGACCCAGTATCCAGTATGACTCCATATCGGCAAAACGCTTTTAATTTTGTCTGCAAAACCAGTGGCATGTAAAGAAGTCTCACACTAAAGAAGTCTTTAGATAAGTGAAAAGTCTATATACAATAACTTCTAAATAAGCTACTTGCAAAAATCGTGCATCTAAAATCTGAGAATGGCCGACTATCGTCCAATGATCGGCTCACGAGTATGGAGACGTTGGGCAGAAGCTGAACCGATTACATTCAGTTGGGGAGGGTTCGCGGGTAATTAGCAAGTGGTGTGCGCATGCGACGCCGCGGGAAGCGATCAAAGCGATAACCTCTCAGCTATAAGGTATTTCTTTATTTTAACATACCATCAAGTTTACAAAGATATAAATCTCATCAAAAGGTACTTATAATACATACTCAAAAATATAGACGATTTTAAAAAATTGAAACAGTCCAACATAGAACCTCATCCTTTTTGAAGTCGGTTAAAAATAAAAACCTTCACGCCGTAAATTCGTTTTCTCAAAATTGTTTAGTCACGTCTTACTTACGTTACGATTATCGCTTACCATCAGGAAAGTCGCTTACTTTTTTGCTCCCTTAGCAATATTAAAAAACTCTATTCATGTTTATACGTAATGAACCAGTGTTATATGTCTCCTCCAAAATTTAAGAATCTCTGGTAAAATATATATGGAAGCCTCGGGTTCGAAACCTGAATCGGGTGGTATGGTGTATCGGTGTTTAGGAATTCTCAGTAGCAGAACCAAGACGATAGTGATGTGGAACCATTAAACAGTTGATGAAACATGCAGGTCAATAGACTTATGCTTACCCCTTCGGCAGACAAGCGAGAGTAGCTTGTTCACCCATCATTATCTTGATATGATAATAGAAAAAAAACTCTGAATGATCAGCAACCTACCCTAAAGTACATGTAACTCATTTAGCAGTATCCGATCTGGGCTCGTGAGAGACCGATAACACACATATACAAATTCATTAGCCTGTCTTTGAGTCCGCCGCAGCGAAGAAAAATATAGGATATCACGAGTTTATCACGTCTCCTTGTCAATTGATAGAGCCTAGCAATTAAAAATGTCTATGATTATCTTACAAGTTGTCGCATTGCATCGCAAAATCGATATATTATTGCGAAACTTCAACCTCGCCATACAAATTCATTATAAGAATATTGTTTCTGTAAAACTAGATTTTGCTTCACTCGCGTTGATGTAGATTTGGTCATGTTTTGGAACATTGGAGTTTAAGTTTATTTTTCTTCCGGGATATCAAATACAAGGGGTCCTGCCTTCCTTCCTCTGTACTCCATTACGAGATGTAAGACTATGTAATACTTATTTTTTTATACCTATTCCTTAAAGGTATTTGTGTTCGCAAAAATTTTTGGTGATCGGTTATTAAATAGTTAGGAGAAACAGGGTCAAGCAAAATGTTTTAGACCATTTTTAGTAAAAATGTTCAACAATAATATGTTATATATATCCTGAATTCAGAGTGTGTAGAAATATATATAGGCTTGCCCAAGCTCACCATATTAGTTGCAATCAAACAAAAAGATTGTCTAAAGTTTTTTAGGACATAGGCATCAGTGTATCAAAATGAATATAGGATTAATATGAATAGATAATTTTTTGTTTGTTCGCAATGTCTCCGTCGTCGTCGTGTAGTCAGAGTAGAGTTTTTTTATACCACTTAGGTGGCAGATAAGCATACGGCTCATCGATCTGGGAAGCGGTTACCGCGACCTATGGACATGTGTAATACCAGGGGCGTCCCACTCGTGCTGCCGACCCTGTAAAACCTTCTCATGCCCTTCTTGAAGAACCTCATATTGTAGTCGCTCGGGACCTTATATTCATAATATAAAATATTTATAATAATTTTCAAAATAACTCATTCGTAACACCTTACCGTACTCTCCCGGTCACTGAAACGTGACGCTTAGCTATAAACTAGCATCGGTACCTTATGCAGTCCTGGTAATCTCTATATCATATGCTCTTTCTATCTAGACATTAATCATTGATTTATAGTTTTTTAACACTCTTAAGGAACGTGAGACTGCAAAAACGAAACCATTAAACACAGAAAACTGAAGTCTAAACAGAGACTCATAATCTGAAAATACCACGGAGCAAAAGTCACGACCCTTGCCCCTAATGCTACTGGCATCTTACTTTAATGCGTATTGGAATCTCTCCCAATAAAGTGGATATGAGAATATAACACTTCCATAATTAATTCTCACACATATTATGACGACATCACCTGATCTATGGCATCGTAAACTTGGCTGGGTATCACACTTCGATCATTAACTAAATTATATAGTGTTTGAGAAAAAAATTAATGGAAGTGTCAATTTCTTCAGTTCGAAGTTTTAGGATATATAATGATCCGGGCTAATAAGTAGGTGAACCTATTTATAGCAAGCGTAAATTAGAATCTACCAAACTTCTTCTTGGTCAGTTGCATCTGGTTTGATTGATTTTAACGGAAGCGAACACTTCAATCACGAGAGGATAGCTTGTGCCGGAGCATCATCCATCTATTAGCAGTGTACCGGCCTTGTAGATAAGATTGACTTGGGCCCCGAAATGCTTGGTGGGCCCCATACACCGCATGAGAATCACCCAAACTAAGTAATAAGAAAATTACATAATACTTCTATTCCTAAGAAAAGACTACCTTTGAGATTTTATTGATATGGAAACGACAATTAGCTCGTTAAGTAAATTAATAGCTTCTTTCTAAGTAATAAACATGGATAACATATATAATGCAATCAAATTAACATTTCATATAATCTGATTGAAACGCTGTTGCAGCATTTACTTTGCCTGTAAGAACTAGTGTAAGTGCATGCACATTATAATATATCAGTACAAGTACAAGTACAAGATATTAGTGACGGGTGAAATCTCGTTTTTGCAAAATTTTGATTCGGGAGCCATTGTAGAAAGCCCTACAATATGTAACAAAACTAGTGTCCGATCAGTGAAGGTGTTTATAGGTTTCATTGTAAAGTTATGTTTATTTAATCCTTTTTCGGAAAATAAGTTAATAAGTTACTAAAATACTTTTTTTTTCTTTTTTTTTAAGAAAAAAACTTAAGTAATAAGATCTAAACTAAAATTCCTAGTAGGTATAAGTTAAAAATACCTACTAGTAATTTTAGCTAATTACTTAGATTTTTTTTAATAGTCTGTTATCCTTAAATAGTAAATACCTACATAGTATGTTTTTTAAATACGGTATCAACTTATTTATGGGATGTTTGTTGCTTGTTTATGGTTCTATACGTAATTGTCAGAACAAGGTTTATATTTATGACGAAATTAAGATGCGAGTTTACATAGGCAGGTACAAAATATTCTTAAAATTTAAATAAAATACAGATACATTACAAAATAAAAATGATTATTTTAAAAATTTGCGCTACAGAAAATTCTAGAACGCTAAAAAGTTCAGTTAGTGTTTTTAATTATCAAAATTTAGGCAAGTTTTTTTTATAAATCATTGATATTAGGTAGCATATTTTTGTAATTATAGTAACATAGTTATTTCATTTAATTGAAGTTTACCTATTTCTTATCTAAGTGACATATTAATTTAACTAAAATCTTAACTTTTTATTTATATTATCTTTCAAGTTGTACTTAGCAAGCATATCCAGGAAATATTATTAGAGGTGCTAGTGGTTCGAGCTGTGAGGTAATTGCCCATATAAATCTCACGCGCCGATTGATCTACCGGGAAGTGAGGCGATTAGAAATTTGTAGTTCAAATCTCCAGAAACGGATTCCGTATATTGATTTTCTGATTACTATCTGTGGTACTTTTTGAGTTGAGGCATTCTTATCTGAATATTTTTAATCGAATACCAAAGGAGGACTTTTGTCTTTAAATATTTTGTTTTTTTAATTCATGCGTTGAATTATTTTGGCGTTGTATTTAAGGTTAATTTCTATTAAATAATGATAAACCAAGGAACTCCTTAAAGTTAATAACTGGTCTACCTTCTATGTGAAGTGGTATTGTGAAGTGGTTTAGTAATGAACTACGAAGGCACAGTTGAATAATAACATACATAATTGAATAAATAATAAGTATTTTTTTCTTTATTTAGTTCACAAAATCAGGAGTGACATTATTATCACGAAAACGAAAAAATAAAATTAAAGACCGATAAAGCGCTGAAGATTATTATTGTTATTTTATGTTTAAAATTATTTTACGCAACTTTTAGGAGCACTTGCGTTAAGGAAAACCTTAAAAAAATAATCAGAACTCCCTAATATAGGTACAATAAGTGTAGGTACCTTTTTTTTTTTATCGTGCGGAAATCCCTTCGGATACCCCGTATAATATACTTACACTAAAAGTTGAAATAAAACTATTTTTAACGAATTATATACATTGAACCCGACGCGACGTTTCGGTTGCATTTCAGTAACCATGGTCAAGGGTGGTCTCCCCATAAATCGAGATAAAATCCGTTAAAATAGCTTCAATTCAATGTTTGACATTCGCGCAAACTTCCGACAATATTACACTAAAAATATTATAGTGGTAAATATATTATGATTTCATTGCTAATACGTGTTGCCATTATTAAATTTAAATAAAGTTATCAAACAGAAGAATTAAAAATGATTCCCAAAGAATAAAATCAATAAAAAATGAAGAAATTCGGAAACGTACCAAAGCTAGAGATGCTATACAACATATCAGAAGACTAAAATGGAAGTGGGCCGGTCATGTAGCGAGACTTGTGGAGGGGCGTTGGACGAAAGTGGTCAAAGAGTGGAAAGAACCTCCTGGTCCAAGGTCGTCCGCTCAAACGCTGGTCAGATGACATACGCGAGACCGCAGGCAAACACTGGCTCGGATTGGCACAAGATAGGGATAAATGGCACAATCTGGAGGAGGCCTTCACCCGCAAGGGGGTTCCTATGGAAGAAATCAAATAAATATTAAAAATTATAAATTTTTTTTTTCATTATAATTACTAATCCACTAAACAAAATGTTACTTAGTTCATAGGAGCAAATAAAAAGGCTTTTTATTTCAATTAAATTTTTAAGCATTTTGTATGCTTACTTTTTTCTAAAGATTTAGATCGGAAAAAGAGAACATCTAGGACGGGACTTAGATAAGAAATAGGTAAAGTAAAGGATTTTAATTTTATTTTATTAAAGAATAAAATCAATAGTTATTTTAGTATATAGTATAATTAGGCTAATCCATAAAAATAACCGCAAACACTTCCAAATAAATTCGTCAGCGAAGGGTCCTCTTAGCGAGCGATAAGTCTGTTGGTCGTTTTTGTCTCAATCCTCAGGTTACAAGGTACACGGAATACATTAAGCTACCGGACTTAGATACCGCGCGGTAGTTGCGTCTTGTATTTATTGTCCTTTTTGTTTGTGAACGGACTTGGGAAAAGAATCAATTTATTCATACTGTACACCTACTTTGATTATTACTTATTCCATTTCGAAAACTGTTGTCAATAATTTATCTATAAATTTTTACTTTTGTTTTCCTTTGTAGGATTGTATGTAAACTAACCTTTTACTTAAATACAGTCACACATCTTTTCCCTTAGGGTAGGCATAGGTATTAGGTAGGGGTAGGCAGAGACAACGCTCTTCTAAAGTGCGTTCTTCGTTCTTAGAGCTTTTTCAGAAATCACAGCCTCTCAACGCAACTAGGGAAGTAGTACCTTTTTTTTTTATTTTTTTTTTATCGTGCGGAAAACCCTTCGCATACCCCCCCGCCTGCCAGCGGGGGCGGTTATGTCGGGCTTGCACCGACTAAAACCGCACGCCGTCTCGGGTCTTCAGACGCCGGGGTGTAAGGTTACCCATAGAGCATATCCCTCGCACCCCGGCTGACCCTGGGCCATCTCACCACTAACAGCATCGCTCATCCTGTCTCCTCTGAAAGCAGAGGAGTACGGAGAGCGATGTGTTCCCGCCACGTTGGGTATTGGCCGACGATCAATGCCAACCCTATGAAGGGGTGAAGGGGAAGCCATTGACCGCCGCCCAGGGTGTACCGGCCGCTCCGATTCCGTTCCCCCCGGACTGCAGCGGGATCGGAATCGGAGCGACACTCGAGGAGGTTACCCAACACACACCCCCACGGGGGAAGTAGTACCTTATACAGTACTATTTGTTTAGTGTTGTATTCCTGCTGGCAAGTGGGGCGTGCAGAGCTCCTTGTATAGAGGAGGTTGATAAGCCGCACTTGAGTGACTTCTCTGTGAGAAGAGCAAGAGATTTAAAGTAACCTTAACTACTAACGTAGACGCAATTCTTATTAAGTAAAGTAATATAGTAAACCGGTATAAAGTAAACCTTTTGCCATCTGCCGGATATAGTTATTAAAATTGCTAGTGGAAGTTAGAATACTTAATTTTTTTTCGACTGTCGATCAACAGCTACTGCCAATTTCTGTATCAGCTGTTTAATATTTTAATTATTTTGCCAAAAAATAATAATAAACAAGTAACCATCCCTATAAGCATCCTTTCATACAGTCATACACCAAAGCAGCCTAGCGTTAATGTTCCCCGACTATAACACGTACGGTGTTAATGAACATCTTAATTAGAGTCGGTGAACACATAAGTCGTGTGTCGTGGCCGGCTTATCGGCAGATAGCGGGTATCACGCCACGAACGACGCCAATGTATGACCGCTTGTTAATAGTATAGCCACGACAGGCAAACAGTTTGTGGCTGAGTGTTAGCTGGCAAACTGTTTGTGGCTGAGTGTAGGCTGGCAAACCATCCAATGACCAGCTAGCTATACTACCAGAAGGATATATGTCAATATTTGGGGGATTGATTTAGAAAACCTCCTCGGCGGTAAGCCCTCTCTTTCTTTCTTTCTTTGCGGGAGGCGTTACTACTTCTGGCTAATGTTCTGCCGAGGTGGAAGTGGCTTAAGTCTTGAGCTGCTCAATTTCTTAACGTGTATTTTTGATAAGCAGAGAGTACTATAGAGACATAGCATGGGGGTGGGTGGATCCACCGTATACGTGTTCTTACAGAGCGGTGGATATGAGCTGGCATGGGCCTACACCTAGCCACCAGTTTCTAAAAAGACCAATCGAATATTATGGCTTACTATAATCATGACTTTGGCATGCGTATATAGTTATTAAAATTTGCTGCATATCGTTTGCTATACAAGAAACTGACCTTATAAAATAACTGCTATGGTAGGGTACCATGGCATGAGTACTCTTAAACCGAATGTAAGGATAATGGATCGCAATTGGTGTACGTAATTATGGACATGGTATGGAGAACTAGCCTAGTGTTGCTGAACAGATTGTTTAAATTGTATTATTTAATATAGATAATAATAAAATATAGAAACATACTTTAATAATCTTATTCGGTAATACAAACAAAATACGCACCTTAACGTATGCAGCTTAGACATTTTGTAGCGTATTGCCTTGTGCGGATACTATTTGATAGTAGGCTCACTAACGTTTTTCTAATTGGAAAAAATGAACACGTACTGTTTTTTTTTACTAACTATTACTGTGTTAACTTACACTTAGTGTCCATTTCGGTAACTTAACCCTCTTATAGGAGCTATAATAGCTTCAGTAGATACTTTAAATGTCTATCCACACACATCATCGTACCGGGCCATGAACGGGCCGTGCCCTGTTAGGAGCTCAAATAAATATTTTAAAAGAAACATTTTTTTTAATATTTAGAACACGTCAATTTGACGTCACCTTGCCTGATGGTAAGCTGAGGGTAAAGTCTCAGGAAAGAGGGTCACCATTACATACACGTACCATGTTAACAATGGTGGCACTCAGCTTGACGGCCTCATCAGAAGAGTATTGTCGTCGCAGCACCGCGTGACACCCACCGGTTCCATTAGTGCTGCGACCACAATCCCCCTGCCCGGCTATACACTTGTTGACCCCTGAACGCAATCAAACCGAAATTGGATTACTATGGAGGGTTTTTCATACGAACTCGTTCACTCACGTCCGTGCCCGAACCGACGACGGGGCTTCAGTGTCTGGGCCGAAGCCGGCCACGGCGCTGATGTGAAGACCTTAAAAGCTGTAGGCACCAACAGTAGTATACTCTGAATTTCTAATATCGGACACATTAGCATCCTCACCCTGACAGCGATTTTACAGTTGCGTCCAAAATTTGCACTGTGTTTTTATTTTATTTCATTCCTGAGACTTTACCTTCAGCTTACCATCAGGCAAGGTGAAGTCAAATTGACGTGTCCTAAATATAAAAAAAATAAAAATTACTCTGAAGTATACTTGTTATAACGATTAAAGATTTGTTTTTCATAACACCACGCTACCCTACCCGATGAGAAAGTTCCCATGGCCTATAAACACTTGCACCACCCGTGATGTCACTGGCTCGTTGCTATCTATAGAGGGAGGAAAAATAGCAAAATTTAAAATTTCTAAGAAATCGTATACGAAATGTACAGGCTACGTAAAGTCAATCTTTTTGTGCGAAGTAAAATAACCAACCAAAAATTTGTTTCATGATTCTAACTAACAATTTTATTCAAAGAACAAAATTTCTACGATCATTTAAACACAATGTAACCGCTGAGACTAAAAGCCAACCTGAATATTTCAACTTATTACTTATTCGAACTTAAAATTATTATCTCCCAAATTCTAACACACCTACGTCCAAATTCTAAATTGGAAAGTAAAACGGAGCGTAACATAGAGCTCTAATTAGATAACTATCAGAGAATATATCGCTTCCCTTTCTGTGTAGTGTCGATAGGTGGCCGCCGATGTGTGCTCTATTAGATGGCCGATATGCGGCCGATGAAATTTCACGGTACGGGCCGAATCGGAATTATTTTATTGACGGAAGCCGATTCTCATTAAGAGGCTACCGGGCGAGTCGGTGCCACTCACATAAACACCGCCTATCGGAGTTATACGACGTCCAAATACAGCGTGCTGTTTGTTTTTAAGTTAAATCAATTGCGCTCATTTATATATCAAGTTCATAACCATAAAATAAACGTTGGTATCAGAACATAACTACAAAACATAAAGGTGGCAGAGCCATGTTTTTCCCAGTACAAATAAGTCGACTTGTACTAGGTATTGCAGTAATTCTCTTCGTGTCTCTGAATATTGACTTTACATAGCATTATATCACTACATAGTATAAAACAAAGTCGCTTTCTCTGTCCCTATGTATGCATGCATGTATGTATCTTTAAATCTACGCAACGGATTTTGACGCGGTTTTTTTAATAGATAGAGTGATTGAAGAGGAAGGTTAACACCCATTGCACCCGTGCGAAGCCAGGGTGGGTCACTAGTAATCTATATTTAGGGTAATTATTGTTGCATTATCTTAGTAGACAGCAATAATTAAAGGAAATTTTCAAGCAATTCGTATGCTTACTTTTCTTACTGAGCCGTCTATGTGACTGAACGTGTATAGGTGAGTCAGTTGGTCAAAGCATTCCCCCTGTAAGGGACTGGTCGCGGGTTCAAGTCCCATCCTAGATGTTCTCTTTGTCCTTTCTAAATCTATAAGACAGCAATAAGTTTCACCTGCCTTCTTTTCTTCCATTTTCCTTTATTCTCTGTTCTTTTTGTCACACTGGTCTTGCATTTGTATATAGACTCCACCTGATAGTAATAATTTAAAATGAAACCATTTTAACACAAAAATAAGCTAGTTGGTAGCAGCAATAAATTTCAAGCTCATTGTCAATTGGCAACATTGTCTTCTTGGAGAGTCATTACCAGACAGCGTCCCCGATGGAGAACAAAAACCTAGGTGATAAATTATTTTACCTTAACTGAATATCCTAATAATGATATGGCAATATTATGAAAATTATTAAAATCCTGAGCAGCCTGTACATACATTGGCTGGGCGGCGCGGGACGTGCGCGGGCGCAGCGCTCGTACACAGAGGATTGAGTTAAATGCCTCCTTATCTCAGCCCCTAATGGCCCCGGGAACATGTCAATTCATCACAAGCAATGTCTCACGCGCTCTTTTCTAAATCAAACTTTTTTCGAAGCTGCTGATATCGAAGCACTTTTTGTCCGTCGGTCTCGACGCTGACACTGATACCGTGGTATCTCGCCGACACCACCGAACACAAATGTCCGATTTTTATGTCTCCCGATAATAATATGTAAATTATCGTGTGTTTAGCGAAACAAACGACGTTGTAAAAAGGTGTTGACGTGAGTTTATTTGGTCATAAAACGATCCGCAAACTTATGCTAAATACACACAACTATAAAAATCTTTTAGTTTCAATTTGAGCGTTTAACAATCTTTTTTAAGTTGCTACATATTTGGTATCTGTTCGCTGTTCATTTGAGTATCTCAGTGCCGCAATCAGTGCTTCCTTGTACATTTTAAAATGTCGCGAGACGTGAAGAGTCTTTTGCGCCCATTTTCCCAACATCTTTAATATTATTAACTTTCACAAAACTTTTCCCCGGTTTGTTTGTGACAGCTTCTTGTTTTATTGTTGAAATTTTAATATAAAAGAAGCAAAAAGGCGGGTGCGAGCGGAAGCCGCTACTAAGTCGCTCGATAAGTGTGGAGCCGACAAAGGCACTAATACGTTTAGGAGGCATTATAAATCAGAGAGTCTCAGTTATCACCAGTCGACAATTAAGATGTCGACCATCTGAGGGAACGGCCGAGTGGCACGCACGCGGGTCACCCGAGTATCGTGAGCCCTTTCATATCTCTTTAGTGGACATTGTATTATTTGTGAGACCACAGTCTGATATCAGAGGAATGAAACACGCAGTGGATGGTGAATTTATGTTATGTTTTGTTGCTTTCCCGTAGCAATAAAAGTGATGTGTGTGTTAAATAAAGTGTAGGTATGTATTAATAATGGACGTTCGTGTCGATACACCGTGCACGAAACAGAAATATTTTAGACGAGTGAGCTTCGGTATTATATAAAGTTGCAAATAAAATGCTGGTTACCAACCTGTTTTCTTTTTTAATTGAAAATATTGATAAGCCAAAAATGTATAAGATGTCGTAACTTTTGCGTATACTGTGTCTTATGTTTTACTGGAAACTATCTACCAAAATACAAACATTAATAATAAAAAAGCGGCCAAGTGCGAGTCGGACTCGCCCATGAAGGGTTCCGTAGCAGCAAGTAGCATAATAATGCTTTTTTTTTCAATTTTATGTTTGAGCTGATTTGAATGAAAGGTAAATTGCGTTTTACGATTTATGACGTATTAAAAAAAAACTACTTACTAGATCTCGTTCAAACCTATTTTCGGTGGAAGTTTACATGGTAATGTACATCATATATTTTTTTTAGTTTTATCATTCTCTTATTTTAGAAGTTACAGGGGGCACGAATTTTACCACTTTGGGAGTGTCTCTCGTGCAAACTAATCAGCTTAGAGAAAAATGATATTAAAACCTCAATATCATTTTTGAAGACCTATCCGGAGATACGCCACACGTATGGGTATGATGGAAAAAAAATGTTGAGTTTCAGTTTTAAGTACGGGGAACCCCCAAAATTTATTGATTTTTTTCTATTTTTGTGTGAAAATCTTAATGCGGTTCACAGAATACATCTACTTACCAAGTTTCAACAGCATAGTTCTTATAGTTTCAGAAAAAAGTGGCTGTGACATACGGACGGACAGACAGACGGACATGACGAATCTATAAGGGTTCCGTTTTTTGCCATTTGGCAACGGAACCCTAAAAAGGTTACTTATCTAGATTACACTTAATGTATCATTGTAATACTTACTAAAATATAAGGTATTTAATAACGCCGATAAATTACTGTATACCATATACTGAGTCATATGATTTGACTGAAAACTGTCTCCCAAAATACAGTCGCCAGCCTAGTTTGGGAACCAGTATCAGAAACGTTTGTGACCCTCACTATAGCATAGTATAAGACACTAATTGTATATTTTCTCTAAGTCCAATAAAACATTATTATTTTATAATCTTGAAAACCGCAATAATATATGTATACATTACTTTCTTGGCTTTGAATAAAGGTCTATTATTTGATCATCCTTCAGGAGCTCCTGAGATCTTAGTTCTCGAGAATATAATCTATGATCCTAGTGATAACGAGTAATACAATAAACTTATTTCTCCTTTCAGAAGCACCCATTTTATAGAGATCGCTTTCCCATGTTTGCTTGTAAGTTAGAGTTATTGAATATATGGTTTTAAAATATAATAAATTCAGTAAAAATGTTGAGTCTGATTTTTAAAACGGTAAGGTTAATTTCAATTTGACTGAGGTAAATTGAAGTACAGGGGTGTGTGTTGGGTAACCTCCTCGAGTGTCGCTCCAATTCCGATCCCGCTGCAGTCCGGGGGGAACGGAATCGGAGCGGCCGGTACACCCTGGGCGGCGGTCAATGGCTTCCCCTTCACCCCTTCATAGGGTTGGCATTGATCGTCGGCCAATACCCAACGTGGCGGGAACACATCGCTCTCCGTACTCCTCTGCTTTCAGAGGAGACAGGATGAGCGATGCTGTTAGTGGTGAGATGGCCCAGGGTCAGCCGGGGTGCGAGGGATATGCTCTATGGGTAACCTTACACCCCGGCGTCTGAAGACTCGAGACGGCGTGCGGTTTTAGTCGGTGCAAGCCCGACATAACCGCCCCCGCTGGCTGGCGGGGGGGTATCCGAAGGGATTTCCGCACGATAAAAAAAAAAAAAAAAAAAAAAAAGGTAAATTGAAGTACAATTTAAGATGACCTCATAAATGAACAAGCTGTAACTTCTTCAATACCATTTGAATTATTACAACATCACGAAGACCCTTGTAATAATACACTTTTATTTTGGAGCATACATACGCGGTGGCGTAATATTAACTACGAGCTATAAATAAACAGCGATACCACGCCACACAAAGTTACTAATCCGATTAAAAAGTTAACATTCCCAATCAGATTCCGAATCAAATTCGTAGTAAAACTTTGTAACAGTGAGGCCAAAAACTTTCCAGCGAAGTTCACGACTATTTTGCAACAAGAAAAACGAAACAAATAACACGACTCTCGATAACAACACTCGGGAATCGATTTCGAGAGTAACCATTTAATTATTTTATCGATAATCTCGAATCGAGTGGCCAGCAACAAAATAAGAAGAGCGGAGAGTAATCGTCGCTTAGACCGACGCCCAGTAGCCGGCGGCGGTCGCCGGCCGATTTTATCGTCTCATAACAGTCTCGATTTATAAGTACCGATTATATGTATCGATCCCTTGATACGATGCGTTCACGGTCATTTGGCGTATTTTTTTCGCTTCACTCGGGACGATACATGTTCTCTAAATAACAATTTTGTTCGATAAGTAATTAATAATCGTTCCTTTTTTAAAGCCGCGTTTTATTTTTAATAATAAAATTGGCTTGTAATTGTAACGGGGTGCACTCGAGGTTCTAATAAGAAAATATCTGGCTCTAAAAACTCGTTCATACGAAGTCTGTGCATGCGTCAGTAATTAAATTCTATTGTCATCTTTAAAAGGCAGATTCTCTTCGTTTCATCATGGATACGAGTTTTTGTTGCTATCGATAGGCTCTGTTACCCGCATTATTGTTTTATTTCCATCGGTGGCGAGAATTTGTAAAATGCCTCGCATTGTTGTTACTGGCTTATTTCTCACCAGCTGACCCGTCCCGGCTTCGCACGGGAAAATTTCCTAAAATAAAATCCTAAGTATAAACTATATTTATATATACATACTATGACTATAGAAATTTAAATGGGGTGGCCATGTAGCACGGCTTAGAGATAATAGATGGACATCTGAAGTAACTACATGGAAGGGTCCTCAGGGGAAGAGGTATGGTATGGTATGGCAGGTGTTGGTAGACCATGTATGCGCTGGGAGGAGGACATTAGAAAAATCACCGGACCGGACTGGATCAAAGTAGCAAAAGACAGGGAAAAATGGAAATCTTTGGAGGAGGCCTTCACCTGGGGTTCCATGGATAAAATACTAATTTAAATTCAATATTAATTTGAAATTCAATAATAATAAACAATAATAATATTATTCAAATTTATCTGTACATTCGAATAATTTTCACATTTTAATTATTTACACATTTATATTATATTTTAAATTAGATTAAGAATAAGATTACTGTTAATTTCATTTGTAAATAGCCCGGTGGCGTAAGTATGGGACTGCTGAGACGAGGTCTCGAGTTCAATCCCCAGTCACCCCGGGCACACACCTCTGACTTTTCGTAGTTATGTGTGCATTAATAAATGTTAATTATCGCTCGCTTAATAATGTGCCCGGTAGATGGCAATAGGCTTGCCCCCTATTACATTGGGACCTCAACATAACTGGCGAATCGTGGGTGTATAATACACCTCTGCCTATCCCTTTGGGGATACAGGCGTGAAGTTATGTTATGTTATATGTAAATGCATGGAAATAAAGGCTTTTTTATTTTTTATTTATTTATTTTATTTATGACTATAACTTTCGTACAAGTGCAAGTAACACGTAGATTGCCTTGATGATCAGATACTTCTGATTAACAAAAAAACATTTGAGTAAAACACCTGATGACAACCTCTGTGGTGTAGCTTTAGAGCTTTCGACTGCCAAGTCAGAGGTCGCGGGTTCGATTCCCGCTCATTGCAAATATGTATATTTGCATTGGTCTGGGTGTGTTTTTATGTATAATATGTATTTATTTACAAAAAAAATATTTAATTATGATTATCCGCATTCCAGAACCCATATGACAAGCTCTGCTTAGTTTGGGTCTAGATGGCGTTGTGTAATATGTCCTAGAATATTTATTTATTATTTATTAAAAAGGCTACGTTACCGCAGGTTTATAGTAGCTACTTAATCTTATTGAAGTCGAAAACACGTTTTCATCGATTCTAATGGTAACCGGTTACAGATGCCTATATCTAATTTGAGCTGTATATACTAGTTACAAGTGCAAAATGCTGCAATTAGGGCTTATCAGATCATGTTTATTGGAAAATATATTAATGTATTCTAATTAGCGCGAAAACCATTCTCATATAAACATAGTTTTGTAGAAGGGATTCATCTCATCGTGTATCATGTGATCTTTAATTGTTAAATTATATTTTATTCAAAACTTGAGTAGGTACACAATATTACATCTTTGCAATGTGATTTTATTAAAATGTACTGACATTTTATTTATGTACCTATTCAATTTGACCTTTTTTTTTTTTTCGTGCGGAAATCCCTTCGGATACCCCCCCGCCGGTCAGCGGGGGCGGTTAATATTTATTTAACTCACAAAAAAAAACAGATTATTTGGTAAATCTAACTAAACTAAACTAAATAAAACTAAATTAAAATAAAATTATATATTAATAAAATTAAAAAAAAAAAAAAAAACAAAAAAAAAATAGTAAAATAAATAATTAAAAGAAACCTAAACCTAAAATGCATCGTGGAATTCCTCCGCATCGCATGCCTCCTGTGGTAACGTGCCCAGAAGACTGGCAGCATTGCCCCGTTGTATGGCAATACTTATTCTCTGTGCTAAAAAGAAGCCAGCCTGCTAGTCACGAGAAGCGTCGATCATACGTGTTGCAATCTCCCTGAAGAGAAAGAGACTGCGAGCACTCGGACCCCATGCCCCTAACGTTTCGACTCCAAACGGCACAAATTCATAATCTCCAATTAAATTTGAGTATTCGCGCCGTTGTGATTTGTGATTTTGATTTTAATTTACTAATCGATATAATTGAATGAGAAAATCTTTGCCGGTGAAGAATTCATAAATATTGTATAAATTAAGTCATCTAAGTGAGTCGAATTTCTTATAAAATTGTCTTATTAGAAAAATAATCTCGGATGTAGGTATCTAATGTTAGAACTTTTTTCTAATAAGACTTGGTACTTTTTAGTCTATTTGTTTATTCAAGTATTACTACAAATTTTTCCTATATTCCTCAAAGTTTTACTTGGAGAAAATTGAAATTTATTGTGATGCCATATTATTATAAGATGTAGGTATTATTTACATGTGATCAATGAAGAACAAAGGTTCAAGAACTTTTTGTGTGAAAAACTTACTGTAAATTGAAATAAAACTATTTTTAACGGATTCTATCGCGGTTTATTTGATGTTATTTTATATTTTACATTGAACCCGACGTTTCGGTTGCTTTTCAGCAGCCATGGTCACGGGGAGACTAAAGATGGTTGTTGTCTTGAAGTTTGAAGTGAAAGTTATCTCAAAGTACCCGAACTATGTTGAATTGTTGTTGTTACTATTTACGCAGAATGAGCTCACAGTGTCATGAAGTCTTGTTGTATTTTGTTTTTTCTTGGAATTAATTAAGTGAATGACTGGGTCCCAAGCTGGTGGTACATTCCAACCATATTCTCTATTAAAATTAGGATGTTTTTTAATTTCAATAGCTTCGCGGAGCATCCTAGGTAGGAATCGGGGTAGGAACGCTTAGGAATGAGTTTTCGGCTGCTGAAAAGCAACCGAAACGTCGGGTTCAATGTAAATTATAAAATAACATCAAATAAACCGCGATAGAATCCGTTAAAAATAGTTTTATTTCAATGTGTAGCATTCGCGTAAACTTCCGACAACTTACTGTAAATTCAGTTAAAATTGTTATACTTATGTTTGATATTGTTAGAATGACGACGATTTAACCATTTTGCATTTCGTATGTGATTAAAGTAATGGTATTAAACCTATATCACTATATTATCGCGCAGTAATATCAGATTTACGCAACAAAAACGTTAAAAGACGACAGCGTATTGCGTCACATAATCTATGGACAATTCTCGCACCGAATCGAACCATTACCCCAAATCGATTCTCACGATTAAACTAAATTTTTAAAACTGATCGATATCTGAACAATATTGAAGTGCTGGACCTTAAACGCGATAATGTGCCGTCGCGTTAAGAGCATATTTAACGCGAGGTTCAATTAAAATCTGACATGTATACGGTGTAAAGTAGGCAGGTTATGTCCCGAGTGGATTATCACGTCGTGTTGGAGCGGGACGACACGCTTAGGAATGAGTTTTCGGCGGATATTGATAGATGTCGATACTTTTATATTTACCTCTGTGTCTCTAAGTCATAGGTCGCGGTTTCGATTCCTGCTCATTGCAAATATGTATATTTGCAGTGGTCTGGGTGTTTCTATGCATAATATGTATTTATTTACGAAATAAAAGTATATGTTTATTCGCATTCTAGAACCCTTATGACAAGCTCTGCTTAGTTTGGGTCTAGATGACGCTGTGTAATGTCCTAGAATATTTATTTATTTAAAGTATTTTCTTTTGTATTTGGTTACTCTAATGCTTAGCTTTGTTTAGGGTAAGAACTTGGATTCGATTCTCAGGTCGGGTAAAATGTAATAGAATACTGACCATTACACTACCGACGTGAACACTCCTAACACAAGTATTTAGCTTGATAGGAGGGGAGGAATACTAATAATTTCGGATACTAGCGATCTACATACTCTTAAAAAAACGGTAAATTTACAAAAGTAACATAAAGTTCCATTTCCTTTGGGTATATACTGGAGCGACTCCCACATTTCGTCAATTGCTTATCGATCCCACGTGTTAGGTCATCAAGTGGGCAGTTTTTCATGGGCTGTAATACTTTTAAGCTGCTTGCTGATCTATTACCAGAGATCGGATGATCTATTTTAGGAAATTTCGATCAGCAATACAGAGTCTAGAAAAAGTGACCTATTGATATTGTCGGGGTGCGAGGGATATGCTCTATGGGCAACCTTACACCCCGGCGTCTGTAGACCCGAGACGGCGTGCGGTTTTAGTCGGTTCAAGCCCGACATAACCGCCCCCGCTGGCACGCGGGGGGGTATCCGAAGGGATTTCCGCACGAAAAAAAAAAAAAAAAAAAAAAAAAAGGTACGTACTAATACCTTGGGGTGTGTGTTGGGTATCCTCCTCGAGTGTCGCTCCGATTCCGATCCCGCTGCAGTCCGGGGGGAACGGAATCGGAGCGGCCGGTACACCCTGGGCGGCGGTCAATGGCTTCCCCTTCACCCCTTCATAGGGTTGGCATTGATCGTCGGCCAATACCCAACGTGGCGGGAACACATCGCTCTCCGTACTCCTCTGCTTTCAGAGGAGACAGGATGAGCGATGCTGTTAGTGGTGAGATGGCCCAGGGTCAGTCGAGGTGCGAGGGATATGCTCTATGGGTAACCTTACACCCCGGCGTCTGAAGACCCGAGACGGCGTGCGGTTTTAGTCGGTGCAAGCCCGAGATAACCGCCCCCGCTGGCCGGCGGGGGGGTATCCGAAGGGAATTCCGCACGATAAAAAAAAAAAAAAAAAATAAGTGTTAAAATATTTCTGCTTACACTTTTGAGGGAATGTATATATTAAAGAATATTATTAAGATACTCTTTTTTTACGTGTGGCAACCCCCACGGGCTTCACCCCATCGATGCCGACGATGAGGTGGGCGTGTCGGAATCGGAGCGACTAAAACCACACGGTGTCCTCCCCAAGTGTCCATTGCCGGGCACCCCGGGTATGCCCTCGAAAGGATCACTCCAGGGTTAATAATTTTAAATGCAATGATAAATGCCAGAATTTTGTTATTTCCTTAGCTGCTAATGCAAAATCTGATTCGTAATTAATTATGATGTTTGTTGTGTTATTTGATTATTTGTCGCCAATTTGACGGCGGTAGCCTAGTGGTATGGGTAATGGACTGCTGAGACGAGGTCTCGGGTTCGATCCCAGGTTTTACCATAGCACACACCAATGACTTTTCGATGCTTTTCGAAGTTATGTGTGTATTTATCGCAGGTTTATAAGTGCCCGGTTAATGGCAATAGGCTCGCCACCTATTACATTGGGACCTAAACATAAAATGGCGAAATGTGGCTGCTAGCACCTCTGCCTACCCCTTCGGGGATATAGGCATGAGTTTATGTATGTATGTATGTATATGTATGTGACGGCTTCGGCTTGTTTTTTTAGACACATCCAGATTATAGGACTTAACTTAGGCTTATCCTACTATGGGAATGTACTAACTATGCGAAAGTCTTTATTTTTTGAAATGAAATTTATTTCAGAGATAGTTTAAAGTCTGCAATCACACTACTTTTTATTTTCCCATGGGTTACGAGAACGAAATCAGAATTCCACACTTGCGGAGTCGAGGGCAACTGCTAGTTTAATACTATCTAAAAATGCCTTTGAGAAAGAAAGTTGGCAGCCCGAGGGGGATTCCACACGTAAAAAAAAGCACACTGGGTAAACAAAATTTAGCAGATGACATGCCATCGAATATAATAATTTTGGAGCAATTAGTAGATATGCCTACTTCTTAATGTTTTTAGTTCGTAAGAATTATCAGTAGATGGCTCCTATGTATATAGAGGAGAATTCAACTATCCAGAGCCCCGATTCAGTAGCGCCACTTTTTCAAAACGCATGATTTCGATTCGATTAATAAGAAAAACTGTAAAAAATATTTTAGTATTCAGTATGATCTGCCAAAACAAAACCCACCTTCACTTTAGTGAGATTATTAAATATTTAGAACCATTCATAGTTGATTTCATTTCCAATTAGATTTTGAGATTTTAATGTTCTATAGTTTTGAAATCATACGTTTAAAAAACGTAATTTTACTAAATCGAGCCCCAGGCCGGTTCTCTTAGTGGAATCGCTTTGAAGCGAATCATTTTCTATTCGAATCACGTGACACTACGATGATTATAACAATAAATTATAATAAGGAGATCATTTATTTCGAGTTACAAAGACTTACTTAATATTTCATTAAATTTCTGTAGTCACATTATTGATTATTTCAATCTAATAAATTGTTGAAATTCCACTGGCGTTATCGCTAATAGATAGCTTAGTTAAACAGATTAGAAGAAATCCTGGAAAGGGGTTCAATTCCCGTCAAAATTTAAATTTATATAACAAGAAAGAGTTGTGTACTGTTTATATCGCTGGGTAGAGGTGTGAATGATCCTGGTATCCTATATGTCATAATTTCATTATTTTTTTTATTTTTTGAAGTGGTAGAGTCAAGCAACAGTCATTTTGTCCGTTGCATGAATGGGCCGACTCGACCGGGGAAGCACCACCCTCTCACAGAATATCGACGCCAAGTAACAGTATTTGAACTGTTGCGTTCCGTTTGGTGAGTGAGAGTGCCGGAGCCCAAACTCCTTTCCCATCCCCTCCCAAACTCCTTTCCCATGCCCTCCCAAACTCCTTTCCCATCCCTTTTCCTTTACAGGGTCGGCAGCGCGAGTGTGACGCCACTGGTGTTGCACACGTCCATAGGCCGCGGTAACCGCTTCCCATCAGGTGGGCCGTGTGCTTGTCTGCCACCTTAGTGGTATAAAAAAAAATACAATTTTGCGCGCATTAAACTAGTGTCGTCACCATAAGAGTGCGCAGAGGCAGCATCCCGAGAGCGATAATAATAAATGTGGATGTCCAGTTGCTCAGCGGGTGATTAAGTTATTCTCCGTTATTATTTATAAAGTTGTAAAAGGTGTTGTTATGGATCCCTATTGTATGAATAAATAAATATTATTATTTTTAAGTGTGGTGCAACAGCGAGTGCTGTGCGTGAATTCATGAATTCTGCGATAATATGTTTTTTTCTTTCTGTCGGAAAATTATAAATATTCTAGGGTATATTACATAGCGGCATCTAAACGTAAACTATGGAGAGCTTGTCATATGGGTTCTAGATTGCGAATAAATATATATTAAGGTACTTCTTTTCTGTAAACAAATACATAGAAACACCCCAAAAAAATGCCTATATACGTATTTGAGCTGACCGGGAAAAGAACCTCTGATTGATTTAGCAGTCGAACACTCAACATTATTAGTAGGAGCACGGAGTTAGCTAAAAGTGCCAGGTTAGCAACAATCACTAGCTTCCTATTACTTGGTACTGAAAGCAAATTTGGTTGTTAATGCTCCTTCACCAATGAGTAAAAACGTACAACATATGTATACTACTACTATAAACGTATAATATATGTACGTAACGTATAAAAAACCTGCTGCGTTAGCTCCAGAGCCGAAGTTAGTGCTTCTTTTTGTGTGCAATTCTAGGTTCAATTCACCGTTTTTTGTTAAAAACTGCTGCGTTAGCTCCAGATCCGAAGTTAGTGCTTCTTTTTGTGTGCAATTCTAGGTTCAATTCGCCGTTTTTTGTTAAAAACTGCTGCGTTAGCTCCAGATCCGAAGTTAGTGCTTCTTTTTGTGTGCAATTCTAGGTTCAATTCGCCGTTTTTTGTTAAAAACTGCTGCGTTAGCTCCAGATCCGAAGTTAGTGCTTCTTTTTGTGTGCAATTCTAGGTTCAATTCGCCGTTTTTTGTTAAAAACTGCTGCGTTAGCTCCAGAGCCGAAGTTAGTGCTTTTTTTTGTGTGCAATTCTAGGTTCAATTCGCCGTTTTTTGTTAAAAACTGCTGCGTTAGCTCCAGATCCGAAGTTAGTGCTTCTTTTTGTGTGCAATTCTAGGTTCAATTCGCCGTTTTTTGTTAAAAACTGCTGCGTTAGCTCCAGATCCGAAGTTAGTGCTTCTTTTTGTGTGCAATTCTACGTTCGATTCGCAACTCGGTGTGCAACTTGTGCTTGTAAACCTAGTTTGATTTATGAATTAAAAAAAATAAATGAAACTTTTAACCTACTTTTAAATTATCGTCGTATCGAAATTAGGTTTGTAGGTTTGTATGATAATACTATAATTAGATATCTTGGAGCTGATCTGAAGATCGAGTCAATCGGTGGGTAAAGAATGTTCAGAGCCTTTTTTTTTATATGTGTAGAAACCCCCACGGGCTTCACCCCATCGGTCCCGACGATGGGGTAAGCGTGTCGGAATCGGACCGACTATAACCACACGGTGTCCTCCCCAAGTTTCCATTGCCGGGCACCCCGGGTAAGCCCTAGAAAGGATAACCCCAGGGTTTTTTTTTCTAATAAACCTCTCGAGTTAGAGTTTATTTGGTATGTTGTTGTTTTAAATTTGAGAGTTTTGAATTGTTGAATTTGAATTTGAATTGGTTTGTTGTACTCTGCATTTAGGACTAAGAGTTTTTTTTTTCAGTTTGTAAATCTATGATGTATAATTTCTTACCAAGGTACCCTCTGGTAAAATGAACGAATATGAAAAATAATAGCGAGCTAAAACAATTTCCTGGAAGCGCCATTTGTTGAATTAAAAAAAAACTTTTGACAAATAAAAAAGCTTATTTTGGAAAGTACGGAGTTATAATAGGTAGGCACGGCCAATCGACTCCAGAGGAATTTGTTATAGCAATTTGCATAACTTAACCCTTCAATGGTAGCTGTGACGAACTGGGCACATTTATTGGAGTAAAAACCGAAACGCGGAACACTTTACTGTTTGCTGACGATTTCTTTATAGCTCGGAGAAAGGAGTGCATTGGAAAAAATCGACAACAATGTGATAGTTTGGACATCTTTAGAAAATACATAATATTGCCTATTTTGGCTGAAACCTAAGTAAAGGATGATTATTATTTATTATCGACTTATTTTAATAGTAGGTATTATAATTCTATGTATGGACTCGTCTTTTATTTATTATAATAATTTCAACATGTTTAAGCAATCTTAGGCAATCTAACATAATAATATTGGTTTTTTTTATACCACCCAGGTGGCAGACAAGTTCACGGCCCACCAGATGGAAAGCGGTTACCGAGGCCTATGGACGTGTGCAACACCAGGGGCGCCACACTCGCGCTGCCGACCCTGTAAAAACCTGTTAATGCTCTTCTTGAAGAACCCCATATTGTAGTCGCTTGGGAAAACCACAGCAGGGAGATCATTCCATAGCCTGAGGGTGCGCGGAATAAAGTGCCTTTCATACCTAACTGTACGCTGTTTCCGGTCGCAACGTGGTATCATAACCAATTATTGTTAAATTAAAAAAAAAAACAATATGTAAGAGTATAGTTATAATAAGTTTACTCCTAACTCCTACTTGTAGCCCGACTCATGAATTCAATCACACAAAAATGATAACACAAACTCAATTTTTCATTAAACTCTTAATTTTTTCACCTAATTATAGGTACAGTAAAATAACATGTATACGAGTGTATCTAGTCGTCAGCTATTTACTGTTTTAAAAATATTCCTTTTGTATAAATTATTGAATAACGCAACTATCTTACAAATGAGAATATTATGCGAAACTAACCTAACTATACAATTAGTAAGTTATAATGAGCCCATTTAGTATATTATGATTTTGACAGCTGTAATGACGTGTCGGTGGTTAATTATTTAAACTGTTTTCTCACTCACGATGAATTTAATATACCTATATAATTTGCTGTTTTATTGGGTTAGAATAGTATAGTTTAATATGTATAATTATATATATTTTATATGTTTATTTATTTTTATCAGACATAAGAATACAAAAAATGGAAAAGTAGTATAGAGGCTCTGCTTATTTCTTGAAGAAATCTCTTCCAGCAGACCTGCGAGAGGACCAGAGAGGAATGTTTGTTGACTGAAAGCCTAAACCTTGCATTAATATTGTTGATGTGTTTAAATATGCCTAAACCAGAATATCCAAATTGTGTTAGTAGTAAAAGTAACATAGCTGTAACTAGCAACATCCTGTACAAACCGCAACGCTGTAGGATAATTAAACTTTACGACTCGAGTTTTTGCCAACTCTTTCCCTTTGTCCGTCCGACAGTCTGTTGCGTCATAGAACACCGAGTGTCCGCCGACAATATCGACATCCATTACACTATTTGTTTTGGCATAAATAAAAACTGGAGCAAAATGCTTTTCCCAAAAAAATGTGCCGCGGTCGCAACGGCAACCATTGACAAAAAGAGGGTTAACATCTATTTTGACATGTTTGCATAGGTAAAGTAATATAACTGTTTATTTTTATTTTGTTGAAAAGAAACAATTTATATAATGACTTCATTAAAAAGTCCAGTAAAATATTAAATTAAACTTGAGTCGGCATTTAATCGGCAATAAAAATTAAAATTATGTTCAGAATGAATTTATGTTGAACACGCCATATTAAAACGTAACAGTCTCCCTTGGACAAAAGTGCATCCTTAATTTAAATGGTATTTCTTTATTATTCCCTCGCAATTCTCGTTTATGAAATAATAAAGTCATACGCGTCATACAAATCACTCAGCTATCTGCATTCATAATGAAAAAATACAAAAAATGATACGCATAAAAGACAGACGCAGTTAGTTCTAGACAAAGACGGACAGTAGTTGAGGAAAAAACTTTAACGGTCACAAGTTTTTAACGATCGCGTCGAACAACCCTTTATTGAGAAATTCCGTTATGACCAAACAAAGCCGATGTCACGGCCACCGATAGATTATGCAAAAAGCCTACAGGGTCTTCCTATTCAATGTATCAATTCCCAGGCACTATAAAAGGATCTCAACGGCAATCGATATTCAAGGAGATGACATCTTGTTTGAATATTCACATATTTCCCATGAACCCGATTGAATCGAATCAAAGGGTTGCTTAGGGTGGATGCGTCTATAGGCAAATTCGATTATCTCACAGCATTCTCACGCACATCCCGCGACTCTACTATAAATCTTTGCATATGCAGTCATAATAGAAAAAACCCTATTAAAAAACGAACTATCTATGCGACGCTCCCTCCGCAATATGCATAAGAAAAGAACCGAGTGCACCCAAATTATACGCCAAGGTGACAAGTGCTGGGACCCATCAAGTACGATAATATACGAGCACCCTTTCTGCAATAATAAATACGAAACTTTGTGCGTGCGCAGTGCGCTTGCAGTTTTTTTTCTATGCGATCATACCTGTAACCCTCGCCCAGATGTGGGGACAGTTTATTTGCATTTGTTTTGAATTATTTCTTTTCAAACAGTATCTTAACCCTATTCAGTAATGTCAGGGGTTAGGTTGCACTTAATATTCAAAAAGGGCAGGTACATTTCTCTTAATATTCTCGCATAAATTATAGTCAGGTACATTTGGTCTATTGTGCATCGCGAAAGGAGGTCGCGACCCAAAAGATGTAATGCGAAATGTTCAGTTTTGCAACAATGTTTTTTATACATACGACTTAGAGTGTAATTTCACGTCGCTATATATTGGAACTTCATTTTTTGAACCGCGGCGTATCGGATCTACGATTTTTACTTCCTGAATGGTTTAACCCGTTTCCTTTGTAAGAATTTATGCAAAAAAGTTTCTACCCATCCTATTTTTTTATTGAATAAAATTTAGGGGCTATGCATATTATGCAAATGCGCGCATAAATTTTAATGTTACACATGGGGGGTTTGCTTTTGAAAACGATAGTCTAACTCAGTTAGAATAAGATATATTTTAGTTTGACGTAATTCCGTTGTTTTTAAAGATTATAAGTAAGTATGCAATTTTTTTCGTATGTTTAGAAATGCAGTTCTTGATGTTTTTTTTTCTCAGGACCGGTGAAGAAAGAGCGTACCGTTAGAAGGAGGTCGAATGCGCGGTTGTTACGTTTTTTATTTTGTAAGGAGTGACATATGAAGCGGGACCCAGGATTTGGATTAGAATATGTAATTACTTCCTTTACGGTTTTCGGAAACGGTTGTTGGGGTCGTTATTTAATGGTAGCACCTTTACTCGCTTCTAGGACCGCGGTTAGTACATCGCCTTTGTGTCATCAAGGAAACGATTTCATATGGTAATCACTCGTCGGAATTAGATGGGCTTTGTAAGCAGCGATTGGATTTGTCAACTATACATAAAAATCAACTTAAAATTTGGGCAATGCGTAACAGTTAGAGATTGGGCTTTTAATAAAAAGTTGCGGGTTCAAACCGCAGACAGTACACTAACTTAGTAATTAGGTACCAGGATATTGGGGTGCTTGGTTGGGGACCTCCACGCGGTGCACCCTGGGCAACGGAGACGGCAGCGCCTCTCTCCTAGGGTGGGAGAGACGCTGCCACCTACGGCCAACTCCGACCGAGGCGAGGACGGCCCTGTTGAGGGCTGTTCGGAAGCTTTCCACGTGTCCTTCTGATTAGCAGAGGGCACAGTGGAGAGCAAGTAAGGGGGCCATCTCGAAACCGGAGATGGCCCAGGGTCAGTCGGGGTGCGAGGGATATGCTCTATGGGTAACCTTACACCCCGGCGTCTTAAGACCCGAGACGGCGTGCGGTTTTAGTCGGTGCAAGCCCGACATAACCGCCCCTGCTGCCCGGCGGGGGGTATCCGAAGGGATTTCCGCACGAAAAAAAAAAAAAAAAGGTACCAGGATATTATAAGCATATAAAGTAACTTACTAGTAGTCCCTTGGAAAGTTGGGTGATTTTAATGATACTATTAATATTTAGCTTCCTAATTCCATCGTAAATCAGTCCGTCCACAATTTTTTTACCGTTTAATTTTAACATACTCTGACTGATTGACGGCAATAGGTTCGACCTCTGTTATGTCATCGTGGGATCAAATTTGCCTAACCCTCTGGGGTTGTTTAAGAGGTCCAGAATTTAATATTTAGGTACTTAAATTAAAGCAGTAACTTTGATTGCGGAATGTATAAAAAGTAATAGTTAGGATTATAGTATCGGTTTTTGATCTGTGAAAATCCTATGTGTAGGTGGGTATTCTTTACTCAGGGGGTATGATACGTAATTGCCAATTGACTATGTCGTTATCAGGTTGCCTTAAACTGGACCTAAGTCTGGGCTTATCTCAGGAAACAAGTCCCCAAGAACCACGTCAGAGTATAATCTTAAATATGAGTCCATGGGTCCAGAGCTGCTAGAGTTACAATGATCTGTGCAAGCCCATGCATATAAGCAGTAGTGAGGCACACAAAAAAAAAAGTTAATTATCGCTCGCTTAATAATGTGTCCGGTAGATGGCAATAGGCTTGCCCCCTATTACATAGGGACCTAAACTTAACTGGCGGATCGTGGGTGTATAATACACCTCTGTCTAACTTATACTTCACGCCTGTATCGCCGAAGGGGTACCCTTCGGGTACACAGGCGTGAAGTTATGATATGTATGATATGTGAGGCAGTATGCGTCTTCTACAAGACGAGAGAATACTAGTCTTCTATCTTTTCCATTCTGCTGTATCTTTGGCTTACATCAAGTGCTGTAACACCTTAGTACTACATTTAGTAACAAAAAAAATCTTCTCTGGCATTAAACTTCAACTTCATCATGTGCCCTTTTTTAGGAGCCCTGTTTTTTATCCTAAAATCCATTATCAATAATATAAATGGACAAAATCTTAGAGTATACGTAAGCTATATTTTATTTATACTCTAAGGACAAAATAAACAAACCTCGGGCCCGTTATTAAAAAAAAGCTTCCCGCTAAAGGGCGGTACACTGATTGTTGTCGAAGGAACGCTTTTGCAAAAAAGCAGACTTTTTTTGGAAAAAAATGACTTGGTCCCTTTTTGCGTCAGGCCCATTGTCTCCGCTCTATTGTCTTGGCGATTTGAAATATTTTTATGCTTTCCGGATGACGATAATGTTTTGGACTTATTTTTCGATAACTATTATTTAGCGAATTTATTATGTCGTGTTGAAGTCGCGGGCCCATTGTTTTTGTATCAAACGGTAGGCGCGTATCGACACCGATTTTATCGTCCTAAGTAGCCATTTGTACACGGATATCGCCGACGGGCGGATTTCATAAAATTGCCTAATTTCACGTTACGTTGACAGTTTAGTTATATTTCGAATTTGATGGCCTGCAGATAATGCAGTGTTGAACTATTCGTGTTTACAAAGTTTCTAACTGTACGTTTTTTGTTAAATGAAAATTAGGAATGTAGATTAATTATGGATAACGATCGCTGTTATTCAGAGTGTGACAAAAACTAACGGCATGGTAAACGATACTTAATACTTCCTTTAATAAAAAAAAAATTGATATTTTTTTACTAGAAAGTAAATTTATGTAATAAATGATACTAGATATTGAAATTTAAAACAAAATTGAGATACATTTTGATTGAATTTCTCTAATGTAGATAATAACTCAAAAATCTGTTTAGTTTACAAAAGTTGTGAATGAATCAACCTTATTTATTTAGACTGCATAAATCGTTTACAAATACGACTCCAGCATACAAAACAAAAATGTATTCCAAATCCCAACCATTACCTTCCGTAACGCATTAAAAGTACGGCCGCTATGGAAATCAATTGATGCGTTCGCAAATGTTTAATGCTAAAATTAGCATGGTTGCTGAGCGATGATTTATTATGAAATTATTCAAATTGGCGTTCATTGATAGCATCGATAGCAATCAATGTGTTTTTGTCCAAACTCGGCGGATTAGCATCTGAAAGGCAAAGGTGCATAATATAAATACAGTGATATACTGTTTATTGGCTATCACTTAGCGACAGCTGCTGATATCACATACAAATGTCTAAAAAATATGCTAATTTTTATTGCACACCTATTATTATTTCTATAGGTATGTCTGAAAATAATAGCTATAAATTTAATCTCAACGATATAAAATATTGCTGGATAGATACTAACTACATATTTGGCTTCATGTGGAAATTCTTTGACTTCATGTGGAAACCAGAGGCAGAACTAACTAAAGTCTCGTAGTGCCTCCTACGCTGGAATCACCAATGTTATTAAGACAATACTTGACAGAACCTAATCACCGTTTTTTTTTTAATATTTATAACACGTTAATTTGACTTCACCTCGCCTGATGGTAAGCTGAAGGTAAAGTCTCAGGAAAGAGGGTCACCATTACATACACGTACCATGTTAACAATGGTGGCACTCAGCTTGACGGCTTCATCAGAAGAGGATTGTCGTCGCAGCACCGCGTGACACCAATAGGTCCCACTAGTGCTGCGACCACAATCCCCCTGCCCGGCTATGCACTTGCTGACCCCTGAACGCAATCAAATCGAAATTGGATTACTATGTAGGGCTTTTCGCAATCGTGCACGGTGGTACCCACCCGGCCGAATATTGTGACAAATTTGTGTCATCAAATTTCTACCACCAGTGGTTTCTGGCAATTCCAATCATTTGATGGAGTACCAATCCACCTCCCTCCTCAAATACTCGATAAGAGGTTAACGAGGTTTTCTTCCTCATAATCCACAATGTATTAATCGTAGTGCATAATCTCATGGCTTCTGTATACATCTGTGTGGTAAGTAATAAATATTATATATATAGGTATATAAGCAGGTATTCATTTAACAAATATCGCATATGTCCCAGTGGCGTTATACGTTCAAGTAGACTGTCTGTCTAAGGGTGAGATCTATACAGATTTAATACACAAATAATTACGAAAAGTCAGAGGTGTGTGCCCGGGGCGACTGGGGATCGAACTCAAGACCTCGTCTCGGCAGTCCGTTACGTACACCACTAGGCTACCGCCGCTTTTTAGTTTAAAAAGTCCTTTAAAATTAGTACGATAAAGTAAAGATTGGTTCATTATTTTGGTTGGTTTTTATTCTGAGTTTTTGATAAGTCGCCAATTTTGTGAACTTAGACCTTGTTAGCTTAAACTTAGAGATATTCAAAGACTGCGCTATAGTTACCGATTTTGACTTAATTCAGAGTATAGGCTCAGCGAAGTCAAAGTATGATCTATAGATCTCACCCTAACTCTCTCGGCGTCTCCATAAATGCACCTTTTTTTTTTTTTTTTTTTTTATCGTGCGGAAATCCCTTCGGATACCCCCCCGCCGGCCAGCGGGGGCGGTTATGTCGGGCTTGCACCGACCAAAACCGCACGCCGTCTCGTGTCTTCAGACGCCGGGGTGTAAGGTTACCCATAGAGCATATCCCTCGCACCCCGGCTGACCCTGGGCCATCTCACCACTAACAGCATCGCTCATCCTGTCTCCTCTGAAAGCAGAGGAGTACGGAGAGCGATGTGTTCCCGCCACGTTGGGTATTGGCCGACGATCAATGCCAACCCTATGAAGGGGTGAAGGGGAAGCCATTGACCGCCGCCCAGGGTGTACCGGCCGCTCCGATTCCGTTCCCCCCGGACTGCAGCGGGATCGGAATCGGAGCGACACTCGAGGAGGTTACCCAACACACACCCCTCCATAAATGCACCTAATCTATTCTTGGTAAGATGTTATACATTATACATTCACACCTGTTGCAAATTATCAAAATGTGAAAATAATTTATTTTTTTGTTCGAAGTGATTACGTCTGAGGTGAGGTGAGGTGAGGGTTCAGGAGTCAGCGTATGCTATCACCGATATCAGATCTATATGGTATATCCACAAATCTTACAAAGATCTTACAAATCCAACTTGTAGAGTAATTTCTGTTACATATTATACCGTACGCAATACAATATAAATGTTGCACATTATTATTATAAAGTTGTTCGGTGGTTAAGCTGTAGGAATACAATGTTATTCACCTTGAGTGTCATATTATTCTATTAGTCGAACCGTGAACGACTGCAAAACTTGTGGACTGTTGTTAGGAGACAAAATTCTAACCCAGAAGTTAGCTATGAACCTATGATTTCAGATTATAGTTATCCATAAGGTTTGAAAGAACTTGAAACTAAAAATCATAATAATTTATTTCAAATTAAGTTGTACGTCTTCACGAATGACTATAACACCTTAGTACCCAGCATCCATCCCGGTATCTATGCTATTAAATATTTGTTACCGAACTAGCTGATGCCCGCGGCTTCACCCGTGTGGAATCCTGTTTCCGTTCCCGCTTCCCATGGGAAGATATTCCAGGCATAAAAATAATAATAATCTTATTCCGGACTATCATCTATACGTGTACCAAATACCAGTTAGATCCTATCAACCGTTAGAGCGTGATTGAGTAACAAACATCCAAACTTACAAACATCTTCACAAGCTTTCACGTTTATAATATTAGGTCGTTACATATATTATGAAATTGCCGTTTTTCTTGAAGAAATTGGAGTAAGCCCAATTTTCAGTACCTACTAACATTTTTGCATTTTTTTAGGAGTGACAAATCCAAATTTTATGATTTTCCTGTGTATGAATGAGACAACATTAAGCTAACAAACAGCAATTTTTATTACATTTTTGAAAAGTGACAGCTGTTAAGTAATACGAAATTTATCATCAAAATGGATAGCATTTAGGAAGTACTGTTTTTGAAGATCGAATTAATTTATCAAGCGGCAAATAAAAACATAGTTCAATACAGAGTTGTAAAATCTTGAAATCAACTTTCAAACAAAATATAAATAATGGAAATAGCTATTAAATTACAGGAATAACGAACTCATGAATTTGTAAGAAAATTTCGGCAATTTCATTAGGTCAAGAACTCAGATAGATTTATTTTATTTAATGAATGTATTAGGCTCAGGAAACAGTGTAAAAATGTTTATTACTACAGAAACTACAGACTTTTCTAAAATTTATTGACTAGTACCTCTTTATGCAAGGATAATTGCTGTAATTATAGTGGCTGGTTGATTTACAGACTTACCATCGTACATCGCCCGGAAAAACCAACTCTAGCGCAAGTTAATTCTCATAAATACTGAATGACCGTCTAAGGATGCACGTATTGGTTTTTTAATTAGTTGATAGAAAACCGCTTGTCACCTTTATATAAAGGTACAGCTGCATTACCCGGATAATATTAACTTTTTAAATGTAACCGTGGTATGCAAATATGTGAGCCATAAATAAGGGCCCATTAAATGGTATCAATAGTTGAGAAACGCTTGTTATTTATATGTTAATGCGCCGTAACCCGGCCTGGTGGGGTTACGGACTATCGACTACTTATTTGTGACATTGAAGGAATTCGATATGATTTGCATTGCAAAGTAGGCGTCGTCGTTTCCGTTCGCCCTGATGTTGACAATCGATGATTAAGTGACTTCACTTTTGTTATTTTTGCCTTGTAACGTGACGGGGTAGATGGGTGCCAGTGCAGACGTGCCGCAGATAGATGTCGCTACCTGTATGATTTTTATGCTTGATCGAAATTTGATGTTACAGAAAATTATTTCTATTACTTGAATTTCACGGCATTTATATGATTTGGCTATAACTGTAGTGTTTTCGGTAATTTCTAAATACGTACTAGGTTTTACTACTACCATCACTCTTATATTAAGTTAAGTTAACTCAAGCAGGGTTCAGTACAAACCATTGCTGTACTTCAGATATTTGTAATAGTCAATGTTAATTCGACAAGTCATTCAGTGCAATGCAGTCAATTGACGGATTGAATATTTAAAAACAAACCATTACATTTAATATTGTAGAGCTTCTTCTCGTACTGCATGCATAATAAAACATTAAAGACGAACATAATACTTGTAATAATTAAAAAATTTAATATTTTTATTTCATAAACCACAAAATAATTAAAAGAAAAAGCAAAAATAAAATGTTTTCTACAGTTATTTCATATTTATTGTTGTTTCGTTTAATGCAGTTAAAAATATTGTTTAAAACGTTATTCTTATTATGTTTTTAAAAATTTTGAAGTCGCTACCAAGTGAAATAATAAATTAACATAATAGTTAGGTACGAGTATAATTCAATCTACACACTAGTGCGGTTTGGTCGTTACGGAGTTCCATTATGTGATTTCGTAGTCCACCTCAAGTCACTCCAGCAGACTTGGATCACAGTTCGTTCATACCTCAACTTCTTATATTTGCTATTTGATTTTAATGGAGAATCTTGATAGGACTCGGTAGAAACTATACGTAATTCACAACTTAAATCAGTACCAATTATATAAATCTTTAAGCTTTCACGGCTGGCGTTGCATATAGGATATACTGCTTCCGGGCTGTTTGGCCGTGGTAAATAGGAAACTTGTGTTCCAAATGTTTCATCGATCACTTCGGTCGACATCTTCAGTGGTACAGTTCCAGGCGCCGACGAGTGCGTCTACAAGTACCAAACATAATAATGATGTATTTATATTTATACATTGAGAGCCTTTATTGAACTAAGCTAAAAAGAGTGAGCATTTCTCAAGCATAAACACATAAACCTACAGGTAGATACAAAAGACTGAGAAACTAACTCATAGTTGGTAACACTATCCAACTATAGCATGCGATAGGTTTGAATAAAAAAAACACAGTGCTTATCAAGCTGAAGAGAATCCAGTAATAGAAGGAAGCGTTTATGCTAATAACAATCTTGCATCTAGTGACATCACTCTGAAGTTTGTACACAACTTCTACCTGCGCACATACTTCAAGTACAAAACAGGTTATTAATTAAAAGCTCTATCATCTTGCAATTATTGATAATCACTTGAATTCTTAAGACATTATATTAGTTATTATGCAGTTATACAGCTTAGGCTTAGTAATAATAGGGCTTCTTACCGTAACTGCATGCGGTAGGGTTAACGGTATACGGTACAGTCTGTGACAAAAGTAGCTTGACACATACAAAACGGCTTACCTTAGCTCGAAAACGTTTAATAAAATAACAATAAACAAATAACAAATGTTTTTTGTCTCATAAAACAAGATATACATGGGTTGTTTGTAGCCCTAGTACCCACACTAGGATTCCCTGTGTTGTGGGATCTAGTCTCTTTCATACCGCTAAGGATTACATTGCACAGAAGTCAATATGAATCAATCGACTTGTACATTACTAGTAGTAAAATTAAAACTAATCAAAATAACATACTTTTTATGTTTGCATGCTAGTGTGGTTTTTTATTTGATAAAGAATATTAGTAACCGAAATTACTAATATTCCCCCTAACCCCTCTAGCTAAGCCAATTTGCTTGTGTGAGGAGTGGGTTCACGTAGCGTAATGGACAGGATTCGAATCTGGGACCTCTCGATCGTAGGGTCGACTCCTTAACCACTAAGCTACCGACGCACTGTAATATATTTTAACTTTATCCTTCGAGACCTATAGCCATCTGAAGAACAACAACCTCATTATCTTAGCATTATTACCGAGCGCATCCGGCTTTCATCTCACCTTTTAATCAAAAGTTCATACGGCTTTTACGGGAGCGACAGCATTCTGAGCTCCCAACCCTGGGAGGTAAGTCTGCGCCAGAGCCTCGTCCAGTAATCAGCAGATGTACCCAGCTTGTAGGTGAAGTTGGCCTGATCCCTAACCTCTCGGTATATACATTCAGCGAATGCAGTATATAAGTATGTAGAATCTACTGCTTTCGGGCTGTTTGGCCGTGGACCATACACAGTACAGGCCTGGACTTGTACCACTGAAGATGTCGACCGCAGTGATCGAAGAAATGATTGGAACCCAAGTTTCCTATGGACCACGACCAAACAGCCCGGAAGCAGTATATTTCACATACAACGCCGGCCGTGAAAGCCTAAAGAAGTATAAGTAATTCAAAATATTGAAGCACATGATTGAAGTCAAATTAATAGCACATACGTCCATATACCTAGAGCAGCTAATAGTCTAGATAATAGACATTTGGTGCCTGTGTAATCAGGTATAGCGGTGATTAGTCATACACACACGCACTCTATGTTAGTGTCGCATTGTTGCTTGCTGCGTCTGCGCCGGTTTATACGCACTATGACAATTTGTCGGTACGGTTTTTCGAGGATAATTGGTACTAATGATTAGACTTACCTGAATCTAAAGGATGAAAAAGAGTGAGCAGAGACCAGGCTCCAAGGTGGATGCCTCGGATGTCATCGGAAACCACGTCAAATTTTATGGTGACTGACTGATAATGTTTTCTGATTATACAATATAATAAATTTTTCATCTTTCCTCATTTGGAACCTTTTCAAGTTGCAACAATCAAATTAATATGAAAATTTAGCGACTTTTTACATGATTCTTATATAGTGTAGGTAAATAATAAAATATTATTTATGTGGTTCGCCATAGAATCCGTTAGAAATAGTTTATTTCTATTTGAATAACTATAAAAACAGGTGAGGGCCCATAAAAAGACTGTTCTGTAGCCCACGGTACGCGGCTACCCACACAATGGACTTATCTAGAGCAGAATTTCGACGACCTTTGTGGCGTAGCGGTAGAGCGTTCGACTTCGAAGTCAGAAGTCGCGGGTTCGATTCCTGCTCAGTGCCAATTTTTTTTTATTGCATGAATAGTATTGGTGTGAATGTTTATCATGTGTAAATTTACAAAAAAAATTGCCTAATTATGTATCCGCATTCTCGAACCTATAAAACAAGCTGGTTAAACTATACTTATTACATGGCCTATTGTTATTTATATAGGCTATTTCTTTTATACATTTTTCTCATTCTCATAATTATGAACTCAAATCGATAAACGCTTGGTAACCGCAGCGTTAGGTAGAGCACGTGCGAGCGGACTCATAAGTCGTGTTATTTTTGTCACATTGTCATTACATGTTCCGTCCAAATTGCAATGCGATGCCATCATGCATATTCATCGCAGTTATTGTCTCATACCATATTGTGCCCACCTTACTCATCCACCAATATTACTGTATCCCTCACAACTCTTGCGAAACCACTTGCCTGGCCTTCTTATGTTTGATATGAGACGTGTGCGGGAGATCTGGTTATGTTGGATAGTGATACAAAGCGTTCATAAAATGTCAAAAGAGTCCAGGGTCTGAAAAGCCAAGGGAATGAAAGCCTCAGGAGTTGTTAAGTTAATCGCTATTGTTTTGAAAGCTTAGGGTCGACGCTTGTAGGTACCAAAGGAAATGTATCTGTTTCGATTAAGAGAAGCAAAAAAATATTAATCGTGAAACTTGGTTCATTTGCTTCTAATAGTAGGTAATTTGCTTCACTGGAAGTATCTGATTCATGATTTGCATATTATAATTTTAGCAATTTTAAATCAAGTAAATATTTACACGTATACAAACTTTTGCTTGAAATAAACTAGTTAATAAACTAGTTATTAACGTATGAATTTTATTCCCCAAAAAAGATTGATATTGGACATTACTATTAAATTAAAAGGTACACTATTGATGGAATGTGTTAAAAACTTTTAGCTTACTTGTACGGGATTGCAATAATAAATAGTGTTATTATAATATAAATGTGTATGTAATATTGCCTTGCAGTTAGTACCAATTTATAACATATAAATGTCACTATGCTAAGGAAATACATAAGTTGTAATAAATAATAAATACTACACAACTGATTATATCTCATGATGTATCTAAATTCATCTGCTTCACCTGATATTAAATTGTGAATATGAGAGAGATATTTTGTACTTGTTGGCACTGCAAAACTAATAAAAAATTATTATCACATTCTTCTTAAGAACATTACGGTATTTTAATTATTTTGGGCCACACATTACTAGATAGTATTATCGTTAACGTCACATAGATAGCAGTATATGTGCTTTGAACTTGCAACTTCTTAATTGCTAATCCAAGCCTTAACTATTATGCACCGCCATCTCTTAGAACTCTAATTACTGGGTATTCCGAGTACAGATGCTTGTTATACACCTTCTGCGCATACTCGCCATGTAAATCGCAACGTATAAATGATATAGAATTTCGGTGGAAATATATTCGCAGAACCCTGTTTGGCAATCTTAAGTATCCCCGTCAAGCGTGACGGCCAAAATATTTATTTACTCGCAACAATTTATAAATTAAAAGTTATGAACCTTCAAAAACGCTTGAAGATCCGTTAACCCTTTCTTGGGAGCGCATCGGCAGCAGCCTCTTATTGCGGGTGTCAATTAGATGCGCTTCACCGCCAGCGTCTACTTAGTTAACAAAGGGAAACTGAAACAACACACACTGGTGCACGGTTACTTCTATTCTTCATCAAACATTTTTCAATATATAGTATCTGGCACCATCTCACCATAATAAAATTAATTCAGAATGCCCAATCTTCGGACTATCATACTATAATACGAAAACGACATTGCGAATTATTCTTTCAAATCTAAACTATGAGGACTCTGAAAATTTTGTTACTTACTGAACCTAACCTAAACAAATACACATCACACACGAACGAAGTGTGGATCACACTCAGATATCTACATACACACCTTCAATG
The DNA here is from genome assembly GCA_946251805.1 of Cybosia mesomella. NCBI lineage: Eukaryota > Metazoa > Arthropoda > Insecta > Lepidoptera > Erebidae > Cybosia > Cybosia mesomella. The sequence continues at coordinate 38,619,223 of OX276393.1, forward strand.
ACACACTCACACTTTGTTTATGTTATGTTATGTAGTGCCCCCCCCCCTCGCCCCAAACCGGGGCAAGACGGAGACACCGTGGTTCCCAAACCCGAGGGGACGATCTCGAAACCGGAGATGGCCCAGGGTCAGTCGGGGTGCGAGGGAAATGCTTTATGGGCAACCTTACACCTGAAACCTGAACCTTATATCTGAAGACCCGAGCGTGAGCGCGACCTGAGCGTGCGGTTTCAGTCCGGGTTCAAGCCCGACATAACCACTCCCGCTGGCCAGCAGGGGGGTATCCGAGGGGATTTCCACACGAAGAAAAAAAAAGGTATAATACATATAAGTATATAAAAAAATGTAACGCGTGAAGTAACATCACTTGTCTTCCTCATAATAATAAGATTGAGTACGGATGTAGGTAAGAATTCGTTATTTTTATGATCTGGGAACTCCTTAGTTTATCTAGAAATCTATGATACGACTGTTTAATGAAATACGGTGTGATTCATTCTGCGATGGAATACGTCGGTTTGAAGGAAAATTCACTTCTCAGATTTAGAATAGGATGATATGAGAACCAAGCGAGCGTAAAAATAACTTTTTGATACCACCGATAACACGATAATGCTTGCCGCAAACGTAATTATTTAAATCGCACCGCGTGAGTCGGCATAATTCGTATTTGTTTATTTTGACTATATACTTGCAACATCGAATTTAAATTTAAAAGCGAGCGATTTATAAATAAATAAATACTCTACGACATTCTACACAGGGCTTTCCAGACCCAAATGAATCATAGTTTAACTAGCTTCGGTTCTAGAATGCAGACAAATATACTTACATGCTTTTTATTTATGGTTTATACGTGTGTATTGTACATAGAAAGACCCAGCCCAATGCAAATATGCATATAAATATTTGCACTGAGCGGGAATCGATCCCGCGCCCCTGGTCGTAGCAGTTGAATGCACTACCGCTACGCCACAGTGGTTACACATATTATGAGTAGAGATGAAAATAATGTTGCTAAAAAGCTTCAAAGTATGAATGTAGAGAGCTTTTTAGGAGCAGAGGTACGCCCAAGAAAAGAGGGATGGAATGCGTGAAAGAGGATATGGCAAGAAAAGGAGCGATGCCTTGATAATAATTGGGACAAGGGCAGGTATTAGGAGGGCTTAATTTCAAATATATGTCAATATGTAAGAAAAAGGTGACACGGGAGTGCAAAACTTATGTCGGATACCTCAGTGGCACAGTGGTAGTGAAAACGACTGCTTTACATTGGGTCATGGGTTTGATTCCCGGGTCAGACAAAGGGTTTTTGGTTTCTTCTTTTAAGAGACGTATTAAATACTTATTACAGTTATTTTATGTAAGTTAAAATTTATGTCAGTATTTTTTTCTTTTAATGTTTTATACACACTTTAATATTGTGCAATCTTTACACAACTTAATTATTATTTTAATAGCAATAATAGTAGCGAGCATTATTTTTAACGAGTCTTACTTGGTAAGGGTCGCCTGTTTTAATACTTACTTCAATCAATCAATCAATCAATTAGCCTATTGCAGTCCACTGCTGGACATAGGCCTCTCCCATTTACTTACTTAATGCTGCTAAAATACAGGCGAGACGTTCAACATGTTATATATTATCTGTACTAAACTGAGCCTAAACTAATTGTAGTGAGTAATAACTGCCTCAACGTAATTAGCTTAATTAAGACGCGCCCGCGCATGTGATGGGCTGGTCCCTCACTTAGGACGTTCGCTATAAGTACGAGTCGTGTTCGGCTAATTTATAACGTTACGCGAATGTTGTTATTTTATATAATTAGAGTTTAATTCTGTACATGCATGAAAATAGACAGTATCATTTTCTAATCATTATTATGTCTGTTGTATCGGAAGTTAGTGGTCAGCCATTTTTTTTTAAGACACCTAATGTTTTATATATACTTATACTAATATGTCTCCTTAACAGGTAGATAGAGGGGTCTTCACGTTTCTCTGACCACTTGCATGGTATGACCATTCACTGGGTATTTGTTCCCAGATGCCCGCCATGTTGCTACCGAGAATTTACTAACAGACACCTAATAACATTTTGCATGCCTGGGACGCAGAATTATCAAAGCTAACGCTGCGACACTGAGGCAATCGATTTTTTATTTATTACCAGCTATTGTCCGTTATTACATTGAGTTCTCAACATAACTGACGAATCGTGGGTGTGTAATAAACCTCTGCCTACCCCTTCGGGGATACAGGCGGGAAGTTATGTTATGTCCGCTATCTTCGCCCGCGTAAAATTCTGTTTACGTTCCCGCTTCCCACGCGAACCTATTCCAGGGATTCTTTCTTTTTGCTTGAAATAGTAACAAACATTCATACATACATCCTTACTAATAAATTTTCGTGTTTTAATATTAGTAGGATAGTATAGTTTTGTTCAAAATCGAATTTGTTAATAGTTTTATATCAGTTTCAACTGTTTAATAATTTCTGGAGATAATACTATAACAATGTTTCCATAAGTCCTTCACCCCTTGAAGATTTATATTACAATTAACGCAAAATTAATGTCAGTGACCACCTTTATACTCTACCTGTATCACGCGCTGTTATTAACGCTACATTTTAATAGCCACCTTATTGTTGGTCTTTTTTGTACGGCCGGGCTTCGAAAGGGTTAGGTCTTCAATAAATATCATTGTTACTTGATGTTTGCAAAAGGGGTGAGTCTTTTTTTGTTTTGAGGGATAGTATTCACTTAAGAAAGTAGTATTTAGGGTTACCGAAGTACCGAAGGGTTATTTTTTTAACACATAACATAACATAACTTCACACCTGTATCCCCGAAGGGGTAGGCAGAGGTGTATTACACACCCACGATTCGCCAGTTATGTTAAGGTCCCAATGTAATAGGGGGCGAGCCTATTGCCATCTACCGGGCACAATATTAAACGAGCGATAATTAACATTTAATAATGCACACATAACTACGAAAAGTCAGAGGTGTGTGCCCGGGGCGACTGGGGATCGAACTCGAGACCTCGTCTCAGCAGTCCGTTACGTACGCCACTGGGCTATCGCCGCTCTTTTTTTAAATAATAAAAAAATAATACAAATAAATGAAAAGAAATCGCTGATGATGTATTTCTGCTGCCGCTACAACAACAAATACAAAAAAATAGAATAAAATAAATGTTTAAGGGGGCTCCCATACAACAAACGTGACTTTTTGCTCGTTTTTGCTCGATAGGTATTGATAACGACCACAGGTAGACGCTTGAAATATTCACATAATATTTAGTTATATATTCACTTTAAAAATAAATATTTAAATTAAAATAAAAATTTAATTTGGGGGATCCCATAAAAAAATGTTTTTTTTTACCATGTGTCATGGTACAGAACCCTTTGTGCGCGAGTCCGACTCGCACTTGACCGGTTTTTAACCTATTTAACAACAATTCTAAAGTTTCAATCCAATATTAACTAAAGGTACTACAAACCTTTCATAACAATGCATTTTATATTTAAAAAATACTAAAAGTGATACCTTTCTACTGGATATTTTTTTTTAAATATGGTCACGGCGCGTTACCCTTCAACTGTGGAGTTTTTATGCGCTACCTAGAGCTATCACACTAAGTGCTTATTGTTCAAGACCTGTCGGGCGGTCATAATTGTGTTTAATTGAAATACTTCAAGTAGTAGTTAGTTCCATTACAGTAGGTCACTTGTATTTAGTACTAGTTAGCTATTGAGACGGTAAAAGTGTATATGCTATTTAATTTTTGACGTGAAAGATCTAATGCCGTGGCTGATCCATTTGCGTCGCGTCATCTCTACAAAAGTAGGGGCCAGTCGACACGCGGTTGAATCTGTGACTCTTCCCACTTAGTTTATTTTCTAATTTTGGTATTAAAGAATATGCATTTTTAAATAAAGAATAGTATTTTTAAAGAAAAAATCTAAGCTTGTTTTTTTTTAAATTACCATAATCAAAAATGATTTCTTAAAAAAGCAACTTATTTTTAGGGTTCCGTTGCCAAATGGCAAAAAACGGAACCCTTATAGATTCGTCATGTCTGTCTGTCTGTCCGTCCGTATGTCACAGTCACTTTTTCCGAAACTATAAGAACTATGCTGTTGAAACTTGGTAAGTAGATAGATGTATTCTGTGAACCGCATTAAGATTTTCACACAAAAAAAGAAAAAAAAACAATAAATTTTGGGGGTCCCCATACTTAGAACTGAAACTCAAAATATTTTTTTTCATCAAACCCATGCTTGTGGGGTATCTATGGATAGGTCTTCAAAAATGATATTGAGGTTTCTAATACATTTTTTTCTAAACTGAATAGTTTGCGCGAGAGACACTTCCAAAGTGGTAAAATGTGTCCCCCCCCCCTGTAACTTCTAAAATAAGAGAATGATAAAACTAAAAAAAATATATGATGTACATTACCATGTGAACTGCCACCGAAAAGAGGTTTGAAAGAGATCTAGTAAGTATTTTTTTTAATACGTCATAAATCGTAAACCGCAATTTACCTTTCATTCAACCAACTCAAATTTAAAAAATTTACTTGCTGCTACGGAACCCTTCATGGGCGAGTCCGACTCGCACTTGGCCGGTTTTTTTATTACTCCATTCGTTTAATAAATCATCCTTTCGTGCATGTTTTCTACACTAAATAGTTTCCATGTATGTTCAAGTAATGCTACCAGCAGAGTAGAATGGGTAAACGTAAATTTTTCTTTGCGTATTGTACAAGGCGACTAAGGGATAGCACTGCTTTGAAAAAGTACCCGGTTGATGGTAATAAGTTTGCCTCCTATTATTGGGGTTGAAAAACATAGATGATGAAAGGAGAATATTAGCATATCTGCCACTCCTTAGGCGATATTTAGGTGGGACAATATTTATGTATTAGAATAAAATTACTGATATGTAAGAAACTTTTGATTTTCTTACCTACTACAGTGTACTTACGTATAAAAATGTAAGCCTTTATACTAAGACGTAGGTTTGGAGGCGGATCCCGGAGTCCAAGGGAAGGACTGGGAATCAGAAGATAATGTTTTCTATGACAGGTCTGGCTAGCGTTCATAGGTTCTTGCTATTTAAAAAATGAAAACACAGTTTATATTTAGATGCAGTTTAATTTTATCATTTATTTGACGATTTCCTCACATTTCATCGCTAAATCCTAACGGACTGCACAAACAGACACGATTGCAAAACCGATGGGAATAACAACATCGCCCAACATTGCGCAACCTATCAATAAATTTCAAAACAATTGAAAGCGACAACTCTGGCAACCGAATGTCCTTATCCAACATTGCCAAATGGGAACCTGCGACGTGACATACCGTGCCACGTACCGCTAATCAATCACCGGTGCCAATGGTGAATGACCTCACTATCCTGGCAGTGGCAACAATGCCAGGGCCGGAGACGTCACCGGCCAAACTTAGCCGTTACAATACCGCGCTAATAGAGCCAGGACAAAGGCGACTGAATTTTAAAGGAACGTATCCAAAAATGATCTTGGAGACTGTTTATGCGTAGTATCAAGGCGACATATAATTTTTTTATATACTACTATGGAATCAAAAACAAACGATGTGCCAGAGTCAGTAGTTACCGCTGGCTAGTACCATAGGTAGTGCGTACAAAATGCAGTAGATTGCAGTGAGGGTTGTAAGTACTTCCCCGGTTAACGCTCGGTGCAGATAATATATATTTTTCACGTGTCATGACACCGATTTCACTAACTTATTGCTATGAAACATTTTCTAACAGAAAATCCCTTATTATTCTGTGCCCAACTCGAGAATCAAACTGAGGACTGAGACCTCATTCCCAGCAGTCGCATCACTTATCGATGCGTCGCTGTTAAAAAATCTATATATTTTTAATGCAAAATGAAACTTGCATTATTAAATTGCCAAAAAACTAAATAATAATATAATTTATTCACATTGGCAATGCTGCCAGTCTTCTGGGAACCTTACAAGTCGGTGATGATGCGGAGGAATTTTACGACGCATGTATGTAAATATATGTATTTTATTTAGTTATTATTTTGTTTAAGTTTCCTTTCGTTTAATTATTTAATTTATTAATTGTGACTATGAAATTTACTCACAAGAATTATTATCAGAGTAGTTTAATGAATGGAACCTACGCTAAAAAACTTGCCACTATGTCGTAACGTTAGTGCAATTAATATGTCTAATAATTAAAATTTATAAAGAAAAATAAATATTATCCATAAAAATAGAGATTACATCTCTGGGCTGAAATACTGAGTATTTCATTTTTAGAAAGATGATAAGTATATAACATAATAATTTACATACTATTATCCGTACTATAATTATATTTTCATGCACATATAGGGGTAGGAAGTGTATACATTTAGTTCTTTACGGGTATGAATTGGACGTGGAAGGTGGAAGATTGTGTGTTATAATACACATTTGGCGACGCCTATTAGGCAATTGATTGATTGATAAAATAATTAAGTACAATATCAACTTCATCGATGAATTTCAACAAGAAAATACTTGTTAAAGAAGTCATCAGTAACTTGTTAATTTGTTTTATCGCCATCCCGGTGTTTCAAGACCAAGGTCTGAACCATTTTACATCAAAGTCATACATTTTTTTTTACAGGTTGATAACTTATAAAAGTGAATATTTTTCAATCGAAAGCAACCTTTTCAAGACAACACGTTCTGGTATCTTCACTATAAAGCCAGCCATAAAAAAAGAATCTAGCGAGCGGTTACATTTCAACAATCGTGCCGGTATTGTGATTGACGCGGTAATCAGCACAATTATATCGTCACAACTCGATAATTGTTATACACCTGTGTACTTTCTAAGTAGTTCTAATTGTTTGTATAACTAAGCACTCAAGAACTGAATTTTCACTCAAATTTATTAGATTCTAAAAGTTTTTATCTAGTAAATAATTTTAAAGGTTAGTTTTAATGCTAGATAGAAACCCTTCTGGTGATGTGGCCTGGTTGACGAATGTTACACACTCATTTATTTAATACATGCAAAACTTCTGTGTGTCTTCGCTATTCAAGAAATGTTATGAAAGTATTGACAACTGCTGGAATTCCACATACTGTAATACACGTAATCTAAAGATTACTTGAAGTTAATCAAACTTCAATTCCAAGGAATCTTTAGATTACGTTAATAATAATGAGTGCTTATAATAAATGCATCTTTTTACATACGTTATAAGATTTAATTACAATAAATGTATTAATAGCTGTTTTTACCGCCTTCACTTTCGTTATTAACTGTACTGGCTAGAATCGTAATGAGCAGAGCAGCAATTTTACACCCACCGCGGACATTTAGAAACTTAAACGTACAATTTAATTAAGATACAAATAATATACATTAAAATTATATATACCTAATTTCGGACTACTACAGCAGATGATCTAAGATAAAACGCACGACCCCGATGCGCAAACGCAGAACATACGGTGAATCTAAATATGGACAGAAAATCAAGTTTCACTGTCTTTAATTACTGCTGTTAATAAAAAAAATGGAAGATATTTCTAGAAGCGCTGTAATAAAAAATCATAGCTCCAGATTTCTAGCTATATTTAAAAATTATACAGTGATACCTTGTAATTTATGAAGTATCGCGTTTGTTTGAATGCTAAGGAGGGTTCTCCGTAATGTTCTTGAAGGTGTGAATTGTAAGCCACAAATACCTCTGGTTATTTTGAGTTTTTTAGTATTTAATTTCTCGAGTATCTTTACGCTATCATGATTTCGTATATCCTTCTCGATGAAAGTTAGGTCACAACGACATCAACAATTTTCAATGTAGTCATATTTCTTACATATGTATGTTGAGTAGTCATATTTCAACTCGAGGGAGATAATATTCCGAAAACAAGAACCATTTTTAATTCACATATTAATGTTTTAGCTCTATCTGAGTAGAAGTAATATAAAAGAAAACCTATTCCCATATAACTTGAAGATTACATGATTCAGATAACTCAAGTGGTAACTCTTCAGTTTCTTCAACCATAACACTATTTCTTCAAGTACCTAACCTTCATTCTTAACACATGACGCAGTGATAAAATATTTATTTTGTTAACTGAATTCGGTCAAAGGTGAACGGTTTCATCAGACAAGGATTTCACTCACAGAACAGGTCCTGTAATTCTTTGGGGCTGCGTGGAAACAAAAACCTTGTATAAAGTACCCCAGTAGGAACTGGCATTTATACCAATTAATAAAACATGTAAAATTATGAAAAAAAAAATTAATGGTGTCTCGGTTTGATTGTATATAAGGTGTCATAAAATTAGGTCTCTGAATTTGGTGAGATGACTTGGTATCGACAAAATATGTATTAGAAACAAAGAAAAATATCGGGTCAAATAAAAAAATAAAAATATAAAGAATATAAAAAAAAAAATATAAAAATGAAAAAAAAAAACACCACGGTTGATTCCACAAGGCTCAACCGTGTTCATCAAGGTCCATTAAGTTGTACATTGGTTTCCACCTGTGTAACATTAGGTAAGGTGAATTTAATAAATTTGGTATTTTTTTCATTAAGGCAAAGATTATTTATATTAAACCAATGAACCACTCGTGAGATTGCGTTGTTCACTTCGTCATAATTATCTAATTGTCTTTTAATTTTAAATATTAAGGAAGTATCATCAGCAAACAAAACAATACTATTTTTATCCCTTACACAGTAAGGGAGGTCATTTATATAAATTAAAAATAAAATTGGTCCAAGTATCGAACCCTGTGGAACGCCCATCGAAACCAAAGAAAATATTTGGAAGAAACGCCAGACTTGTACTACTTATCTGCTCACGCAGTGTAACAAATATGCTTTACGTTTTATACGCCTCGTGTATCTATACGCTGCCATTTTAATTACTTAAAAGCGTTCTCTTTTTCGGTTCGTAACGGCGAACGATAGTTTTACAGTTTTAATTGTAGTTTAATGGCAACTTACTGATAGCAGATCAGAAAAAGTAACTCGGGTCGGTGATGAGACGGACGCTATGGAATAAAAAACTCACTGGTCAGCAGATGGTGGCGGCCTAAGTTCCACTTCGATAGACATAACTCTGTTATTATATTCTTTTGAAATTTTCAATTTATGTTTTACTAGTTGACTGTCTCTGGCTTCGCCTGTGGCGTATTTTGAGTCCCCGTTGCACCCCTTTGACTCATATATGTCCATAATTTATTAGTTTTCATATGTATTTTTTTTTTTATATTTAGGAAATTGACGTGAATTTGACTTCACCTCGCCTGATGATAAGCTGAAGGTAAAGTCTCAGGAAAGAGGGTCACCATTACATACACGTATCATGTTAACAATGGTGGCGCTCAGCTTGACGGCCTCATCAGAAGAGGATTGTCGTCGCAGCACCGCGTGACAACCCACCGGTCCCACCAGTGCTGCGACCACAATCCCCCTGCCCGGCTATACACTTGCTGACCCCTGAACGTAATCAAACCGAAATTGGATTACTATGGAGGGTTTTTCGCAATCGCGCACGGTGGTACCTACCCGGCCGAATTTTGTGACAAATTTATGTCATCAAATTTCTACAACCATTCTATGGGAATCTGCCGGCTTTGTTGACATTTTTGATTACTGCTCCACTCACTTGGCCTGTAGTATGATGATATATATCCTACGACACTCAAAAGTATTGTGGCTTTCTATTGGTAAAAGAATTTTCAAAATTGGTTCAGTAGATCCAGAGATTACCCGCTACAACCTCACAAACTCACAACATCACAAACTTTATCTCTTTATAATGGTTGCATAGATTAATTATTTTATAACCGTGAGTTGCTGTGCTGAGATTTGGTGATGATATCTCACATTTAGTGATGTTCAGCCAATCCTGAATTGTTAGCTTTTTCGTACATATATAAAGTAATTATTTGTTGTTGAAACATAAACGCAAACAAACGATTTGATTAGTTTTAATGCATGCAAAAAACACACTGGAGCAGCATTCAACACGTTTACGTAATGTATAATACGATAATTACAAGTTGCCGTACATAATGAATATAAATGAGAATTACAACTTTTCTATAGACCATCACACATTCCAATGCTGCTTTGTAAAGTAAGGAATCCAAACTGTTGTTGAAGAACAAGTAATGTATTCAATTCACTGGCAATACATCACAGATAATCACAGTGATTATTCTACGCGCTCGTTCTGTATACATTCAATTCCTTTAACTGCGTTGTTTAATTGCAATAAATTAATTTATTTGTCGTGATAATTTTCATATGTGCTTGTTGTCAGCACTAACAGAGTAAAGGTATCTATTGCTGAAAACAGACAATCGTGATGTAGGCAGGAGTTTCAACTCATAAAACTGAATGGATTTAATTATCTAGGTATTTCGGCGACTCAGGCGCCGGAGGTCGCTCAACGACCTCCGTCCTCCATGAGCGCAGGCCTGGGGGTGGCAGGTGAGGCCGCCTGTCACCCCAGCAGAAGCAGGCCGGGACGGTGGGGCGACTAGCACCCCTCCCCCAAACCGGGGCAAGACGGGGACACCGTGGTTCCCAAACCCGAGGGGGCCATCTCTTACACCCCGACGTCTGTAGACCCGAGACGGCGTGCGGTTTTAGTCGGTTCAAGCCCGACATAACCACCCCCGCTGGCTGGCGGGGGGATATCCGAAGGGATTTCCGCAAGAAAAAAAAAGGTATTTCTTAATATATTCTTTAAGATGTTCTAGAATCATACCATAACGTTGCAAACATTCACTATATTATTTATAGCTACGGGCCACCACTTACCGTGGGCTGTATTCTAGTTTTCTGCATTAGACGTACATAACATTCTCGTAATGAGGACATTCGGTTTCACAATTTCACTTTTATTAAATGTTGAAACTCATCAGTAGTGAACAGCACTGTTGATAAGTGAAAAAGTATATACTCGTAATAACGAACTATTTCTTCGTATTTTGTACCAGTCAGGTGATAATCATTATGTTTAGTTAAGCAATACACGTAGACTCAGTCACTTAGTGAGCAGAATGCTAAAAATGTAAACTACAGGTTGTTTAATTCATATATCGTATTTATGCAAACAGTCACGCCTTTTTTACAATAGGTAAAGCAGAGACCAGATCTTTCCACTAGCTACCATCCTGATATACATCTTTCGCTTCTACTACTTTCATAAATTTTTAGACTTTTTTTTTAAATGTCCTCGATCTGTTTAACATACGTACCCCTAGGTCGATCCTTACCAGTGCCCATTCAACCTTTTTCACGATATTACTAATTAGTGTTGTTAATTAAGCCTTGCTAACTGCTTTCCTAGTGAGTTAATTAGTTGAGTAAACTTGTAGGTATACGTGCCTTTTGGGTGCGGTAAAGTGACCACACAAACAATAAAGTCTTGGTTAACATTGGACACCTGACAACCACATTTTCCTCAGCGGTGGTGGTGGGGCCGACCTTCGCGAATTTCATTATGATGTGAAACACGGCCATGTGTGATTGCCAACATTTCACGGTCCTCATATGAAATGCCTAAGACGTGCAGTGCAATGTTGCGGAGAAGGTAACTTTCCTCATCAGAAAAAAGGAATCACTCTTCACATTAATTACATGTCAGCAACAGACAAGCGATTTATACTTAACACAGTTTGAAACAGTTGACAAGCGACTTTTGGTATATATATACCAAAATGGTATGTTTAGTAATGAGATTCTATTAAAAAAACCTAATATTCAAAATTCAAAAGTTTCTATAAATGTAATTCTTCGTCATTACATTCTAAGTCCTGTATGCATCCAAAGCCTGTACCGTGGAGTCCGGAGTCTGTTCTTCTATACTTTCTCTTGATTTGGCTTATCTTGGCTTTTGCGGATGCGACTGCCATCTCACCTCCAAACCTCGAGAGGAAAGCCTTGCGTCAGAGCCTCGCCCGTAAACAGCAGATGGGCCGCGAACCGCACCTGCAAATATAATTGATCTGTTTATTATTTTTCTTTTTAACTTTGCACGTGGCTGACACAATATATCCGGCACTGGCAACATTGTAAGCATCCATTAGGTATGATAATTGATCGCCATTAGGTGAACCTTGATTGCTACTTAAGTGGCAAAGAAAGACAATGAACAGAAAAAAATTGCGTTGAGCCAGAACATGCTTCACGATATCGTGAACCCTTTGTTACTTTTGTAGGACATGGGGTATGGTCGTGACGAAAATTCATTTGTGTCCCGATCGTAAATAAGTCCGTCTTAACCTTTAAGAATACAGCAATATTGTACCAATGTATTTATGATTAAGTGCTCGCCTGGTGCCGTAAATCAAAACTGTTCAATTATGGTCACTAATCAATAACGTAACAATGCAAAATGCATACTATTGAAGGTGTTGTACAAGTTAATTGGGGTAAGAGATAATGAAATGAAAATTTGTTGCTCTGACTGGGTAGTTTGGTTTGATTAAAAAGGCTTTAACCAAGTATATTTTAAACATTTAATTACCTGTGAATGCAAGAAGGATTTCTACTCTAAAGATAAGTGGGCACATTCTGTACATCTATCCTTACGTCACACATATGTCTAAGCAGATGTAAAGGGTTATTTTCTCCCAAATTTCGTCATCAAATCTTAAGAAAACTATATTTTTTTCTTTCTCAACAATGATAACAAATATTGAATCTCGCTGAATTATGTAAAAGGGCTAACGCACTGATTAAAACGTAACGTTATCGCCTACACAAATTAAGACAAATTTTACTTACTATACATAATACAATGTATTATTTTTCATAGAAATGCTTTGCTACCCCCTCCAGCTAAATTCCTTCGTACTCTAACACACAGGTATACTAATGAATGACAGTGTGACAACAAATACAAGCAAATTAATTTAACAAACAAGTATTTCAACTCCAGCTGAGTTCCCAGCCTGTGTTTCCAGCGCCAGCGACGTGGCACCTTGAAGTGTTGGCGCGATATTTCATCGCTTGAAGTCTCAATGCTAACTGCGCACTATGTGCCCGAGTAGCCGCTACCGCACTGCGCGTGCCCACGCCGCGCCGACGCGGTTATCCTTACCACATTTTATCAAGACGTCTAATAATAACTAAGTCTGCAATACATCTTGCTGTTGCAAAAATTGAGCGAAGCTCTCCGACTGATAACCATCGTCGGTGTAATTTGTTTGAATACTTTATTAATGGTTAGTTTTTTAACCAGCCAGTTATTTTGTGATAAGGGGCCATTCATAAAATTCTATTTTACGCACGTGGCTAATTTTATTGTTTACTTCGTTACAGATGGTACTTTTGGTAATCAGTCTGATTTTGGAATTTCTTTTGCGCAATGGACACTGATGGAACGCAGCGCGCGCATAGTAGGTTTCATCACAATGGCTTGAACAGCTTAGCCGCAATTTCACCAGGACTATTTCTAACAGGGATAATTCCTGAATGGCTAGTCCGATTTTAGTTTTTCTTTTTTTATCTTGTGTATATGAACAAATTACTTAATTTAACACCAATCACGTGAATGAGGCGTTCACTGAGAAATCCCATTTTACAATTTTTTCCGGTGATTATTCCTCCGTGGTACTTTTCATTTTTAATTTTCCTAGCCTATAACCTCCACACTTATATGTTGTGTATATATGCCAAATTTGATCTAAATCAGTTGAGTTGGTTAAAACGAGTTAGCGAACAACCGAAATACATGAGTCGTCCAAGATAGAGCTTCACTCTTTCAGAGCTTCGCTTAATAAGTATTCATTTCCGTAAATTTACAATTTTTGAGTTTTCAAAGTGAACACACACACTACATACACTCACGTCTCTTTCGCATTAGGGTAGGTAGAAACCGCATGTTTCCACTTGCTACGATCCTTTTTTTTACGTGTGGAAACCCCCACGGGCTTCACCCCATCGGTGCCGACGATGGGGGGGGGGGCGTGTCGGAATGGGGCCGACTAAAACCACATGGTGTCCTCCCCAAGTGTCCATTGCCGGGCACCCCGGGGTAAGCCCTCGAAAGGATAACCAGGGTTAACGGCGGACTTTGGCCTCGCCTGGTGGGGATTGCTACGATCCTGGCATACGCCTTTCGTTTCTTCTTTCATAATTGTGGTTTTTTTTTCATTTATTTAGATAAACAAATTTTCATTTATTATTGGCTTTACACAATGATAATAATAATTCTTACAGATAAATCAAATTGAAGTATAACAGTTTTTTTTACGAATAAAAAAGTTTTAGTCCGTCTGTCTGTCTGCCCTTCTATTTGTTTGTTTGACTTGGCTAATCTCCGAATCGGCTCGGCCGATTTCGACAGAACTGTCATTCATACGGTGGCGGGTACTCTAGAAAAGATGTTCCCAATCTGAGCGACATACGTACGCCTAGATCGACCCATGTCGGGTGGCCCAGTCACCCTCGCCCTCGCCTCATATATGTATTTGTTTCGTCAATCTTCTTTCGTCTAACATCTCTACGCGGCCGCACCATCAAAAGAATAGATCCGTACATACTCATTTTATTGTAATAAAAATCTAACAAAAGTAATACTGTAACGGTTAAAAGTTTTTATAGAAGGTTTTTAAATGAATTTAAGGTGAAGTAACTGAACTGTAAGAATTAATAAAATAATTAATGTATTTGAGACTACTACAGGCTAGGGCGAGCAGAGAGAAATAAAAGGTTGATTACAATATAATAAGAGATTATAATCGGTAACGTTACATAAATTTATTTTAGGTATATGAGTAAATGAACCTCAGGGAATGGATTCGTAATAAATATTCTGCCGTGGCGTTGTTCGGTCCGTTGTGCAAAGATGGTAGTATGCACTTAGCTAGTGGACACGGGCTTGTGGTGTTGCCGGCGTGCCAGGGTCTCCGCTGGTGTGCCTCGTTACCTCCATTATGGTGCGAAGCCCGGTGCGAAGACCCTGGAATTAGAAAAAGTGCGGGTCAGTTTGTCACTAGGTAATTACGTCCAAGTGACCCGCTAAAATAGCAGGTGAAGAGAATCTCCCAGCGGCAATGCAGCGTAGCTAGAAGCTATAATAAAAAAGAATATAGATAGGCAGCACAAGCTGGTGCCGCGACCTCTGACCGTAGGGGTCATCGGCCTCGTGGCACTAAATAGGTAGGCTGAAATAGCACACAGTAAAATAAAATATGTTAAGCCATGCATTTTAGCAGGCAATAAGCTGCACCGCTGGAAAGTCTTCACCTGTAGAAAGAAGTAGGAAATGTTGATCTCAAAACTTACCCGGAGCCGACAGCAGTTGGCCACGGGGTCAACGTGACCTTCCTCGGCGAAGGTTGCCAAGGAAAGGAACGATATAAGAGCCGTCAGTTGATGACTGGGCTAGTGCTGTCCAATCTCGCTTGCACAACCATAGATAATTAGTAATATATTATAGAAACATACTAAAATATCGATTAATTTATGGATATAATTTTAATTGAATTATAAAAAATCCACAACGTTACAATACATAACTTACAAAATTTTTATAGCAACATTTTTGGGCAGAATATATGAGAATTCTGAAATCCTCGCCCCAAGCATACGACTTCATTCCCTCGCCCATTAGACATAAACGCGTGGTCCTCATATTTGCTTGAGTCTAGCCAAGATCGCGTGTGCCTACCTAATAGTTATAATTTATGGCCTACATTAACTTACTATTATTATGGTATATTATAAACTTATACTTATCATATATTAATTTAGTCTTTAAACTTTGTTTACTAGTATTTGAACATTATAAGCAGATTTTGTGTAACTGACAATTAATCAGAGTTCGGGTAGATACCCCGATACTCAAAGTAAACTTTATTTTTTATTTTTAAAGAATATTAGTAACCGAAATTACTAATACTCCCATTAACTGTAATGGCCATGACTCAAACCCGGGACCCCTTGATCGTAGGGTCGACTCCTGAATCACTAAGTTACCGAGGCTTTACACCGCAAGACAAGAAAACGACCACAATTTTAGTCTCAGTGTTCAAATGACTACTGAGAGGTAACCAAAACGTCGGGAACAGTGCCTATAATATAATATAATACCGTAATAGTTGTAAACAAATTGTACCTTCCAACCAATTGTACCGTGGGGAGGAAGGCGCCGGAGTCTGTCACACAGTTTGTACTAGCAGAGACACTGTCGTTAACTCTCTCTCTCAGAAGTATCCTCTCTTTATCCATTATTCATAAGATAGAAATATTGTGTGTTCGTTTTTAAAAGTAACTAAATAGAAATTGAAAATATATCATAAAATAAATCGCAAATTTCATTTCTTTATTATATTGTCGGAAGTTTAAGCGAATGTCACAAATTGAAATAAAACTATTTTTAACTGATTCTATTGCGGTTTATTTGATGTTATTTTATATTACCTCCCCGTGACCATGGCTTCTGAAAAGCAACCGAAACGTCGGGATCAATGTAAAATATAAAATAACATCGAAAATCCGTTAAAAATAGTTTTGTTTCATTTATTTATTTCAATATAGCTACGAATACATTAAAATTGATAATTTATTCAGTAGCGAGATTAATAATGATAATGAGTACGGTAATTTTGTAGTAGTTTATGGTACATAGTTTTATAGGCCACGCCCGCTGTAGCCGTAAACTTCACCTTAACTGAACGATATCTAACATTAAACTCGGGTTTACGACCAACTACTATACATATAATTCAGTTGCACTTAACGAACTTAAATATAATCTTTCCAAATTATAATATTGATATAACAATAAAGTTGAACTTTACAACAATAACGTAATTTTTAAAACACGTAACTCCGTGTTTGAATTTTTATTACCTTAATAAAAAACTTGTCTCATCGCCCGTTGGAGAGATGCTGCATCTTGAGAACATAAAGTAACCGAAATAAGGTGTGAAGTGACTTTTGAGAGTAACAAGCACTATAAATTTTCTAAAGTACGTGTAACTTTACATATTAGTAAAGTATGTACTCTAAGTAGGTAATACACCTCTGCCTATCCCTGCCTCCTTAAGTTATGTTATTTTATGTACTCTAGTAGTCAATGTTGTCAACTTTCAACTTTTAAATCTGAATCTTAATTAATTACGTTATACACTTTATTTAACTTGGATTTATTTTAATCAGGGGCTTTTTTTTTATGTGCGGAAATCCCTTCGGATACCCCCCCGCCGGCCAGCGGGGGTGGTTATGTCGTGTACCAACTAAAAAAAAAGTGTCCTCCCCAAGTGTCCGTTGCCGGGCACCCCGGGTAAGCCCCCGAAAGGATAACATCAGGGGCTAACTAAAAGCTAAATGATAACCAAGTAGGTTAACACATTGCAACGTTAAGCAACACTAGCCAAGGTAGTCTTTGGATGGGTGACCATTCTTCTGACACATTGAGACCCCTCTGTGTCCGACAACTGGTCTAATTACAGAATTTTGATATCGCCAATGAGTTGTGGAGGTCAGTGGAGGTAATCACTTCACGGAAAATTTAAGCGTCGGTAGCTTAGTGGTTAAGGAGTCGACCCTACGATCGAGAGGTCCCGGGTTCGAATCCTGGCCATTACACTACCTAGGTGAAAAGCCGACCCCAACTAAGATGGGAGAAGGCTCGGAGATGACTTTATTTAAATAGTCATCATCATCATCATCATCATCAACCTATTCTAGTCCAATGCTGGACATAGGTCTCCCCTAATGAGCGCCATAGCGCCCTGTCTTCCGCTTGCCGCATCCAGCATCTGCCCGCAGTCTTTCGCAGATCGTCATCCCGCCTGGCCGGAGGGCGTCCTACACTACGTTTGCCGAGTCGCGGTCTCCACTCAAGAACACGTTTACCCCAGCGGTTGTCGGTTCTTCGCGAGATATGGCCGGCCCACTGCCACTTCAGCTTGCTTATTCTTTGAGCTATGTCGAAAACCTTGGTTCTCTGTCGGATGTATTCGTTACGGATCCTTTCCTTCAGAGAAACTCCAAGCATAGCTCTTTCCATAGCTCGCTGAGCGACTTTGAACTGGTGGACCAGCCCTACCGTGAGTGTCCACGTATCAGCTCCGTAGGTCATCACGGGTAGGACGCACTGATTGAAAACTTTCATTTTCAAACACTGCGGTATGGATGACGAGAAGACCCGACGTAGTTTCCCAAACGCTGCCCAGCCTAGCTGGATTCTCCTCTTGGCCTCCATCTCAAAATTGTTTTTACCCAACTGCACAATCTGCCCGAGGTAAGTGTACTCAGAAACAATTTCGAGAAGGTGGCCATCCACGACGACCGGTCCTGGATCAATGTGGCCATTGATCAAGGCTTTGGTTTTATCCAAATTCATGCCAAGACCGATGCGTCGCGAGGCTGAAGCTAGGCCGTCAAGCATCTGGGTTAGCTCCTCTAGCGACTCCGCCATTAAGACTATGTCATCAGCGAATCGCAGGTGTGAGATGTAGTCGCCGTTTATTTTTATACCCTTACCTTTCCAGTCCAGCTTCTTAAACATATCTTCCAATGCGCTCGTGAACAGTTTCGGGGATATGACATCCCCCTGTCTCACTCCTCTGCGCAATTGGATGGGTTTAGACTGCTGACCCTGTACTTGAACACTCATAGTGGCGGCTTCGTAAAGGCATCTCAGCACCTCGACATAATGATAGTCTACTTATTTAAATAGTGTAAGTATGAATATCCATGAAGGGGTGGCAGCGACATATCGCCAATAAGCGGATGAACCTATAACTACCAAACGAGTAATTTATTGTATGCTTCGTACTTCTACCGAGAATGTGGTGATAGAAAAGTCCAATAATATTCTCCAAGAAACCAAACCTGGGATTTTATGCACAACAGTCACATTCATTACTGTTACTAGTAACTGTCTCACGATATTGTTTTTTTTTATACTGCGGAAGTCCTAAGTACTCGTAAACTCTTAGCCTATCAAATATTTAGTGATTATCATTATTTTGTGTCACTAGAGGTGACACTCGCGCCACTTATAGAGGACAAAAGGCCCGCTGGATAGTAAGACTATTCCCTATATAGGTCTCTTCTAGGGGAGTCGGGGTGCGATAGATAGTCGGGTCGGGGGTGTGTGTTGGGTAACCTCCTCGAGTGTCGCTCCGATTCCGATCCCGCTGCAGTCCGGGGGGAGCGGAATCGGAGCGGCCGGTACACCCTGGGCGGCGGTCAATGGCTTCCCCTTCACCCCTTCATAGGGTTGGCATTGATCGTCGGCCAATACCCAACGTGGCGGGAACACATCGCTCTCCGTACTCCTCTGCTTTCAGAGGAGACAGGATGAGCGATGCTGTTAGTGGTGAGATGGCCCAGGGTCAGCCGGGGTGCGAGGGATATGCTCTATGGGTAACCTTACACCCCGGCGTCTGAAGACCCGAGACGGCGTGCGGTTTTAGTCGGTGCAAGCCCGACATAACCGCCCCCGCTGGCCGGCGGGGGGGTATCCGAAGGGATTTCCGCACGATAAAAAAAAAAAAAAAAGATAGTCGGGTCGCGAGGGATATGCTTTATGGGCAAACCTTACACCCCGGCTGTAGTACCTTACACCCGGGTCTGTAGACCCGAGACGGCGTGCGGTTTTAGTCGGTTCAAACCCTACATAACCGCCCCCGCTGGCCGGCGGGAAGGTATTCGGGGGAATTTTCGCACGAAAAAAAAAAGGTATCTTCTAGGGGTAAAACACTGCACGTCCCTAAAGAAGGGTTAGTAGGAAATTTATTTTTTATATTTTAAATATTATTTTAGTGATTTCAAAAGATAACATTACAAAATCAAAGAGCACTTTACTATCTGTATTCGTGTGCGTTGTAGCAACATTCTCAACCTATATAGGCTGCGCGGGCGCAGCCAGCGTCAAGGCGATCAGCAATAACATAAACCACTTGTAAATCTATCGGCTGACTGGTTCTCGACTCCATTTTCTAAATAGTCCATCGATTCAGTGTCAAATCGCATGCTAATCAGCCTGGCGATTAAAAAAAGACGGTGAGAAGATATTAGATACTTAAGCCAAGTAAACTATTCAAGGGCCATTGGCGTATAATGTTCAGTGTGGTGGTGAGGTGGTAAAGCGTGCTGCTACGTCAGAGCTTGCGGGTTCGACTCTCGCTCAGTGCAAATATTTGTATGTACTAGCTGATGCCCGCGGCTCCTCCCGCGCGGAGGTCGATTATAATTTTTTGGTCATATCTACGGTTCTACTTAACCAATTGCAATCAAACATACGAGAGATTTTAAGTCTAACTAAGACTTTCCGCAAGTTTTTTTTTAATCCTCCAATTTACAGACACAACCAACTTACAATTTTATAATAGTAGGTATAGATAGATAAATGTGGCTTCATGGGTGTTTTCATATTTAATATTTAGGGATATCCGCACGAAAAAAAAACCAAAAAAAAAAGGTACTATCAACCAAGAACGTCATCATCCAAGTTCTAATGACGGCTGTATCCAAAAGCTTGCACTTTTAAGCCCCTCTTTCCTTATCGATTAGTTTATCTTGGCTTTTATGGGAGCGTTTCACCCCTTAAACCCTGAATTGAAAGATTAGTCTGTGAATAAACAGGTGTGCTGGCTTGCCGGTGAAGGTGGCTTGGGCCCCGAAGCTCTAGATAGGAAAACATACACCTATTTATCCATATACTAGAACCCATATTATTACCGAGTATAGTAATAGTAGTAGTAAGTATAGTTTTGTTCTATATAGCGCTGTATAGTGTGTTCTAGAATATTAGCATTCCGTGGTAGTGCTAGGCTGCAGCACTCACATGCGTGCGCAAGGACTATAAATTATCCTTATATTTATTTTCAACGGCTATCGTGACTAGCGACATATCTTCTGACGTAGGATCAGTATTTTATATCTGACAGTTTTGCTATTTATCAGATATCTTGTGAGAGGTACCAATACGGACCTGTCCTTGTCTATGAACATATAATATGAATGAATGAGTGAACAGCAAAAAATTACTTGGTTAATTTAGAGATATTCTTTTTTTTCTTTTTTTTATGAATGATACGATCACGTTTGACCTCTATCTCACCTGGTCGTAAGTGACGATGTCGTCTACGATGGATCACGTTTGCCTAGAACGACCTAATTCACTCGAGACTTGAAGATTCAGAGGTTATAGCTTTCCGGAAACACAGACTCAGGCAGGTAATTCCACTCCTTAGCTGTACGCATAATAAATGTGTCGCCGAAACGTTTCGTGCGTATGAGTGGAATATCCACCATGTAGCGGTAGCGTGTCGCTGTGCGTCTGGGCGTTCGTTGGTAGAAAGGGCTTGGAAGTATCAAGTTGTGCAATTCTAGCGCACACTCCCCGAACACTCCTCTTACTTGTATACTTGAATTTGTTTGAAACTGAAGCAACAGTATGTACTGTATGTATATGTATACATGGTATTTTGTTTCACATGCTTCACTAACAGCTATCAAAACGGATATCATAAATTTGGAGAACTAAACTCATATATTACCTTGCTGACACAGACGTGATTACAGAGGTTTTCACCTCCAGAAAGACTGACAAAACTCTTGTACTGACGCATGGATTGAAATGCTGTAAAGCATGATTTATTTCCCTAACTCAACTGGCCTGAATACCTTCACTACACATATGTTTCAGCGTCGCTTTGATATGTAGTATCATACGTGATAACGTACTGCCTGCTTAGCAGAAGTTAATTAACTAAGTGCCTATTCCATATTTGCACACATGTTACACTATGGCTAGTAAGTGTGGCTGCCCAACTCTATATAAATAATCAACTCTAGAGATATATCGTGAGAATAAATCTAGCCTTTAGTGAGATTACTCTCTATATAAGTATGCATTACATTGTATATTTATTACAATAACCTAAAATGATTATATACAATTACTTACAAATAACTCTACAAAAGAACTAAACCTAAAAGACAGATAAATATTTACATGCGTCATAGAATTACTCCGCATCATCACCGTCTAGTAATGTTCCCAGAAGACTAGCAGCATTGCCACGTTGCTTACCTGTAGCGTCGATCAGCCGCTTTGCCAAATTTTTGTAGATAAAACGGGCACTTAGACCCCATGACCTCAGCGTCTCAACCCCAAACGGCTCAAAACATAATCACCTACTAGGTTGGAGAATTTACGTCGTTTGAGGCTATCCGCAGATGCAGCAGCACCGCCGGCACATTTGAATTAAATAGGCATACTTCTAAAAAAAAAAACAAAATTCGGACTACGAGTAAGTTTCATCATTTTGATCATTACGGCGCGGGTCCCGATTGCATCCTAGGCCTTCACCTCGGAGCTCGGGGTCCACTACGAGTAAGGTTGATAGAACAGTTTTATAGGTCAGGCATACCTACAATCTCTAGTCACGAATGATACGTTATTGCAGTGCCCTTGATATAGCTCAGGGATTCAAAAAAGTCCTTATATATGACTGTAGCTTTAAATACTAGACAGGTTTTATTTCTTATCTTTGCTGTCCAGTAAGTTGACATCAGATAATATCGTTATGTATTAAATTAACATATCTTGTTATTACTACGTGTACTTATTTGCAACAAAGTAATGACAGCAATGGTTTTTATAATCCACAATCGATCAAACCTGTACTTACAGGTTTGATTCCGAGCCCCAGGGTGTGGCTGCGTGTCCACTATCATCAGTGTATAATATCTTCTTTTTCTATACCATTTGTCCTTCGCGTAGCATAGCAGCATGTACTTTATTAATACTAGCTGTTACCTTCGGCTTCACATGCGTGGAATTCTGATTCCGTTCTCGCTATTCATGGGACCCTATTCCACCACCACAACCTATATAAGATACACATCATTTTGTTATATCTCACAGGGTTTAGGCAGCGCTTTCGTTGAAAGCTTCCAGACGGCTTATTTATTTTCCGATACCTCCAACAAATATCATTATATTTTTCCAATGTATACACAAACTCGACAAATTATACAGTAAATATTTATACCATGGGTGAAAACAGCATGAAAATAGTATGCAGTAGTTTTTTAGTTAATCGCGAATAGACAGACAGATGCGGCGGAGGACTTTGTTTTATAATATGTAGTAAATTTATATGTAGTACTTATTAAACTTTACAAGTTATAAAAGTTAATAATACTGACTATGTAAGCGTATACCCCGCCCTATATTTCGCTGGAGTTGCTGAAGCAATCATAGCATGTAAGTACATAATTGGTTTATTAGTTGGAAACGTAAGAGGTTAATGAAATGGTCATCTAGCAGTAGAAAAAGAAAAGATTTCAATTAATTCAATTAAATTTTTTGATTTTATTCGTTCTACATTGTTTTTTAGGGATTTTCTTTAGAAAAGCCCTATTGCTATCGAGTTGTCGTCGACGTCGTCGTTGCCAATTTTCTGTCACGGTTTTGGGTATGAAGGAGATTAGCTATCGAGTTGCTGTTTTCGGTAATAGATTCGTGCTGGGGTGAACCATTGCAAGATAAAGAAAAAATCGCAAAAAATCGCATAAAAAAAAAATCGCAAAATCGAAAATCCCTTGTATTCGGCTGAGCTCGTCTCAGGAATTCAACTTGTTTTTGAATTTGATATGTATTTTAATGTTAAGTATTGAACAATGTAGGTTCTTTTTTTTCTGTTTTCTTTTTCTCTTCTTAAACTGTTCTCCTATGTTACAATTATTGGGTCCAAGTAATTATAGCATAGTATTGTTGTACTGACCACTGGCAGTCCTATTAAATAACTTTTTAAGCAATTAGTATACTTACTTTTCCTTCGATTTAGATCGGAGAACATCTAGGACGGGACATGAACCCGCGACCAGTCCCTTACAGGAGGAATGCTCTGACCAACTGAGCCACCTAGACGTTGCCTTGAGACGTGTATAATATTTCGGAGAATTAAAATAATAATAAATAATAAATATTCTACGACATTTTTACACAGCGCATTCTAGACCCAAAGTAAGCATAGTTTAACTAGCTTGTGTTATGGGTTCCAGACTGCGGATAAACATACTTAAATACTTTTTTTTTGTAAATACATACATATTATACATAGAAACACCCAGACCAATGCAAATAGACATATTCATGCATACAAATATTTGCACTGAGCGGGAATCGAACCCGCGCCCCCTGACGTAGCAGTCGAATGCACTACCGCTACGCCACAGAGGCCGTTTGAGTATCTGGAACGTGTCCAGGTGCCTCAGTTGGTCAGATTTTGATTAGTCAACCTTAAGTGGCATATTTCGAAATACATACAACATATTATAAGGCTGAGTTACAAATGTTGTGGCAGCCTCGATAAAGGTATTTACAGATAGGCTGCGTGGTCGTCCTGTTGTATTGTTTAGTTATTAGTTACACTTGTAGCAACTGTCGCTGTGTGTGTGTGTTGTGCGTGACCCGTTGTAGGATGGCGGTATTATTGTGAAATGTGTGAGTCACTGAAGTGGATGCAGAGAAATATGTTGGAAGTTATCGTCCATTGAATGTTTGAATGTAAATAATGTTTCATTTTTTCTACCGTTTTGTTATGGTTAATAGATACTGTAACCTATTTTGACAACCTCTGCGGTGTAGCGGTAGTGCGTTCGACTGCTGAGTCAGAGTCACGGGTTCGATTCCCGCTCAGTGCAAAACTGTAAATTTGCGTTGATCTGGGTGTTTCTATGTATAATATGTATTTCTTTACAAAAAAGGTATCTAAGTATGTTTATCCGTACTCTAGAACCCATATGACAAGCTCTGCTTAGTTTGGCTCTAGATGACGTTGTTTAATTTGTCCTAGATTATTTAATTATTATTAAACGCTTAAAAATTGCCTGTTTGATGGTTTCCATTGTGGTGTGTTTGTATATCGTCTACTACGAGTATATCAGAAAAATGATGGCCTTGAAACTAACTTTTTTTTCTATTTCGATCTCCCATTTAAGCCTCCTCTTTAAAACTCTGTATGATCATCATCATAGAAATTCCGTTGTTCTGTAGGTGCACCCACTTTTGGATAATGGAATGGAATAAAATAAATATATAATAAATAATAATAAAATAAAAATAATGGAATTAATGAAAAGGATATTGGCAGAACCCTCTACACCCAAATGCATTGAAACGTATATAATTTTTTTTTTGTTTTTTTAACGAGTCTTAGTAACCGAAATTACTAATATTCCCCCTAACTGGAGGGGCTAAGCTTAATTGCTAGTGTTAGGAGTGGGTTCACCTCGGTAGTGTAATGGCCAGGATTCGAACCCGGGGCCTCTCGATCGTAGGGTCGACTCCTTAGCCACTAAGCTACCGACGCTTAAATACTCGTTTAAAGTACCGAAACAGTACAATTGACATATAAATCATAAGTCTCATTCGAAATTTGAATAATGCATTTGTCACGCACCATGATTCCAACAATCAATTCACACATAACAATCTTACACGTGCCAATCTCCTCACAAAGCTATCTCAGATAAGAGACATTAAAACTAAATTGTAGCGCCTATCGCTCCAGATCTCACAGCTTATCAACAGGCAGTGGCCCACACCGGCCCAATTGTTACGTCACACGGCCACAGAGTAACGACAACCAGTGACACAAGTACGACAATAACCTCATAACGCACTTGTTATCAGTGCAATAAGAAAGTGGAGCGGCGGAACAGGTTCAGCTGTCCGACTGGTCAGTCGAGATTTGATTCTTGCATCAGATTGATTTGGGTCGTTGTGATGTGATGTGTGGAAGCATTAGTCTACTTACAGTTCACCGTCACCCTGTTCTACATAAAAGATTTTTTTTCTATAAATATTCTACGACATTCTACACCGCGCTTTCTAGACTCAAAGTAAGCATAGTTTAACTAGCTTGTGTTATGGGTTCCATAATGCAGATAAACATACTTTTATACTTTTTTTTTATAAATACATATATATTATACATAAAAACGCCCAGACCAATGCAAATAGATATTTTCATGCATAAAAATATTTGCAATGAGCGGGAATCGAAGCCGCGCCCCCTGTCGTAGCAGTCGAATGCACTACCGCTGCGCCACAGAGGCCGTCAATGCTATACTACTTTAGTACTGTTAGTAATATTCTAGGCCGTACTATATAGCGCTTAAGGATAGCTTAAGTAGCCTGTAATATGAGTTCTAGAATGTGGTTAACATAATTAGATTGCTTTTTTTGTGGATGAATACATGTTATACATAGAAACACCGGACCAATGCATATATGCATTTTCATGCTTATAAATATTTGCACTGAGAGGAAATCCAACCTGCAACCTCAGACTTAGCAGTTGAACAGTCTACCGCTACGCCAAACTTGTTGTCTATATTATACAACTGTAACACCCGCTCGGGGTCAAAGTTCGTTTTTTTTTTTTTCTGGGAGCTCCATTTTATTGCAATTCTCAGCTATCTCCCTGCTGCTTTAGAAGGAATTCTTCATCAAATGTAATTTGTTCCTTAAATTCAAAGGTAAAATTGTTTTCTCAGACAGTTTTTGTTCGACCGACAGACAAGCTGTCTTATAGCGGTCTTGTGGTGGAAAGGTGGCACTACACCGTACATCGCTCTTAATCATTTTAAGTATAAACTATAAGTTCTATTCTATATATAATTCTGAAAATTTGACTCTGCCATGCCTCGAAAGCATCAGAATACGTGTTAATGCCCGTGTCTTGTAAAAATGCTGTTGAGTTTTTCTGTTAAAAATTTCTTAGTTAACGGCTTAGAGTCCGACAAAAGTGGGGGCCTGTTAACACCTGTCGTAATGGGAGTGGTTAATATTCCTAAAAATACCTACTTGCCTTCAAAGGAATACAGAAGGGAATAGGTTCCACTGTGTCACGGGAACAGGATCAGAATTTTACGCGGATGGAGCTATGGTATAAAAGATACACGTGTTCACTTTCTGTGTACAAACAAAACGAGTCTGGTCAACCATACAATGACACATTAATACCTCGTAAAGTAGGTTAGCGGATAGGTCTTCTTATATGGAAGCCCAGAGGCACCTTTCTAAAGGTACGGCCTTGCAGCCATCGTCAGATTAATGTCCACGCGACAGATCTGCGATAGCGCGGCCCACTTCTGCGTTGCCAACACTAGCAGGTATGCGAGATTAATTGAAGCCTTGAGCAGATAGGAAATATTATTATGGTTCATTGTTCATTCACAGTTAGAAATAGAAGTGGTGACGTTTGAACATTGTTTTATTGCAAAAAAACTATTTTGAAGTGATACTTTACTACTTTACCCTCATGATTGAAGAAGAGGCCCTCAAATACCACCTTTCCTCTCCTTTCGTCTCCCTCATCATCCTCGTATCCGGTTATTCTAGTGAGAAAGACAACACATTTGGTGAAATGAGAGTCGGTAGCTTAGTTTATAAGTCAGCTTTTCGACCGAGAGGTTCCGGGTTCGAATCCTGGCTATTAGACTACCAACGTGAACCCACTCCTAACCTAACACAAGCAATTTAGCGTAAGTAGCTGCAGGGGTTAACGGAAAAACTGGTAATTTCAGTTACTAATACTCTTTAAAAATAATGCTGCCATAAAATTCGTAAATAAATGGCGATCTATTTTAACTTGGAAACAACTTTTACTTTCATGAATTTTTTTGGTATACACTTGATCCTTTGTTGTTGTGTACGGCACTTCGCCTTAATTTATCAGCAAGTGTCATAGAAGTCTTTATTTTTCGTAGTACGTATCTCTCTCCAGGCTTTGTCCTGCAAAAGTAAAAAGTACAATAAATTAAAAACTACACTGACTGCTAGTTACTTGCTTATACGACAGGGGGCGCGGGTTCGATTCCCGCTCAGTGCAAATATTTGTATGCATGAATATGTCTATTTGCATTGGTCTGGGTGTTTCTATTTATAATATGTATGTATTTACAAAAAAAAGTATATAAGTATGTTTATCCGCATTCTGGAACCCATAACACAAGCTAGTTTACCTATGCTTACTTTGGGTCTAGAAAGCGCTGTGTAGAATGTCGTAGAATATTTATTTATTTATTTATTTATTTATTTATTTATTTCTGGTTACGATTATTTTGTCCATTTATGGTAATGTCAGAAAGTGTAGCGAATTATAATATTAACTTATGCTATAATTTAAGCACAGAAATATGCCTAATCTAGGGTTGCATAAGTAAATGAATAGCATCCACTAGCCATTGCTGTGGTCGCAGATTATCTTAATAAACAAGTTTTCTCAACTAAGATGAAGCACGCGTACCTATTCATGTAGATAGGTATCTTATTTAACAACAGTATTTGATGCATGAATCAAACTTAAATATCGATAATCTTGTAGGTCGCAAAGTAACACTTGTGATTGTAAATAGTATTGTAGAATATACTGCTTCCGGGCTGTTTGGTCGTGGTCCATACGAAACTTGTGTTCCAAACGTTTCGTCGATCTCGACATCTTCAGTGGCACAGGTCCACCACAATGTCCAAAATAAGGTTTAGGCTACGCACTCATCGTTGCCCGGACCTGTACCACTGAAGATGTCGACCGCAGTGATCGACGAAACGCTTGAAACACAAGTTTCATCTGGACCACGGCCAAACAGCCCGGAAGCAGTATATTCTACATGCAACGCCGGCCGTGAAAGCCTAAAGATTATTAGTTGCTTCTTCATTATCAGTTAGTCGTTAGCCATTACTATAGGTGGACTCTGAGAGGTGGTAATAAAAGTTAACATATGTACATTCCTAATCGCCAGTAATTTATAGTGATTTTGTTAAAAAATGTATTGACAAGTGGGGTGCAACCCGTGCAACTAATTACCACCACGATACTCCAACTTGCAAGGTGTGTCTTTAAGCCACTAAGTTGATTCATTGGTTGCCGTGTCGTTCCCAGCGAAGTAGAGTAGCTTAAGAGTCGCCCCATATCTGCCGTGGGTGTCTTACAAGGCGACTTAGGGTACATTGACTGACGGCAATAAGCTCATCACTTATTACGTAGGACCGATAAACAGTCGGCGAAATGTGGGTGTTGATATACCCCCCTTCAAGGATATCCAGGCGTCAGTGAGTGATATGTAGGTACATCTCAGAGATCATAAATTACGTGGTTAGTTACAAAGTAAGGCTGATAAACATTGGTCTAATCAAAGGTGTTGGTGTCGTAACTGGTTTCAATTGAGTTTTATTCACTACATATACCTCACTACGTTAGACATAGAATGTAGAATTATCGACCGTGCGAATACCTATTTGTAACATAATAATCTACAATTATCGTATAGGCGGCAAACAAGTTTTAGGCTCACGTGATGGTAAGTTGTCTCTGTAGCCTACGAACGAATGGAATATTTCTAATGCTACTTTCGCGGTGCTAATTCTGTGACGACTTTACTACTTATTTCTACAATTTTATATCTGGAACAATGCGTGCAGAGCGTAGGTGATACTCCCATATGATGTAGAACTAAATGGTTATTTTTAGCACACTCTGAAGAAAAGAATCTTCACTGATACACGTGTTTCCAGCCTCCTAAAACCCAAGGCCCTGTAAGCGAGGAGTCAAAAACCAAAACTGGAAACTATCACTTCTAGACATGAAAATAAATAGATAAAAGGTTTAGAACTCTCCCGGCCCGCCGAGCCCGCAACATGCTCGCCGCGCGTCGCAGGCGACTCAGGCGCCGGAGGTCGCTGAACGACCTCCGTCCTCCATGAGCGCAGGCCTGGGGGTGGCAGGTGAGGCCGCCTGTCACCCCAGCAGAAGCAGGCCGGGACGGTGGGGCGACTAGCGCCCCTCCCCCAAACCGGGGCAAGACGGGGACACCGTGGTTCCCAAACCCGAGGGGGCCATCTCGAAACCGGAGATGGCCCAGGGTCAGTCGGGGTGCGAGGGATATGCTCTATGGGCAACCTTACACCCCAGCGTCTGAAGACCCGAGACGGCGTGCGGTTTTGATTTCCGCACGAAAAAAAAAAGGTATTACATTCCATAATTTGAGAGTTTACAGGAAGAAATGTCAGTCGACCTTTCTACCAAATGTAGAATGTGACCATTCTGGTATTCATATTGTGGGTGGCGTGGTAGACAGTATTATTATTATCAAATATCATTCTTCGTTGACATCATAAAGCCTAATCAGTCATATTTTATCAATATGCCATTGATAGATTCACAATTTAAGCTTCACCCTTACGGCGACCTCGTCCAATCACCTCACTCATCAATCTTTTCAAATCCGCGGACGACAGCTGAAGCGCATCAGCGCGGATAATGGCACGCATGCTCTGGCCCCCTCTCGGCACAACAATACTTATTGGATTCAAATAATAGCTAAATGAAATTGTGGTTGGTGAGGTCACCAGTTTTGGATATATCATGCCCATCAGAAAAGTAATTCAATTAATGAAGATCGAATTACACATTTGGTAATCCGAAACTTACTGGTGGTCTAGGAAACTACTAACATGACTTCTGTAATCATTATGGTAATGCAAAATTTAGTCATCAAAATCATGTTGACGTTGATCCTGGTTGAATCCGAGGATTTGTCTTCGGAGCCCAAGGTCCATTTTCCGACTTTATAAGTCCCCAATCTTTAGTATTCCTGGCAGTGTGACCATTAGCTTAAATGTTATTTTTTACGTCATCAAGTTAGCATTTGTTGGGTCTACTCTACTTGGGCCTAGTGAAAGAGGCATAGAACTCACATTTTCTAAAGGTAGCTAATAATAGGTTTTACCTATGAAATTGCCGAAATTTTCTTACAAATTCATGAGTTCGTTATTCCTGTAATTTAATAGCTATTTCCATTATTTATATTTTGTTTCAAAGTTGATTTCAAGATTTTACAACTGTGTATTAAATTTTGTTTTTATTGGCCGCTTGATAAATTAATTCGATCTTCAAAAACAGTACTTCCTAAATGCTATCCATTTTGATGATAAATTTCGTATTACTTAACAGCTGTCACTTTTCAAAAATGTTATAAAAGTTGCTGTTTTAGCTTAATGTTGTCTCATTCATACACAAAAAAATCATAAAATTTGGATTGATAAATCCAAATTTTATGATTTTTCTAGTTTTCCTAAAAAACTGCAAACATGGTACTGAAAATTGGGTTTCCTCCAATTTCTTCAAGAAAAACGGCTATTTCATATGTAACGACCTAATATATAGCTAAGCGAGCCAAACTAAACGTTATTTCATATCGATAGTATCCTACTGCGTGAAACTTGAAATTGAAGAGATTTGAACGCTTTGGCAATTCAACACAAAGCAACAAAATTACTGTTGATGAAACTACAGAACTTATTTTAGCAGGTAAAATTAACTGATGTTATTATTAACTTGAATGTATTGCACGTTTTTAACAATAATTTAAGATAATTATGCAGTTCAAGTCTAACTGATACGTAATTATGTGCAGTAATTATTGCAAGTAGTAATGAACACACTATAAAATTACGATACGTTCCATTCAGACTTAATGAAAACTTAGTTATTTAACTATAAAGGCAGGGTTCAGGTTACCTTATTTGCATCACCAACGACGATTTCATGACATCACGATTCTCGACACCTACCGGGAGAGTAAACTACCCAAGACTGGCTGAAAAGACCTCTAAGTCCACCAGTGAGGGGTATATCCGATTCATCAGCGGCTGATCGATCATGTTTTGACAGCGGCGCCCGCGCCTCGCGCCTCACCATTGTTACAGGTTTATAAGGGTTCCTGACAACAGAACATTCATATACAAAGTTCGGATGGGATAATTTAAGTAAAAAATTGTAGTTGTTAGTTCTAGTTTGTCGTATGTTCGTGAGTATGACATGGTTTCTGCATTGGTTTTAGACGTTAATAAGTATAATTTAGTGTTTTTTGGAGCACAAGTCTGTCTAAAATATTCCAAAAGCTCTGTTTAGTTTGAGTGTTTTCTAATATACTAGTTAAGATATGAGTTTCAATATTTTTTCTTTTCTACAACTTTTTTTTTGGAAAACCATTTATCAAAGTTCAAAGGCAAATGGATAAATGGTATAATAGTGTATAATAGACAGACATACAGATTAAAGACATACAGACTAGACATGAATAATAAAGAACAAAGATAATAAGTTTAGATCTCAAACTAAATTATGAAAACCTACGCTTGCCACTGGATGAACCAGCATCGTTCACCGTTTTGTAGGTGAAAAAAATCTCAACCAATTATATCCTCACGAAGTCTGCACAGAGTGAAATTCAACATTCATCAATTATTTTAAACCATATCAAAATAACATGGACGTCATGAATAAAGAATGAGGATGCGAGTAAGGAAGCATAATAATAGCAATAAAACTGCTATTAATTACAATAATAATACAAAATGTTCTATCTACGAAACACATAACCAACAAGACATTACTTAGAGTCGTCATTAATATCACAACTGCTAAAGGTCAACACAACATAACAAACTTTATGAATCATAACTTGACATAATTTGATGCATCCGCTATATACACATAAGTGCTTTACGATGATCAACTAATGAGAAAAGATTACTTAGCTATTAATCAACCAAAGCGTTCCGCCCTAATTAAGGAAGTATGATCAGCTGACAATGAAAGAAATGCATAAGCCAATAGAAGTATTCCGATTGTAACAAATAATACCAATATAAAATGAGATGGCAAACAAAGCAACCTTCTTAGTAAGGAGTTGAGAAATGAGGTTTCAGATTTAGAAGCTCATTGATCATTTGTCATCAGACCGCCGGGTTTAAAAGGTCAATAATATGATATTGATACATGTAGTGACTGGCTGGACTAACTCAATTAATAGCATCCTAGTATATCACATAAAAGAAAGTATAAGATTCCATTTCTAACTAATCACTGTCATCATCTTAGCATCCGAGGTCTTCACCTCAGAGCGCCTGGGGTCGACGTGTTTAAAGATTTAGCTTATCGGGTCCATGACCACCCAACACAGAAAAGGGCACCTTCGTTAGAGCCTCGTCCGTCGGGCATCAGGTGTACCAGGTAGCAGGTGAGGTTGTTTTGGCCCCAAAGACCTTGCTGCGGCCCCTTTAGACACTAGTCTAAAGGGGCCGCAGCAAAAAAAAGGTGCTAAATGACATTGTAATGTAGGGTACTTTTATATTTTACTCTCACGTCAGCTGTCTGTACTTCATCTAATAGTCGGATTATACGTTATGTTCCATCAATACGTATCCGTTACTTTCTGCCTACGTCTTTCAGAAATGATGAAATGTAATTTCAAGGAATTTCGTGAAATGTAATTTTATCAGCAACGACAAAATTATCCAACAAATGTCCTTAACACCCGGCATAGCCGTTTGTTGGTGGCTGAACTCCTCCATAGCCACTCACGCGATCTTGACCAAATTTACCACGGTGATAGTGTGGACACTGAAGAGAGTTATGAAGCGAGATGGTTCATGTCCGATGTACCATTGAGGAATAATCACTGAAAAACAGTTTCACGAGCGCGCGACCGTAGTAAGATGTCTTATTTTCAAGTAAGAGTCCTGCTCGCTCAGCTCAGTTTATTTCAGTCGCACCCTGCACTGAATTCAAAGTATAACCCTACCTCGCATTGCTTCAGCGTGTCCTTAGCTTCTGGTTTTGCTTTGATTATGCAGTACTTATGTAAAACCTTTTAATCTTTAACCTATGTTACTGTCATGTAATATGTTAATGACTCAATAGTAAATGGCCTGCCACAAGAAGTTACATGCTATAGAACTAAATGTCAGCGGTAGATCATCAGCGAAACTACGATATGATTCACAATTTATCGTACACCAACCCAAGCGATTGAGTGGGCCATTCCTCGCCTTTTAAACAGCTGTTTGAATTGAGATATTAAAAACAAAACTTCTATAGTTGGTTATAATTTGCATTTGTTTTGATTGGTAGACATATCATGCATATTTAAAAAGCGACTACTAACAGATATAAAGATTCTACTTTTTGAGTATTAATTAATAACAGTTTTCCTCGAGGCCAACGTAACATTGCGATTTATTGATATTCTGTGCTAAATACCATTTATTGCGGTGATTTCGAAGAATTTCCAATATCTGTTTACGTAACACCGTGCACGGGACTAATTCAAATTAATCATTTCTGCGAAACTTTAACAATCAAGAACTTTGTATTGCATATATTTACTAATGTATTGCATGTATTCTAGCTAATGTTCTGCCAAAAGCTAGAAAGAATAATTAGTCTTTAATTTAAATCTTTCCTATCTCATAGTGATTAAATTACATAGGTACAAGTTTTGAAATGTTGTTTAAGTATTAGAACTTTTATTTCACTTGAGGCGAACAATGTAAACGTAGACAAAATAGTGGTATTTAGTATATCAATACCGCATCTATTTTCTCCTACACTACACTACTTGAAGCCCGGCATCGTGCAGTAGGCTAACCTATTGGAAAGAGGG
Organism: Cybosia mesomella; assembly: GCA_946251805.1. Lineage (NCBI taxonomy): Eukaryota > Metazoa > Arthropoda > Insecta > Lepidoptera > Erebidae > Cybosia > Cybosia mesomella. The sequence goes on from OX276393.1 coordinate 38,653,767, forward strand.
GTTACGCTATTGTGTGATAGATCACGGAACGATGGATGGTAGAATAGCTGATAACGCCTTATTTAATTTCTAATGCTCTATTTAGCTGTCGGCAATAACCATTGGAAGAAGGGGTTGAAGGGTGAAGGGGCTTTTATATTGGCTCTTAGTTTAGAAAACAGCGTTTAGAAAATAGGATCTTCTTTCTTTGTACTACTACCAAAAACTATAAACGAACGAGTGGGGTAACTCACGTATTCAGTACCTGCTCTCCTCTTTGAGGTTGCTGGCTGTGCTCTATTCTACGATGATCATATAATCAACGAAACTAAATTCCCCTTAAACACTCTGAATTATAGCATGGTTTAGAGTCGGCAGCGCAGTGATCATGCCTGTTAGTCATTCATGGCTTCAGCGTCCAGTATATATAGGAGAATAGAACTAGAATCTGGATTACTATCTCCAGTAGTTATGAAACAAAGTTCCATTAACTCAAGTTACGAATTTCGGTTTAAACAAAAAAGTCGTAAATTAAACTAGTTTAGTTTTTGAAATAATTATTCATTTGTGCTTTTAATAAGCCCTTGTCTGTTATTGTTCCAAACCTGATATACTATTTTTTGTGTTGTTGACTGGTCGCTCATGAGTTTGTAATTAAACATCCGCTCATACAAAAACACTCCGGAAATATAAAAAATCTACATGCTTCAGAGTTATTATAACCGACGAAACGAGTTATAATTGCAGATAAACGCATCGCGATATAGGTACATACGATTATAAGTCAGGGTTGTCAACTGGCAATGCTATAAATTATACCATACGAAGTAATGCCAACCTAGGGTTTGAATTGATAGGTAAAGATGGCAGTTAGACATATTGAGATACAACGTGTGGTGATAGTCCCCATGACGTGCAGTTATTTCAAGGTATAATAAAACTAAGAAAAAATGTAGATAATGACAATATATACTTCTTTATTGTTGTTTTGGTCGGTTGTTTTACATTGGACAACAACACGTCAACTATATGCAAATTACTTAAATCCATAAAATATAGATCCAATCCATTTATATAAAAAAAACTAAAATTCACGAGGTCCATGCTCATGGTACAATATTATTTAAGTAAACTTACAACTTGCGACTGATTTCATTGCGTTTGGTCGATAACCCTAATTTAATAGTCGAATGGCATTCGATGCTAAAAGCTTTAATAGTTGCGAGTGACCAGGAGGTCAGAGGTTGTACGTAGTTGATTGTATGTAATAACCTCTTCATTACATTACAGTTTCGTTTAGAAAGTCCCAGATTGTTTGTCTACAAATGTAATTGGCAGTCATTAGCGGTTTATGGTCCTCACTGAAGTGGATATTATTATCTACATGCTTCAAGTATAATGCGTGATGATTTATTGAACGAAAGGAACATCACTTCTGGTTTATTCTTCCATACGCATAAGTTAAAACAAGTATCGACTAAAATATATAATAGTTTTTCTAGTAGGGAATTCTCAGTTGCATAGTATGAGTCCAGTATGCACAAATAGGATTACTCCATAATGGGAATTGGACTCACGTAATTGTGGGGCCAAAAATGTAGTTGGAAATATTCATGTGGATGTGTACCCAATCCTTTTCTGCATACTCGTTCAGAACTCAGAGGCTGTTCTAGTAATAAATGACGAAGACACGGTAGTATTGACTGACTGTGGGTGACATAAGTCTTTGAACTGCAAAGAATGACGAGGTGTCTACCTAACCTATTGTGTCATCCGTGTTGTCATTATGGCTACGTGACCTCCAATCATCCAGGCGCTTCCTTGTAAGCCGTCTATTTTTATTGTCCTTCCGCAGTGCTAAAATGACAACATTTAAGATATATATTACTAACGCCTCAGATTTACATCTGATTAAAATCATTATGGATTCTAAGATTCATAAATAAATCTGTTTTGGCGTTTGATATTGTCGTGGATTGTCTACAATTGTAGTCTGTCGAAAATGGTAGTGTTGATTAATATCCAGTCTCAGAGTCCGTTTTTAGAGTTGAAACCTTACATTAGAAGTCAAATGAGGTGAAATTTCTTCCTCGACGTTGGCCTACGGTGGATTCTGACTGACTAAAATATGTGATTAGACCAGTACGCCAGGGAAATTTAGTTGAATTTATATACATATTTATAGTATCTTTAGATTAAATACACCTTTGATTTGACATTTCATTTATATTATATGAATGATCAAAATGTTTCTTTTTTTTACTACATTACTTGTAAGAAAACGCTTTTAGCGACACGGCTACAGTGAACAATAAAGTTTATTTCTATTCTATAATAATTGTTAAACCTATCTACCAAGGAATATTTAAAAAAAATTAAAATTAAGTATTTCAGGTAATAAAATAAATCATTAAGTTTTTTTTTTATATAAAGAATATTAGTAACGGTAATTACTAACCCCTCCTGCTAAGCTTAATTGCTTGTGTTAGGAGTGGGTTCACGTCGGTAGTGTATTGGCCAGGATTCGAAATCGGGACCTCTCGATCATAGGGTCGACTCCTTAACCACTAAGCTACCGACGCTTCCAGTATTTCAATCTTATAATATTACGATGTAAGTCTCTGAATTTGCCAAAAAAACTTTAGTTCCCAGAGAACGAGGAAATTCGGCAATACTAATAATAATACTTACTATATACAGTAAGTAGGTATACAAATGTCTCTTTTAAAAATAACGTATATACAATCACACCTGTCACAGTCCTGCCACATCTAAACTTAACGATTGTCAACAGCATTTTCCCTCGATGTCCACAGCTTAAACAATTTCTTACTATCGTCGTTCGCACGCCGCATGCGCGTCCTCATCGATGTGACGTCACGTCAAGGTGTTTCCTCAATACTTGCGCGCGCGCAACAAAGGATACGCCACGATACGCGTCTGATACGCGCCTGCTTCCGCGTCGTGTATTTGTTTGGTATTTTTCCTATCTGCATGGAGGAAATCTTGGAAGGATACTATTTTTTCTGTGACGATTTTAGTGTTATCTGTTACGCTGTTTAGATTCCTGTTAAAAAAAATACAAAGGCTTTGTTTTCGGTACTGAGGCTCTATGATGTATGTGGTAGCAAAATTTGTTACATAGACTGTACCACTGTATTATACCTTCTTTATCAGTGCGTTAGTCCCGGTCGCATTCGAGGCCTTCACCTCAGAGTCCGGGGCCCGCTTGTTTTCTTTTTGGCTAGTGTTGACTTTTGTAGGAGTGCCTGCTGTCTACCCTCCCCACTCTGGGAGGACAGTCCGCGCTAGAGCCTCGTCAAAGTCAAAGTCAAAGTCACCTCCATCACCACCTTTACCATTGAAGTAATAATAAATAATAAATATTCTACGACAATCTACACAGCGCTTCCTAGACCCAAAGTAAGCATAGTTTAACTAGCTTGTGTTATGGGTTCCAGAATGCGGATAAACATACTTAATAATAATAAATAAATAATAATAAATATATTAAATAAATAAATAATAACTTAAAACTAAACCAAAAATACTTATATACTTTTTTTTTGTTTTTTTTTTGTAAATACATACATATTATACATAGAAACACCCAGACCAATGCAAATAGACATATTCTTGCATACAAATATTTGCACTGAGCGAGAATCGAACCCGCGCCCCCCAGTCGAATGCACTACCGCTACGCCACAGAGGCCGTCTCCGTCCGTGAAGTATTTATGTTTACTATTATAAAATTGTAAATTAGTTGCGACTGCACATTGGAGATAATATTTAAAAAAAACTTGGGGTAAATGAACGAATCTTATGACAATTCTTTTTTTTGGAATTCCTGTCTCTTCGTCTGTTTTTCTGTTTGTCTATTTATTCGCGATGGACGCAAGAAGAGATTGATGCCGTTTATTATGTAAGGAAGGTCTAAGTGAGACTTAAAATCTGCCGTATTGATTGCAATTGGTTAAGAACTGGAGATATGACTATGGGGTTAAAATAAAATGTAACGAATGTTACCATTACTTATAAGTAGACATATTTTGTCAATTTGAGACCGACTTCAAAAGGAGTTTCACTGTTTGACCTATATGTATGTACTCGTATATATGTTTATCCACGATTATCTCTTTTTTATAATGGTTACGTCAATATGACTTCACCTCGCCTGATGGTAAGCTAAAGTCTCAGGAATGAGGGTCATCATTATAGACATTGCAATTTTTTCACAGGGCGTCAAGCACACGGCGCTTTAGGAAGAAGGAAACACGAGTCAACAATTCCAAGTCTTGATGCTGCGGCAAAGAAAAGAAGTACCTAACCGCTTGGATCTTGATGGTATTGTTGGCACCGTGTGAGGGTGATACCTCAGCCTTCCACGTGTTATCCTGTATAGGAAAGGAGAGGGTGGAACTAGTTGGAACAGCTCATCGGAATACTCGCCATGGTAGAGGAGGTCAAATACTGTCAAAGAGGTAATATCTATCTAATAGCTCAAGATTCTCAACTATGCAGAGTTATCCCAGAGATGAGAGCTGTATTCCACACCAGAACGGATTAATGTCGTGTCTAGAAGACACCGCTACTCCAGCGTGTAAAACCGTCTCACCTTGTTCAGGACACCGAGTTTACGCGAGGTTGTTTTATAAAAAAAAATATGAGTTTATATAAATAGGTAACGAAATCATTGAGAAGGAAATAAACATTTACTGGTGGTAGAAATTTGATGACACAAATTTGTCACAAAATTCGGCCGGGTAGGTACCACCGTGCACGATTGCGAAAAACCCTCCATAGTAATCCAATTTTGGTTTGATTGCGGTCAGAGGTCAGCAAGTGCATAGCCGGGCAGGGGGATTGTGGTCGCAGTACTAGTGGGACCGGTGGGTGTCACGTGGTGCTGCGACGACAATCCTCTTCTGATGAGGCCGTCAAGCTGAGTGCCACCATTGTTAACATGATACGTGTATGTAATAGTGACCCTCTTTCCTGAGACTTTACCTTCAACTTACCATCAGGCGAGGTGAAGTTAAATTGACGTGTCCTAAATATAAAACAAAAAAAAAAACAAATGCCTTACTAATTCTAACATCTCTATAAAATTTTTGAGGAACGAGAAAATGGGTCAACCCACACTGCACTGTACGTGAAATATGAGAGAGAGAGAGATATCATTTAGTTGTGACTAACAATATGACAGTAATATGTTACAAAAATTATAAACATCTAATTTACAGTATCAACATTTCCAGCATCAAAACAATATAAAATAAACTTATCAATCATACAGCAATCAGCTGATCTGAGGTCATTACTACGAGTGGAGCCGCACACGTGGGAATTAAATATTCAAAACAATGGACACGCTGATATTATGTGTGATAGTGGCCGTCGACAGCGATACAAAATGCTGGACCAACTCACACTTACCATTGAGGAGTTAGGACGGTGAATTGGATTGAGCAGTCACAAATTTATTTTACCTCTATTATCTATCTTTTCCCCCACCTCGGTGCTCAAGTCGCACCCTCCATGTCTCCATGAGTTCCTGGCGAAGCAGGGACCGCTGAGCCCTGATTTCTCGGGACTCCGGCCTATGGCCCCGCTCCAGCGCCTCCTTGCGCCACTGGTACAGCAGCGCAAGGGCTCTCGCTTCCAGGTCCCATGGAGGGATCCCGGTTAGGAGACATGCCGCCTCGACAGAGATCGTGCGATGCCCCCTGATGACTCTGACGGCCATCGCCTTTAACGGGCTGTTTAGAACAGCCACGTTGCGGGCCGCCAGAATTTCCACCCATACGGGGGCCCCGTATAGGGCCATGCTTCGCACGATCCCCAGGTACAGTCTCCTAGTGGGGGCGTTGGGTCCCTTAACGTTGGGCATCAGCCGCGATAGCGCGGCCGCAGCCCCCCTCAGTTTCGGGACCAGACTTCGAAGATGAGGTCCGAAGTCCCATCGGCTATTGAGTACGAGCCCAAGGTACTTCATCATGGGCTCGATGCCGATGCTTACGCCCCCTACGGTTATGCTGGTTCCCGCAGGTGGCCCCCTCCGAGGCCCGTGAAAACACATAGCCTCGGATTTGTGGAGAGCCACCTCGAGTCCCAGCCGCCGTATTCGACCCACGACTTGGGGTGTTATGTCGGGCCTAGCTCTAAAAAAAACAACAACTTGGGAAATTTATCCAATAAAGCGATCGTTAAAATTCCAATTACCCGTAAGGTTATTAGGTTTTACAAACAGCTTCACTCCATCAAAATGGGGATTAACATTCTTGCTGTACCTCTTATAAGTCGTGTAATAACTTATATGTTGCTGGTACAGTAGGAATCATTATAAAAGGTAATATTATTTTATTTTTATAGAATGAAGGCACAAGTGAAGACTCTAAATTTAAAGTGCTTACAGCTCTACCTGGACCTTTTAGCCCCAAGTCAACCTCATTTACAAGCTACACCAGCTGACGGACGAAGCTGTACCGCAGACTTTTTTCTCGGCATTGGAGGGTCACACGACAGTCACTCCGGTGAAAACCAACGAAACCAAAAAATGAAAAGAATGAGCGTTTGGATTAAGAATAGATCAATTTTCTTTTAACTTAAGAATGATTGATTTCTTCCTTATATATCTTTTCTTTTATATTTAGGACACGTCAATTTGACTTCACCTCGCCTGATGGTAAGCTGAAGGTAAAGTCTCAGGAAAGAGGGTCACCATTACATACACGTACCATGTTAACAATGGTGGCACTCAGCTTGACGGCCTCATTAGAAGAGTATTGACGTCGCAGCACCGCGTGACACCCACCGGTCCCACTAGTGCTGCGACCACAATCCCCCTGCCCGGCTACGCACTTGCTGACCCCTGAACGTAATCAAACCGAAATTGGATTACTATGTAGGGTTTTTCGCAATCGCACACTGTGGTACCCACCAGGCCGAATAATGTGACAAATTTGTGTCATCAAATTTCTACCTCCAGTTTTGTTATTTCTTAAGCCTCCTTCAATGACATATCGGTTTTAGTCAAGTACATCTCCGCTTCTCAAGCTCTGTATCCAACAAAGACCTTACGCCACGGTTACGGTTAAAAAGGTTACATTGTTTCAAACCTAAGTCATTCTTACAAGCATTCTTCTGATTTTTTTTTGGATTCTTTGCTGTGTTATTTTATACCACTTAGATGGCAGACAAGCACACGGCCTGATACATACACACGTGATAAATAATAATAGGACTGAAAACAAATAAAAAACAAAGATTTCTACAGAGGTTTTAATGGTTTATGACGAATTTGTAAGAATTAAATTGCAAGTGGAATCATTAACTACAACCCAACCAACTCACAAATAAAATAATTATTTACTTCTGCAACTTTAATAGTGATTCCATTTTATACTCCGTTGATCACGAAAGAAATAAGTGGTTAAAATATTAATATTTATAGACTGTGTGAGTTTACCTTCATCACTGCATAATATGTTGGTTAAATAAATTGTACTTATTCTTTGTGGAATTACTAGTACTTTTCCAGACTGCTGTTGAATCATTTTTGAAATTCAATACAAATAAGTTATTTTATTGTAATACATAGATTACATACCGGCCTAATGTCCGTCACAGATCAATATCGAGCGTTAAGAATGTGTAATTTATTTGGAATCGTAAACAAAGAACAAGTTAACGGAATCTCGCCCAGAATACTTTCCGTGGCACCTGTTTCATTTTCGTGTATGTAACAGTTAACACGTTATCGACGGATCAGAATGTCGCAGCATCGGAACAGTTCGGCGTCGTCCGGCGATCTTCGGCCGACGCTGGAGCACGTAAAAGTTTTAATTGCCACAATTATGTAAGAAAATTTATTTGGTGGCGTTACAAAGAGCATTGTGCGGCAGTCCCACGGTTTGGGACACGTAGACTCGCATCTCGTCTGATGTTTATCTCTCGTCAGCTTTTGACCTTGCCTCGGGCGTGACCTTTTCAGCTTTTCTCACAATGTATTTACTCTATCTGACTTCCCGATCGCTGCTATTATTGATACTTCCGTAAAAAATATTTGCCTGATACTTCATAACGTATTTAAAACAATGGGACAGCTATGTACATATACATTTCTTCCTTTTGTTTTGTGAGTTGGGTTTAGTGCGAGCTGCTAAAATACAAGAAGTACCCACTACATTGACTCAGGTTTCTTGGCATAGTTAATAGCAACTTCTAAACTCATGTGTGTGATTGGAACCTGTAAGCCTTAATAATATTAGTGTAGCACAGCAACGATTCAGCCGCCATAAGAAAGTGCATATGTTCATGAAGCAGACTAAATCCTCTAAGGACTTGAACTTATATCCGACACAGGCATTTAGTTTGCCCAGAAAGATTAACTAGTCTACCACACGATGGTCACGATCCAACGGATTCTCAGATGGTCCAAGAGATCAATATTGCTAGATATTTTGAAAGAAAAACCACACAAGGAAGGAAGTCAACAAACGTGGCATTACTTTAATATCTAAGTCCCTCTTTAACCTTAATAGTCTTATTTTTTGTGAAAACTATGTCCAGGATCTAATCTATCTTAAATTTACAGCGATAAACTGGATTTTAGTTCAATCTGATAGAACTGTACCTACAACTCCTTTCCTCAACAAAATCGTTCAACACGGGCCAAAACATTATATCCACGTCAAATCTACGTGTCTCCATATCTCTGATCGTTCCAAGAATAGCTGCTATCCTAAAATCATCTCACCTCGGGTCTGTTGCTACAATAAACTGGCGTATTTAAGGTACATTGTCGAACACACAGCCACGATCAGATATATTGAGCATTGACGACGAATCGAGAATTATCCTATCTCACCTAATCGGGTCTTAGTACCTACACAGAAGCCTACAGAAATCCGAATGCATAATATTAAACTTTACGTCTTCATGCTAAAGGTGGTCTTATGTGTAAAGATAATGTGGCATTGTCGTGTGTGACAAAAGGATTTGTCTGCAGCGTTTAGAAATAAACGATACGTTGATTGCGTTATGTAAGTTGACGGTTTTAGTATTGTGTGGTGTCATGTTTTTGGATTAAGGATTTCGTTTTTTATTTAGTTTTGCATGTGAACAAGGAAAATACAATGTTTTGATTTAGATTTATTGTTGGTTTTGAAGGCTAATTAGTGTAACGGGCGATAATTTTGGTCATCTGATGATAGAAACATCATCTTCTACATCTACAGTATTAACTATAATATCTGTGACTGCACTGCCAGATGCGTTGCACGTGGACGGATGCATATAGATCCGCCTACTTTGCTCGTACTTTATTGCGTAAGTATCATATACTTACGTTTATTTCAATACCTTATATTATCATAATAATATAAGGTATTGAAATAAAACTATTTTTAACGGATTCTGTCGCGATTTATTTGATGTTACTTTATTTTTTACACTGAACCTGCTCCGCGAGGCTATGGCAATTGAAAAACATCCTAATTTTATTAAAGAAGATGGTTGGAATGTGCCACGAGCCTGTGACTTGGTCATTCACTTAATTAATACCATGAAAAATCTAAATAATACAAGACTTCATGACATAGAAGAAGACAAGAGCTCATTCTGCGTAAATCTTAACACCAACATTTCAGCATAATTCGGGTAATTTGAGATAACTTACACATCACACTACAAGACAACCACCATCTTCAGTCTCCCCGTGACCATGGCTACTGAAATGCAACCGAAACGTCGGGTTTAGTGTAAATAATAAGATAATGTGAATTAAATCGCGGTAGGAACCGTTAAATTTTTTATTTCAATGTGTAACATTCGCGTAATCTTCCGACAATATCATAATATATATCTAAGGTAATTTTTTTTTCTTCTATTCTGCAGATTCAAGTGCCATCTTTATATTGAAGTTTGCAGGTTGATAGGTAAAACTTCTTGCAATTCCATGGTGTGTTCTGTGACTTGTGTCTTTGCCATATTGAGCCTTGCTTGCCCGAAATTTTGCTCTGGTAGTACATTTTTTTTTTGATTTTACCAACTTATTTCTAGTGTCTCGGAATTCCTCCAATTCCCCCCTAAATCCGATTGCAAAGATACATTGATTCTGGTTATACCATGATGATAGACCAATGAAACAATCAGAGCACAAAAATCAACCAAATTGGACATTGGACACTTCTATCTACCTGGAGCTCCGTAGACATGACTCAACAGTACCGTGCTGTGTTAACTGGAGACCAGATTGTCGTTCTACTATTTCGTCACCAGTTTTACGGTTCATTCGATCTAAGCAGCTCCCAACGAAGCGAGTATAATTTTCAACCCTCCACCGACGCATACATTGAACAATACAGACATACAAACAAGCGTTTTTTATCCACTAGTCTGTACACGTCGGGCCGCGGCGTCGCTCCTAATACGGCAGCACAAAAACTCCGGGTAATATCGTAGGGCGCTTTGTGAAGCACGTACTGAGCGTCCTTCCTTTAGGCGTTAGGATCACTGCAGTATATACAACGGAATATTAATGCTTTAATGTGTGAACAGATCGGGGAAAAGTGATTTGGTTCACGCTTTTATCATTACTTGATGTCCGTGATTCCATTCTGTCTGCATGGATAGGCAATGTCTTAAGAGGTCGCCTTGACTTTTACCAGAGGAATTTAGGTGTCGTTTAATAGATTCCTGTTAGGGTTAAAAGTTAATATTGCATCTAGTATCTGTCATATAAGGAAAGTATTTGATACGTGAAGATAATAGTATTACATCGTTCAAAAATACAGTAATAATATTCAATAGTGGCAGGTTGTGTTTTCTAACTGGTTTAAGTTTAGAATGTATTACAAAATGTAAACAAACAACTTAAGTTTTAAATTATCTTTGGGTATTAGTCATGACTACCTAGTGACTTAATATTTGAGTGTTTTTACACTTTAATAGATTATAAAAGTGTACTCCTAATGTAATTCATCTATGGTAAGTACATATATACGAGTACATCAACTCTCGAACAACCTCAACCCATTTAGAGACGGTAGTTAATAACAAAGTTTCTTTGAATTTGGAGTGACCCGACTTGGAAGGCATTTCCATCCGACACAAAATAACTTCCTCATTACGAGGTTAACAAATATCTGGCCATGACGCTTCCGCCGGGTCCCAGTAGGAGGGTGAAACCCAAGAAGTGCTAGTTTGAGGTCGTGAGGAATGACATGCTTGCCAATGGTCTCAGTACAGCAGGAAAGCAGCTTCTACTCAAAAAGGTGAGAAAGCGGACCCCGGGCTCCGCGGTGTAGGCCTCGGGTGCAACTGGGACACAACACTGAGATGAAGAGATAGATACATACTCTTTATTGCACACCAAACAATACATAAAAATTACTTGCACTACTCTACTTGCGGTCGTTTTGCAATTGGCGATCTCTTCCAGATTACCTTTGGATAGACTAAATTGCTGGACACTGGGTAATTCCATAACTGCCTACTCAACAAGTTACCACGCCAAGTCACGGGGAAATAACAAAAATCTTAAGTGTTTCCTATACCTAAACAACAATAAATTCAAAATGTAGTGACTTATTTTAAATAAAAAACTGTTTGTGTTCAAATATGTTGTTTTGCCACAAGATTTGTACTAACCTCCTCTTCCGCTTACATACTTTACATAGATCGGTATCTACAGCGGAATCTTATATCTACAATAGTTGAAGCACTAGATAATTGAATTACGCAATTTTATCCACTCTCTGTATATATATATAGGCCAACTACAAATACTTGTATGTCGTTTTTCATGTAGTCCTTTACAAAATCAAATTTACATAACTTTTTTTGGTTTTTTCCTAAGTATCCAAGCCACAACTAGAAATATTCTTATTCCTTAGGTAAAGTAAGGGCGTGAAGTTGTGTATGTCTGTATATAACAGGTTAGAAAACAAGTCAGCAAATGCAAGGTTGTTCCTGCAGATTATAAAACTGGTCGCTATAAATATGATGTGTTATTTTATCATATACTGTGCGACGGATCGAGATACACATCACATCGTCGTCATTGAATGCTGCGTTTTTATGAATGTGCGCCCGCGCAGCCGCCCCCTCCGCACCCTGTGCGCTACACGTCCTGCGTCTTACGTCACGGGACACCATTCACGATGCGGCGTCGTCTATTCATGATAAATTTAATTAAATCTTACGCCTGTCAACTTCAAGCCGTGTCTGTTCTTATCAAGATATTTATCAGCGCTTTAATTCTTATTTCAAAAAGTTCCAACCATCCAAGTGACCTTCCTGGGTCGTCAACAGATTGTGGCTCTCTGACATCATTATATGCTCAGCCAATAACAACACTTGTTTTAGGTATTTAAAAGCAAACTATCACAGTAAATGGTAACCAGTTTAGGGCATTATACACAGTGCTATCTAGACCTAAATTAAGCATATCGTAACTAGCCTGTAACGGGTTCTAGAATGTGTATAAGCACACTTAGGCATTTTTTGTCAATCCCTACATATTATATATAGAAACACCTTGACTAGTGCAAATATACATATTCTTGCATACAAATATTTGCACTGGGCGAGAATTGAATCCGCGACCTCAGATCTATTGGTCGAACGCTCTATCGCTACGCTTCAGAGCTCGTCAAATCCTTGTATGTAGAATATATACAACTTTTAAGTAATCTGTGTCCAAACTACCTATAATTGAGCTGAGTGAGACGAAGTCGAGCGAAAGCTCCTCATACCAGACTTCAGGATTTTCTTTGTCACAGGTCTCCTATTAAACTACTAATCCAATCAGAACCAAATTTGGCAAGATTAAAGAGGTCAATCAGAGGAAGGTTTATGGATATATTTTGAAAAAAATTATGCTACCACACCGATGAATGATCACCGTTAAAAAAATTCCAGATGGAATTACTATAATAACCGCTCGAGACACTGTGACCAAACTTTACACGCTCAGAAAGCATTTCCAGAGTTGTGACTTTCAAAAAGAATTTTTAAAATCGGCCTTGCCACGGAGGAATGATCACTGTTCAAAATTTTCAAAATCTGATTCACGATGTCTCACTCAGCTCAACATTGCAAGCAGCGATTCGCCTTGCAGGCCTAGTGTTCTTAATACTTTACCTATAGATATATAAACTGAAGAAGAACATGGGATACTTTATATTTCAGAATAGCACTTCTCCGCGAAAAACGGTTGGGCGGAGCCGCAGACAGCAGTTAGTAAGATCTGTTTCAATAACTACTATGTTAGGCAAATAACTGAAGTACGATGTATCGGATAAGTTAATTGGTAGCAACAAGCATCAACAGCTGAGATGCGATCAGCGGCGCGCGCGGCGCTAACGACTGGTATCAACGATCTATTCAAATGGACGCTCTATAAATATTAATATGATCGTATTATGTATTCACAAATTTGTTTAATGGAAACACAACGATTGTTGTTTTGTTGTGCGGAGAGCGCGTTGTGTTCTCGCCTTAGGTCATGAGGCGAACATACAGGATGTTCCTCGTGATCCTCATGGTTTTTGGTCACTTCATTCATAAACTTAATTATAACTTGGACGAGAATCGTAACTCATGACATATGTAATCACTTAGGTACTATCATTAGGTACTATCCGTCCTCCATGAGCGCAGTCCTGGGGGTGGCAGGTGAGGCCGCCTGCCACCCCAGCAGAAGCAGGCCGGGACGGTGGGGCGACTAGCGCCCCTCCCCCAAACCGGGGCAAGTCGGTGGTTCTCCAAACCCGAGACGTCGTGCGGTTTTAGTCGGTTCAAGCCCGACATAACCGCCCCCGCTGCCCGGCGGGGATCCGAAGGGATTTCCGCACGAAAAACAAAAAGGTACTATCAGTATTATTGTTAGCTAAGAACCTTGAAGCATTCCACATAAGAGAAGGAATTACCAAGATCACATCCTTCAGAGCTTACCTGGCCAGCTTTTTGTAGAAACCACTTTGGAAGTGTTTCTCGCGCAAACTATTCAGTTTAGAATAAAATGATATTAGAAACCTCAATGTAATATTTGTTGACCTATCCATACCCCACACGTAAGGGTGTGATGAAAAAAAAAATTTTTGAGTTTCAGTTCTAAGTATGGGGAACCCCCAAAATTTATTGATTTTTTCTATTTTTGTGTGAAAATCTTAATGCGGTTCACAGAATACATCTACTTACCAAGTTTCAACAGCATTGTTCTTATAGTTTCGGAAAAAAGTGGCTGTGACATACGAACGGACAGACAGACAGACATGACGAATCTATAAGGGTTCCATTTTTTGCGATTTGGCTACGGAACCCTAAAAAATAAGTCATGAAGTCATATTTAACCTAACTTGCGATGCTGAATGTGTATGATTGTCTTGTGCTCAACAAAATCTAGGTAGGTAGTAGCAAAAATAATCTTTTTAGAACAATTAGACTTTATATTAATTAGATTTTGGTAAAAACCCAAAATAAATTCACATGAATTTTATAATTACTTTGTGAACATGATTAATGTATCTTTACAAACAATACATATAGAAGTTAATTATAAATCGTAGTATCTAAAATTTTTATTCAAATGCTATACATTTGAATTTTTTTTTTTTTTTAAATATTAGTCAACTTTTTAATAATAATAATGTTTGAGAAAATGTTCAATGTTATATTATATTTTCTTGTTTTCTTGTTTTCCCATAAAACCACATACCTAGGTATTTTACACTTAGATAAGAATTCCAGTATCAAATATCGGTTTTATAGAAAAACTAGGCAATAACATAGTAAACGGTTAATGGAAGTCACAGCAAAAATACCACTTCATTATTGCGTTGATCAGATAGTGTGTTTAATTCAAGTGTCCTGTATCAGCTAGCTAACTACGCCAGACTGTCCTCAATCTTGTCACGTTGACCTTCTCGACTATCAACGGAGATTATTCACAATTGACAGTTCAAACTGCCATTTAAGACAAAATTCGAGTTGTCACACAAGGTAACCCGAGTAAATGCCACTGTCTGTGTAGCAAAAGCGATCCCATCGGCAACCAGCAATCGATGGAAATGTTGCCTGGTTACGTAATGTGTCGATCGGTGACTGCGCATTGTTTTGTGTCCTAGGTAGCGCGTGTAGCGACTCACTATTGTGTGTGACGTAATCACTCGCCAGGGCTACTACCGCAGCGAAATTGTCAAAGTAGATATTTTAAGTACAAGTTTTCAACTCCTTTCCACGTTGAGTAACATTTTTGTATAATTTTACGTAGGTATTTATGTGTCATATATAAATAATTTGCATATATTACTTACAACTCATATACAGTGTTTAAAAAGTAAGGTGTAGACATGCATTTTGCAACATAATATATAATTTTCTTAAATTTTATTTTGTGTTATCTATTTTTTACATTTTAATGATGAAATTTGAAAGGCTAAGTCAATGATAATTCATTTGCATCCATATTCATGCCTCATAAACTTCAGAATTAATGATAATGCTACGATCTGTTTCTAATGAAACGTGAATTTTATTTTATTTGTGTTCAATAAAATGTAATAGTCGTAAAATAAAATTTTACATATTGCACTGTATTTCTTATTAGCTAGTTAGATTTCTACACAATTATTTAGAGTGGTGACGTATTTAAATCGCACAATCGTCAACCCTACATGCGCGGGCGGTGCGTGGGCGCACCCAGGCACCGCGCAGCCAACACAACCCCGCTCACCTTGAACGTTATATAGCTAAAATCTATCGGAGCTATGTGTAAAAATATCACCTCCGCATTTAGCCATAAACACCGAACACTAATGAATAATTCGACTATTAAGGTTTCGTCACACGCTAGACAAGACACGGCGGGGCCCGTGCGGCTCGCGACCCGCCGATGGACCATTTGACGAACGTCACATACCAACCACCCTTACGCGGCCGAAGTGCAAAGAGAAACAGCCTGTATTACTACGCCTTACGAGTATTTGTTTTAGTAATGAACATACCGAGTTTTAAATAATAAAATTTATTCATAAGCCGGCACTTACCATATTTGAGTGTGCGAACCGGCGTCCATATGTATGAGTGTTTAAGATATTCTTATTTATGGGTCTATGTCAAGGTCACGAGGCGCTTAACTGCGGTATCATCGCTTTGCATAATATCAAATTATTTATTCGCACCGCGCTAAACCGTCTGTAGTACGTTCAATTTGTAATTCAAATAAATTGTTAGCATTATTCCCGTGGCGGCCGGCTGTCATAATTGTAACGTGCGAGATTTTTTTCCTCTCGCTTATTTGAATAACTCGCGCGAGTCGATCGATTAGCATGCGCACGCGCTGATTTATGCGCGTTTTTAATTATTTAACGCGTCTCGGGAGACAGACAGGCAGGTTGCCCCGTTTTAGGATATTTAGCATATAGAGTCGTAATTGTTCGTGAATATTAATAATTTATGACCCATTTGACAAGAGCTGTTACTGTATTCTTTTGACGCGAGTACGCCGCGTCGCTTGCCGCCTTGCTGCCGCGCCGCTACCGCGCCGCGCGTGCTTCAAACTCATTTAGCGTAATGAATACGTCAAGTGGACATAATTCGCCCGTTTAACATACCAAGCTCCTTTATTATAATAAATAATGTGCACATAATTATAATTATTTAGTGCCAATGTTATAATTAAAGTTAATAAGAATGCACAACGAGGTATCGTGAAATAAAATGGAAGTAAGACTACGTCACTTATGAATGACGAGAATATCTCAGCTTAGATGGTTATGACTGTTGTAGCACAGGTTACCTAATAGGTTGTAGTTACAGATAAGACGATGATAGTATTTTAGGGCCACGATTAGGGCTGACTAATGACCCAGGGCAGAGCAAACTCACTTCATGAAATAGGTGTCACAAAATTAGGTCTCTGAATTTGGTGAGGTGACTTGGTATCGACAAAATATGTATTTTAAACAAAAAAAAATATCGGTAAAAAAAGAAATATATAAAAAATAAAAATGAAAAAAAAACACCACCAGCGACCAGCGTCACGTGACGCGACGAGCCCGTGACGCATGTGGTAGGCGTGCAGTCCTTCTCCTCGCAGTATTCTCCAAGCGGATGTGTAGGAAATAACTGAATCGCGACCAGCGTCATGTGACGCTGGTCGCTAGTGGTTTTTTTTAAATTTGTTTTTTATATATTTTTTTTTATTTTACCCGACATTTTTATTTTTGTTCAAATACATATTATGTCGATACCAAGTCATCACACCAAATTCAGAGACCTAATTTTGTGACACCTTATATATATATGTATAGAGTATATATTAGAATGCTTGAGAAGTATAAAACTGAATAAAATAATAGTTATGTTTATTACTAGCGAAATCTACGTGTAAATTTTCGCTGTCTTGATAGAGTCAGGTGGGCTGTTGTGTCGGAGTCGTTGAAGCGTGCTTCCTTGAGCCAATTAAAACAAGTCCGACATGCCTTCTCTACCTTACCCCCCCCCCCCCTCCCTCGCCCGCTAGACATACCGTCGCCCCGCGCGCTCCACACTCCACAGCGGCGACGTGCAAAAACATTG
Source organism: Cybosia mesomella (assembly GCA_946251805.1). NCBI lineage: Eukaryota > Metazoa > Arthropoda > Insecta > Lepidoptera > Erebidae > Cybosia > Cybosia mesomella. Next base: position 38,671,335 of record OX276393.1, read on the forward strand.
ATAACATAGTTAATATGTACTCAAAGGACGGGACACGAATCTTACTAGTATTATAAACGCGATAGTTCGTGAGTATGTATGTATGCATGTTTGTTGCTCTTTCACGCAAAAACGGCTGAACGGATCTGGCTGAAATTTGGTACAGGGATAGACTATAGTCCGGAATAACTCATAAGCTACTTTTCATCCCTGAATAGGTTCCCATGGGTAGCGGGAACGGGATCAGAATTCAACGGAGCCGCGGGCAACAGTTAGTTGCTGAATAATTTAGTCATAAATTACAAACAAAAATCAGTAAACTGAAAAGAATAATTTATTTCAAAGGTAGATTTTACAGCTGCTATTAGTTTGACTAATCACAATAAGAAACAGTACGTAATAAATACATATTTTGAATATTATTCATGCAAAAATAACAATAGGTAAAGTTATACACCAACATAACCCAGTACACGCCATTCGCGAATGGTGTCAACAACTTCTGTATTCGGTTACACAAAACGCCTAGAATTTATCCGTGGGAAAATGATGGTTAGGAGAAGCAATGTGACAAAACGCCTAACCTCAATTATCGACACGCCGCGCGCCGTGACTGTCTCCCTGCCTAACACCTCATTCAATTTAAATGAAGTACAGTTTACTGCCTAAACTTCCAACAGCTAAAAGACTGACAGTTAGATCTGCCCAGTGAATGGCAATGACACCGATAGGTGTGGCCGCGCGAGGGCATATCCCGCGTGCAGTTAAACTTCGGGATTTATGGGCCGATAGTCGAAATAAAAATGATATAGGTATAGATGTAAAGTGTCGGTAGCTTAGTGGTTAAGGAGTCGACCCTACGATCGAGAGGCCCGGGTTCGAATCCTGGCCATTACACTACCGAAGTGAACCCACTCCTAACACAAGCAATTTAGCTTAGCTGGAGGGGTTAGGGGGAATATTAGTAATTTCGGTTACTAATATTCTTTAAAAAAAAAACATCAATAATATATATTTTAAATCTACCACGATTTTATTCCGAATAAATTTAATTAGTGTCTTAAAGTCTTTATATATGTATCCATATTTCTCAAAGTAAAAGGACGAAAGTTAGTAAATATTATATCACTACACAAAACAATAAAGGGAACTTGTAAAATGTGTGCCGGCAGAAGTAAATGGCAACGTCTCTGCTTACCTCGGAAGGAGAAAGGTTTAAGTATATTGAAGAATGTTGTACTATTAAGATAACCAACAAACAGGCCTACTTAACGGTTGCAGTTACAACACCAGGTGTTACACATGCGTTGCTGCTCTGCACCTGCAGAGGGCGGGGGAAAGGTAAATGAGGAAGACAAATTGAAAGGAATGGAAGAAGGACCTCCGGTAGTCTCACCATGTTCATTAGTGGTGGTAGACGGGGGCAGCCCGTCGACCCGGCCTATCCGTTCTGGGATAAGTTTAATCATGGCTAGCATGAGGTATATCCTTGATGCAGTGATATACCCTGGAGATCCACTGGAAAAGAAACAATTTCAAGTGATGACCACGTCATTTAGCTGATTAGACAGAAGACCTGATCAAACTTGGAAGTGTTTGGACGGACGCAGCACAAAACTTAATAACTATCCAATGTAATATTTTGTACGTAAGTACGAACTTGAATATCTATGGCATATGGTCTATGGTATCTATTCTACTATCTCTTTGCCCGGTGTTTCCATTGAAAGCTTTGCGCGGAAATTACCCCCGTATCTAGTTATCTATATATTTATCTACAGTATACAGTATTAAAACGATTGGTAAAAAAATAAGTGAAATGCCACGTCGATATTAAAATTCCAACATATGCGTCCACGGCATTCTAGTTTTTTATATTTTTATGTTGTAGGCAATGGTCGTGTCGCTGTACAGCCATCTAAATTTTAGGTTTATCTGCGTAACGGCTACATAAAGATGGGTTGTTCATTGATGGCGCGACACAGCGCAGTAATCATGGCGGGGTGTACACGTGCGTTTTTTCTTTATACATTTGACATGCTTATAAGATCATTCGGTGTGCAGTGGTTTTCGCCACCAAAACTAATCAGATCAGCAGTTGACAGTACAAATGAAACCCACTATATATCTTAACTGTAGAATGTTAATATGGGCAATTCTTTATGTTAATTATTAGCAATTCTGTTTCGAAAAATACTTTAGTAATTTACATAATTATTTATTAATAGATCAATATATCAAACAACTATTTCAATAAATCACAACAGCTTATATACCTATCACTAATTTAAAAGAAAAATCTTAGCTTTTAATTACTTATATATCAAGTTTTGTCCTCTTATGTTTCTTATCTGTTGAATAGAATATATATTCAGTATTTACATATTTCAACAAATATTTTTGGTTATGTATCTAAATATAAATTTTGGTCTATAAACTGCGTAAAAGACGTACCTTTTTTTTTTTTCCGTGCGGAAATCCCTTCGGATACGCCGGGCAGCGGGGGCGGTTATGTCGGGCTTGAACCGACTAAAACCGCACGCCGTCTCGGGTCTGCAGACGCCGGGGTGTAAGGTTGCCCATAGAGCATATCCCTCGCACCCCGACTGACCCTGGGCCATCTCCGGTTTCGAGATGGCCCCTCGGGTTTGGGAACCACGGTGTCCCCGTCTTGCCCCGGTTTGAGGGAGGGGCGCTAATCGCCCCACCGTCCTAGCCTGCTTCTGCTAGGGTGACAGGTGGCCTGACCTGCCACCCCCAGGCCTGCGCTCATGGAGGACGGAGGTCGTTAAGCGTGCGTAAAAGACATACCTAATCAGTGGCTGTCTTTCAAAGAACGGTCAAGGAACATCACTTTGCTTCTAAGTTTCTCCTTTTCTTTGTTATATGATTTCTTTTCCAATTGAATACAATCTTTGTACCAGTTTATATTCAATTGACGGCCTCTGTGGCTTAGCGGTAGTGTATTCGACTGCTACGACAGGGGGCGCGGGTTCGATTCCCGCTCAGTGCAAATATTTGTATGAATGAATATGTCTATTTGCATTGGTCTGGGCATTTCTATGTATAATATGTATACAAAAAAAAAGTATATAAGTTTGTTTGCTCGCATTCTGGAACCCATAACACAAACTAGTTAAACTATTCTTACTTTGGGTCTGGAAAGTGCTTTCTAGAATGTCGTAGAATATTTATTTATTTATAATTAAAATGTCTCTTATATTTTTCTTTTTTTTTCTAACATTATCTATTTTTTTATTTATCACCGTATCTTTTGGAATACAGATAAGGAGTTGATATCTTTGCTGGAAAATACACTTTAAAGAAGTGAAAACTTACAGCACATCCACTCCTAGCACAAAGCTGACAATAGATTGAAACATAAAAATAATCGCCGTGTCTGGTCAGACCTCCTTTTTCCTGCTTTTGACAATAAGTAGCCTGTTTTTTTCTACTTATGTATAATAAAATTCATTTCTATTATATTCTACAAACAGACATACGGTTACATTCCTTTGCCATTGAGGTTTACAGAGATCACATCTACTACTCGCTACATCTCCTTCCATACGTGATCTCCGGTACTCTAGGCCTGATCTTTCTTAACTACTAATATTGCCAGAGCGTCTTAACGGCAGCGTGTCACCCACTGGTATATGCAATCCTAATGTTTCATATGTAGGTAAGTAATCTAATGCGTAGGATCATTGCAATAAGGCGGCGGTGTCTATCGTCCAATGCTGCCTACAGCATCTGCGGACTATAGACAGTAAAATTGTGAAACAGCCCATCTTATTGACCATTAATTTATGAGCAAGTGGGTCGATATTTGTAGTACAATGCTCCGTTGTGGGGCAGTCCTATTTTAAAGCTGCTGTTGTTATTGAATTCATTGTTGAAGTAGAAATATGGCATTTATAGTTCCTTGAATAAAGTATATTGATAGATATAAACGTCAAATGCCTTGTATCGGGTTCGATATATGTATGTATATATAACTTTTTTATATTTCAAAGGCAGCAAAGAAGCAGGTGCATCATATAATAAACTCACACTCATGTATCCCCGAAAAGGTTAGCTGTATGTTATGCGCCTACACTCCTCAGAATTATTTTCATAGTCAAAGTCAAAAACCATTTATTCTGTATAGACCACCAATACGGCACTCACAAAACGTCATAAAAAAAAATTAATCTAATGTTTGGCAAATGGACCACCGGTTCGAAACGCGGCCCTGTCCTGAGAAGACTCCGGCAAGAAACTCAGCGGGCTGTTTTTTTATTGGTCTATTTACAAACATATTTACTTAACCTAAGTACAATATTTCATTTGAGTAGCATAGAGAGAGAGCAAACAGTCATATCCAAGCTTGTTTGTCGTCTAAATAGTTGAATTTTATAGTAGCCTTTTTGGCAGAGTTTACTTTTGATTTGGCTTTTAAATTTATGAAGAGGTAGATTCTTCATTTCACTAGGAAGCTTGTTGTAGAAGCGTATACAGTTACCCTGAAAGGAATTACTAATCTTGTGGAGTCGACTATTACAAACCACAAGATTGTTTTTATGCCTTGTATTTACGTTATGTATATCACAAAGCTTTAAAAAATAGGAAATATTTCTTCTAACATACAAAAGATTTTCAAAAATATATTGGGAAACTACAGTTGAATGTTTATTTCTTTGAACTTTTCTCGGAGGGAGATTCTTGGGCCCAACTTATAAATTGCCCGCACCGCCCGCTTTTGCAGTACAAAGATTGTATTTAAATCTGCGGCATTACCCCAAAGGAGAATTCCGTAGCTCATAATACTATGGAAATAACTGAAATAAACTATTCTAGCGGTATCTATGTCTGTTAAAGTCCTAATCGTTTTCACAGCGTAGGAAGCAGAACTTAACCTACTAGCTATTTTTTCAATATGTGATCCCCACTGTAATTTAGCATCGATACTTAAACCTAAGAACACGGTTGATTCCACAAGGCTCAACTACTGTCCATTAAGTTGTACATTGGTTTCCACCTGTGTAACATTAGGTAAGGTGAATTTAATACATTTGGTTTTTTTTCATTAAGGCAAAGATTATTTATATTAAACCAATGATCCACTCGTGAGATTGCGTTGTTCACTTCGTCATAATTATCTAATTGTCTTTTAATTTTAAATATTAAGGAAGTATCATCAGCAAACAAAACAATACTATTTTTATCCCTTACGTAGTAAGGGGGGTCATTTATATACATTAAAAATAAAAATGGTCCAAGTATCGAACCCTGTGGAACGCCCATCGAAACCAAAGATCCCACCGAACGTGTACCGTTCACATCGACCCTCTGAATTCTATTGTTTAAATAAGAAGTCAAAAGGTCGAGAGCCTTGTTCCTTATTCCGTAATAATCTAATTTCCTGACCAATGTATCAGGTGGACGCAATCGAAAGCTCTGGATAGATCGCAAAAAACACCTAATGCATCCTGCTTATCCTCCCAGGCCTCGTAAATACATTTCAATAACTCTATACGAGCATCCTTCGTTGATCGTCCTTTAGTAAACCCAAACTGTTTATCATGAAATAATTTATATTTATTAAAATGGGTTAGCATCTGGTCTAGAATTAATTTCTCAAATACTTTACTCAAGGTTGGCAACACAGAGATGGGTCTGAAATTCGAGGGATCTGAGGCGCTGCCCGCCTTGAACAAAGGTATGACTTTACTATGTTTCATTAAATCAGGAAATATACCGCTACTGACGCAGTCATTAAACACAGTCGCTAGATGGGGAGCAATGACATCAATGATGCTTGAAACAGTTTTGACTTATAATCCCCATAGGTCCACCTAATTCCCTTTGATCCCAAGTAAACCAGACGATGGCAATGGGAGATTGCCATCATCTGGTTTATTTGGGATCAAAGATGGAAAAAAATAGATTTGAAGAAGTGAAAACCAATAACTGTAGAAGCCATGAGGGTCGTGTCCCAGGGCTGTTCCTGGCGACTAAGCCCTTTTATTTCACGGTGGTTTACAGAAATATATACGTTTGAAAAACATAGATATGGTACATTATCTTAGAAAGAAATCAGAGTGGTCGCACACTAGATACTTGAACCTTAATTGTATATTATAATTCGATCCAAGTGACTTCACGTTCCCCAAATGCATTATTAATAGAAACTTTCGAAACTGGATGTCCGTTTGGATTCCTCGCGATGTTTTTTTTATGTTAACGTGATAATTTATTCTTTGAGTTCTGCAGCCGTATAAGTAAAGTTGTCATACAATCTAGATTATCTAAAAATCAATTAAATTTCTGGACACATTTTTATTATTTTTGACACTATTTGATTTTGATTGATTCCTGTATTTTTATTTAATAATTAATTATACAAATTTCATTGTTATTTCGTTTTTAATTTTAAATTTTAAATACCTAATTATTAATTATACAATTTTATTTACACATTATATGACATCTCCATTTGACATCATTTCTTTTGTCGTTTTTTTATTTCAATTTTATTTATAATTATTAATAAAATTCAATAATTTCAATTTTATTTTATTGTTAATTTCAAATTATTTCATTAATACTATTAATTTCCATTTGTATTATAATACTAACATAGTTGTAAGTAAAAATTGTTACTTACCCCAATATAAGTCAAAGTTGCTCGAAATAAAGAATTTATTATTATTATTCCCATTAAAGTACTTCACGCCTCCCCCCTAGTTTGGGAGAGGCGGCTAAATAACCGAGGCGAGGTGGGTAACAGTCGGCCGGGGCGTTAGGGCGATTGGCAGAGGAACCGCCGGACTATTCGAGCATTGTCGAGCAAGACCGCTTTCTGCATCTTGACCGCCACCGACTTCCCATCGATCCCGAGCCTCTCAAGATGGACTGAGAGGCTGATTGGAATCAAACCATTCGGTGAGATCACAATTGGGACTATTTCTGTGGACCCCACCCTCCATATGTCGGTGACCTCGTGCGCCAGGTCCAGATATTTGTTATTTTTATCTGCTTCGGCGTGGACGAGGTTCTCGTCATAGGGGATAGTGATTTCTACAAGAAATACCCGTGACTGTGCCCGGTCCATCAGCACGATATCAGGCCTATTCGCTAGAATAGTCCTATTCGTGATGATGGACCGGTCCCAGTAGAGTTTGGCGCGGTCGTTTTCGAGTTTTATTATTTATTAAATTTTTTTTTTTAGTTTTGAGTTTTATTATTTATTAGTATTATCACTAAATCCGATAAACTCCCGCTATTTATATTTCAGTCTAGAGTTGACAGACATTTAATCGTGGAAAGTGGAATTAATTTCTAAAACGAAATCGCAACAAGGTATTTCCTTAGTTTTAGATAGCGGCTGAACAGTTTACGGCAGAATCCGTCAGTAATTATGTTAATTTAATTGATTTCATTAATATAATTAAAAAACTTGTCCGAATACTAAGATTATTGTAATTATACTATTATTTAATTTATTCCCATTAATTGTGTCTGGCCGACGATGTTATCATTATCATCGGTAGGTATGTACCATATTGGTTTGAGTAGGTATGTACATTTTTTTTTCACGAAAATAGTGAGGTAAAAATTTAGACATTATTATAGCGAAAAAGTAGAGCTATTAATATTATCATCCACCTGTCACCCAAACCTGCTTAATAGTGTGGCATTTTCCTTGAATAGTTACTATAAATACGCATGTTATACAGTGCCATTTAAATCCAAACTAAGCATAGCTTGTTATATGGGTTCTGAAATGCGGCTGAATATAACTACGCGGGTGGAGTCACGGGCATCAGCTAGTGAGAGTATAAATATTTTATTTTCTTTATTTATGTAAGAAGTATCTAAATTTGGCACCCTAGGTTCCAAACTACTGAACCTATTGGTTTTTTTTATAGGTATATGAGAAACACATATGCATTGCACGTAACAGTGAAAGGCTCCACCACGATACCACATAATAGGCACAGTAGGCGACATAATATATATCGAGCGACATTTATCCGAGGGGATTCCCGTCCAACTGAGCAGTCCGACTGGGGAAGTACCTCCGCCCTACAGAATACCGCGGCCATAATAACCTCGTGTTGTGTTCCCGGCGGTGAGTAGGGTAGCCAGAGCTCACTGAGAGTTTTTGTGCTGTCAGAGGGAAGAGTCTTCCTTCTGACAGCACAAAAACTAAAAAAGAAGGGAGAGGTGGGAGTAGCCTTTGGTCTTCCCGGAAGACTAAAGGCTATTCCTGCTTTGCAATTTCTTTTTTTTTAGGGTCGGCAGCGCGAGTGTGACGCCCCTGGTGTTGCACACGTCCATAGGCCACGGTGACCGCTTCCCATCAGTTGGGCCGTGAGCTTGTCTGCCACATGAGTAGTATAAAAAAAAAAAAAAAGGTAAAGTATAAATGAAAGCCAGTATATATCTTAACGGGAGAGAGTAATATAGGCAATTCTTTATGTTACTTATTAGCAATTCTTTTTAGTAGATGTAATAATATATCCCGAGCGACATGTATCCCCGGCGACATCAGGCGACATCGCCCCGCGTTGCCCGATGTCTTGTCTCCGTCCAATCACATCGGCCACTCCGTCCAATTACAAGCATCTTAACTTGTTGTGACATCTGGTAGCTTAAAAAACGATGATTTACTATTTAAGGTTTAATTTAAAAATCCATTGACGGGTGGCACTCGACTCCGCGTGTTCCCATATTCGCGTCCGTGAGTGATGTCTATGTAAGTGCTGCTGGAACGCGCATTGTACGGAGCTAAGTTCTGTATGTATTTGGTGATCACGTCAAGATACTCGTAACATATAGGAAAGTGCTTAGGAAAGGAATAATCATAGTGTAGCAGTTTTATTTTAAACTAGCTGATGACGCGGCTCCGCCCGCGCGTAGGTCGGTTATCGTTTTTTTGGTCATATCTGCAGTTCTACTTAACCAATTGGAATCAAACAAACGGCAAATTTTAAGCCTGACTAAGACCTTTCTAACAGAAAAAACTAGCATCAAAATCCTTTTAATGGTTTTGGCGTCCATAGCGAACATACAAATAAACAGACAAGAATAAAAAAAAATGTTTATGATCAGAACCGTTCATTCTCAAGATTTTTTTAAAATGTCTGCAATGTAAAGACACAACTATGAGTGAAGTATGTAAACATTATTACCCATAACTGAATTCTTTAAAAAAAGGTAATAACAATCAAGTTTAAATATTTTTTTACTTTTGGCAACACCCGGGATTCTACCCGCTCACCGACGCGACTGGATAGAGCCTTCACAGCATGATCGTTTCCTGGGCACCTTCGGTATTTCTAATTAAAACTAATTGACTAACCAAACTTCGATAATGAGCCGGATTCCCACCACGTGCAAAAACTGCGCGAACAAAGTTTGAATGTTTGTGAGTCAAGTTCCAGGTGATATATCACAGCATAAAAAGTATATTGTATATTTGTAGTATAGTGTATATATATTCATTATTTTATAGAAAATCAGTTTACTAATAACAATAAATCAGAATTATCAACGTCTAAAACTACACGAAATAACAATCATGAAAGAAGTGTTGCCAGTTGCAGGTTTAAAGATAGCTGACCACTTACAGAATGCAACTTACATTCTGTAAGTGGTTACTAAAGGTCTACGCTGAGTCGTGCATGCACACGCTATGCTGCTGCTGTTTCGTGCCTGCGTTAGGCAGGTAACGCGTTACACGATTTCGATGCAGCGCAGGTTCTTAATGCCAGGAATAGTGAAATTATATCCTGTCAAAACTGTCACAAGTATCTGTGACAGTTGCCATAGATATTCGGTACTTTCAAACCTTGTGACCAACTGGCTCCACCGCTGAGGAGTTCCTAAATAAAACTTTATGCTGTTTAAATTGTTGAGTCCATAGCCTGAATCCCATTATTTTTCAAATAATTCAGTGAAATTCACATAGGTTAACACTGAATTTAGTTTGTGAATAGTGCAAACCGCACCACCACCACCGTGCACGATTGCGAAAAACCCTCCATAGTAATCCAATTTCGGTTTGATTGCGTTCAGGGGTCAGCAAGTGCATAGCCGGGCAGGGGGATTGTGGTCGCAGCACTAGTGGGACCGGTGGGTGTCACGCGGCACGACGACAATCCTCTTCTGATGAGGCCGTCAAGCTGAGGGCCACCATTGTTAACATGGTACGTGTATGTAATGGTGACCCTCCTTCCTGAGACTTTACCTTCAGCTTACCATCAGGCGAGGTGAAGTCAAACTGACGTGTCCTAAATCTAAAAAAAAAAAGTACGATCCTCATTGCTTATAAATTAAATCACGATCCGCACATAATATGATCATTGTTACAAATAGCAAAATGGAGATTAATATCGTGTTTTAAATATTCATTGCGTATCGTTTGCGTGTTAGATAATTTATAGAATACGTCATAGTTTGCGTGCTTTTTAACTACACAGCGGATGAATGTATCGAAATCGGGTAATGCGTGCAGACATGCATAATTATGTGGTTCGAGACGCGGGAGGCAGCGGAAATTACATGCTGCGGTGTAAAGTGCAGAATTGTAATTAAAGTAAGTTTTGAATTGGGTTAATAAAAAATAATTTGGTTCATTTATACACAAGCACCAACTTATGCTATGTAGCATAATAGCTTCCAGAAGCTTCCAAAAATTACTTCGTCAAGTGTAGATTTAATTTTAATTTTACTCCCTAAAACTGAGTGTAAACTTTGCAACGTTCAAAACTCATTCTATTGGACTAAATAAAATTAAAAGTTAAATGAGCAAAGTTAAGTAGTATATAAAAGCATGAATACTTTTTTAAACATCACACTTTTTTCCTCCTATTTTTGTAATTTGAGAGTCAACTTCGATCATTGAATATATACAAGTAAATGTAATCATAAAAATTAAACAAATAAAATCGCTAAAAGTTTATAACATACGCACCATCTATTCGCAGCCGACATCGTTTTTGCGTTCGCAATTATATTGAATCGATCGATATTCATTTATCGAGTAGTGTAGAGAATCTCGCACCTACACAGTTTTAGCTGATCTGTACCTCTGTCTTATACAGGGTGGATGAATTGTATTGAGGTTTTAATAATTAATTCATCATAAACTATCAAGAGATAGCTTTAGTGATGAGACTCTGGTAAGGTCTAAAGCAATAATAACAAAAAGACTGTAATCAACGAAGGCTAGAGCAACTGAATCTGGTTTACTTATTTAGTGAACTGCTGGTTGCAAAGTCTTAGCATTCAACAAAACATTCGCACGTAAATATTTGATGCTGTCCGTCCTTAGTACATCTTAGATTAATGGGAATAATAAATAATGGAAGTGGAAGTACGTGTGCCTGTACTCCCTAATTAGCTCTTTTCTTATGAGTGATGAAGGCTAATTGGACAGGTAAAACTATTACAGTGCTATTTAGTACATTTTTGTATAACACAATTAGATGGATTAGTTCAAGTTGCGAAGCAGACAGCCGAAGGTCTTTGACCGAGCGGGTCTCGCGGCAGGCCATATACGGCTCTGCGGAGGGTGCCCTATAATTATATAAGGCGTGTTGTTCAATATTTTCACAGCATTTCCCAGCCCGCTGTAGCGCACCCAACGGTCCGGAACACGCCGCAAAAACCGACACCGCATCACGGTCAAATGAAGATGTGTAATTACTTGTTTTTTATTAAAGTTATCGGTATTTTTTACTACCATATATGGTGTCTGCGAGCCAATGCCCGTTTACGTTGGCTGGTCTTCAAAATAACAAGTCGACGTGAACCAGCCTCGAGAGAGTCCACCGCACTCATAAACACTAGGTTTTATTCTCAACATTTCTATTATCTGCTCCCTGGAGGCCACCGGTTACCGCTCGCTAAAGAGCCGCTTATAATATTTAGGTACATGTTTATTATTATAACTTGTAGCGATAAGAACTATACCTTATAACCTTCTTTAATTCTCGTCTGCACTATCGAAAGAGTCCTGCTCAATTAATTTCGCTCATAAGTAGTGGACGCCGTCGTAAACAAGTCACAGATACCCTATAAATGGTATCGAGGCAATCGTGAAGCAGACATTCGCGACGATACGACTTGAACGCTGCATTGCGATAGGCATTAATATTTTACAACAAAATACCAATTTTCCTTCAAATCGCCAATAAATTATTTCGCCTGGAGGTGCGCCTGCGCCGCCGACCGAGACGCGCCTCGTGTTAATAGCGGACGGGACAAAAAACATTGGTAAATGAAAACAGCGAACAGTTAGGTACTATACAAGTTGGTCGGACGTTTAGGGACCCCCGCCGCGGGGCTCAGACCAGATCGTCTGCGCCTGCGCTGGTTAGATGCAGTAAAATAAAACGGATATCAGCGCATACCAAAACATATTCTAAGAGGCAAAAAAATAGGAATTATTTTACGGAAATTTATAGTAACCATTTTTCTTGTGATCGCGCGGATATCAAGGTGTCCTACACCACAAGAGTAAATTCTTGCTCACCTTCTCCATACAGTCAATGCCAACGTAATTTTTTAATGTAGGCTTTCAACGTGCTTGTTACTATTGCTTAAATATATGACATTATTTATAATTCCAGCCTCTATCGTAGCGGTGTCGTATCGCTAGCAGGTGGACAGTATCGAAGCAAAAGGAGTGACAAAACTTATCAAGGTGAGCCAACACATTAAACAAATAATTTGCAACTGATTAAAACAGTGATGTATCAGTGTGGCGCCATAATTGGTTATAAATGAGGCAAGAAGATTTTTCTAAAGGTCACTTGTGTTTTTATTGAACTAATTATAATATGTCAACACTAAAAATATTTGGTTGTAAACTTTATTTCCTTATTGTTGTTATGTTAAAAAAATGTTGAGCTTTTTGAAACTGGATCAATCTTCATACCGATGGATTTGTTACCTTCTTAAAAAGATTGTGTTGGCCTAGAAGTTAACCCGGTAACTCACAATTTCGTCGAAGTGCAGCTGTTTTTGCACAATGGCCACAACGACGACATGTGCATGAGGCACAAGCATTTTCTGGAGAACAGTAGTTCACTTACACCGTATCCCCGTTACATCAATATAGGCTCACTTACAATGGAAATGACATTACACAGCATAAACCTCACCTCAATATAACCTTACTTATAGGAATGGCTTAAATGAATATGAATCTGTTTCATTTTGTTTTTTATATTTTATTGTTTATTTTAAACATAAATATTATAATACTTCTTATACAATACAATGAAAGAGTATAAGGCTATTCAGATCATATTTCGTACAATAGTTATTTGGTAGGTAGTTCATAATTTTCAATTAAATAGTACTTTTTTTTTCGTGCGGTAATCTCCTCGGATACCCCCCCCCCCCGCCGGCCAGCGGAGGTGGTTATGTCGGGCTTGAACCGACTAAAACCGCACAGCGTGTCGGGTCTTCAGACGTCGGGGTGTAAGGTTGCCCATAAAGCATATCCTAAGTTTATTCATGCTTTTTCTAAAGATTTAGATCGGAAAAGAGAACATCTAGAACGGGACTTGAACCCGAATTATTCATGCTTAATTAAATTAGTGATTGCCTCTCCTTCAAGATAAACCCAGTACTGACACAAAACATGTAATTTTGTCCGAGAGGATAACGTTCACTAATAGATATATGTGGACCACATTACACTAAGCACTGATATGAACAATTATGTCTTAAAATATGAGACCACAATGAAACCGTCGCTCGAAGTTGGATCAACAAGCTCCAACAAGTTGATCTTTAAGGAGTGCCTATGGGGTGAATGGTTTCTGCTAGGATATTATTAAAATGGCCTGGAACGAAGTGGAAATTACTCCAAGTGGGTCTATTACCGCACGTAACACAGAAGCTCGCTGTACCCGTATTAGCTCAAGCCCGAAGCGAATCTCGTCAGTACTGGTGAACAATATGGTACACATTTTGTATGATTTTTGAGAGTGTGGGCTTTATGTGCCTTTCTTTCAATTATCCCATTCTCCTTTTTTCCCTTAAGCTTCTCCTTTGCAAGTGACAACTCGTGCCGTTGGCTTATTTACTAACATTGTGGAACGAAGACTTTTTTTCGTCCACATACATACACTCATGCCTAGGGTAGGTAGAGACAACAGCCCAGGAGTTGCTTCGGCCCCCAAGATCTTCGGCCAACCTCACTTGCAAGCCGGTACATCAGCTGATTAACGGGCGAGGGTCTAGCCCAGGCTTTTCTAGGGTAAGGAAGTCTGGCAGTCGCCCATATAAGCCAATATAAACCAATAATTGAGGAATAGGAGAATGGATTCCGGACTCCAAGTTTAAACTTTGTATGCATACGGGTTTAGAGCTTGGATGATGATGAAGTATTACCTCAGACCTTATGGACAACATCGTTCTCAAGAATTCTGAAATATATTGTAGCTATACGTAATACATGGAGGTTGCATTGTGTCCTTGACCTTTGCGCAAGAGTGGTCACGTGTACCCAGTGGCACAAAAAATTGTTGACAATATTTCCACTTGTCTAACTGCGTAAGTTGCTGTTTGGAAAATACTTAAGAGATCGGCAGTCTAAACACCTTTTAAGTGCCTATATGATCTCAAAAAAATTAATATAGACTAATACACACAGACACATTTGAAGCTTGGACCTTGGACATAGTTATGTTAGTAAGTATATAAAAAAGTATTAGTCAAACAAAGTTAATAGCGTAGATGCGATTCTTCCGATTATAGAAATACAAGTTTAACTCTAAACTAATAACAATAAATTTGACTAGACATTTTCGTTCAAAATCACCATGAGCCAGTTCTAAACACATTATTAAAATTATATATCGCAGTGGGATTGTCAAGTTACTGTTCAGAGACGTTGTCAAGGGGAATAGCACCATATGTTACTACGTTTTATGTTTATAGGATGGCAAATGGCCGTGCCACCTACCTGTAGGTATGCGGACGACCATTTCGTGGACATCGGCGACCTTCACAATGTTAAGATTTCTTCGAGATAATACGGTACATAGCTACTGGTATATTTTTATGTCAAAATTTACCTCAAATAGCTAAAAAAAGGCCTTGGAACCTGTTTATCGGAGAGATCTCTAAAGAGTTGAAACAGATATTAAATGTAATAAATCCATAAAACAATTATGAAATAGCAATACTTATTTAACTTGGCTAATTTGATTTTCACATTTTTATTTTAGAGGTAACACAAATAGAATGGGCAAATATCGGAGACGCTCAGCCGATGGGTACTGTCAGAGGCTATACAAGCGGGCGCGAGCGCGGGCGCGGACGCGGGATTGAGAGTTGCAAACCAGGAGCGCAAACAATATAACACAAAATGTAAACATCAACACACTCGTAAAAAGTAAAACCACAAAAGCAATGAGTGGCTGGGCGTGGGCCGACAACATTCAATTATACGCCTTTAACACTTATAAACCGTCAAATTAACATGTCATGAATATTATTTAACTTTTCTCAATTATGTAAATACGATTGCAATTTGTAAAGTTATGTTGCCCTAGTATTAAGTGAAGAGCAATAACTGCGGGCGGATCTTTAACACAAATTTGCATACATTACAATACTTCATTCATACAGTAAACTTGTGTGCGCAGAGAAAAAATATACACACCCGGAAAAGAGAATCAGATCGGCGCGTGCGCAGCCGCCAACCGAACCTCGTGGCGCGAGATGACACTCTCAATATTCAAATCGTTATCTTATTACCATTTTAAGGCAGTGAATCATATCACAGTGTCAAAAAAAGCAAGGTTTTTTATTATCTTATTTGTTATGGATAACGGAATGTTATTTCAACAGGATTTTAATACGTCTTTTCTTTGTCACATATTGTTGCCTTTTGTTCCGTCATCATCTGATGAAGTAGCTAACACACTGTTACGCTGTCGGTTCACACACACCCTCACCGATGGCCAGGAAGCTGAGAGCCAGTGCAAAACCACCATGATATATTCACATCTGATAGTTTTAGTGGATTGATTACGAATGATTGACGGTCTTTATATTCAAATGATGTAATCTTTGTACACTTTGTATTATCATATTAAAACAATGAATCAATTTTGTATTGTAAGTAATACGTTATACAGTTTTACGATCGGTTCTTATTTGTTGTTCGAATGGAATTGAGATTTATGATGGATTTTAAGTGTTCTCGTTACATTTACATACAAATGGTGATGAGTAAAGTGTTAGTTTTGGCTAAAAACGATTAAGTATATTAATTTAAAAACTACCTGCACCATGCCGCGTTACCCTATTAATAAAAGAAGATACAAAAAAACAAAAGCATCGTTTGAAATATCAAACATTAAATGATGAATATGTTTTAAGAAACTTGATTTTGAAATATGTTTTTGTTCGAACCCCTGTTATTGGCATTTTAAAAGGTTCTCATAAATCAATACTATTTAGAGGCTTCAGTTTATAGCTTCGCGTGGCGTTCCGCAAGTTAAGTACTTATTTGATTTTTGTGCAACATGTCACCCAATAAGTCGTTGGAACATGTGTGAGTCGCCAAATTTTAAAGCTACTGCTCACAAATTTTAAGAAGTAGCTTTTACGTTTTCCAATATAGTGTTAATAGAACCACATTCTTATAGAAAGTACATTTTCTACACCGTAGGAGGCATCGGTAGTGGCGTATCTTCACGGAATAGGCACGCAAACACAGATATTTAACGACTATTAGAAAACGGACCGTTATGTTAAACGACTTAAGATTTTTGTCTTGAACCATTATTTTATAACCTTCCGTGAGAAAAATACTACTAAAATAGAAAATACTGTATTAGGTAAACAGGAAATCAAAGCACAGAGGCAGCCAAGTACTATGATAATTCAAGATACGGTGTGAGACATGAATTCGAAGCAGGCAGTAATATTTTTAATATGTTATGTTATGTTAGTTAATGTATTTGTGGTGAAGTGGTAACAGGTTGGTCATTTGTCGCCCATCATTAACGCACGTGACGCGTTTCCTTGTGGGTGTGGTAGCAGATCTCCTTGAAATGCGCATGCCGCAACATGTACACACATACATATTATGGATTTTGATAGGTTTGTGAGTAAGTAGATTCTATTTTTTGTCTATTTAAAGAATGTATCTTAAGCCAATAAGCCTAATATTATATACTGGCATAAGAAATGTGACGAATGAATGTGAAGCGTAACAATGGGTATTCAACCTGTTCAACATGGGTAGGTGTTTAATGGACCTAAAAGAGAATGAATGTGGCTTAAAAATAGAATGATCAAGTGTCAAATACCTCCTGTATATGGACGATGGGTGACGCTAGCATCGCCTGCCAAGGATATAAGACATGTTAATCATAACTAATGAGGTCTTTACATAAAAGGTTTGTAAGTGACTCTAGAAAAAAATAGAGAGCAAGATGTTGATAGAAGAGTTAATACGAATAATATGGTATAAAGCATCTTATACTATATTTTTATACTATACGGCGATAGCCCAGTGACGTACGTAACGGATTGCGGAGACGAGGTCTCGAGTCCGATCCCCAGTCGCCCCGAGCACACATCTCTGACTTTTCGTAGTTATGTGTGTATTAAAAATGTTAATTATCGCTCGCCTACTAATGTGCCCGGTAGATGGCAATAGGCTCGCCCCCAATTACATTCGGACCTAAACATAACTGGCGAATCGTGTGTGTGTAATACACCTCTGCCTACCCCTTCAGGGATACAGGCGTGAAGTTATGTTTATGTAGGTTATGTATACCATATTTTCATTAATTTACTCTGCATGCTCTCCAGAATCTATACAGATGAGGACAAAACAGTGCAGTGCATTTTAGTCTTCTAATTGTAAACTGATTTCGTTTTTCATCTTAGTAACGGTTTTTACAGATCAATAAAAAAAATGAAATCAATAGTTTTTTTCGCATCTTCGATTTTGATTCGATGATTATGTTTGGATTTCAAACAATGTTTAAACCCTAGTATTCCTAACACAGCAAGGTTAGGGATTCATGGTGGGCTGATTCTACCTACACCCACGTATACAAGAGATTGTAAATTTTTGAAAATAAAATAAATCAGACCAGATAAATAGTTACTGCGTAAGTAGAATCAATGCTGTGGAAATGTCTCTCTAACATTTGCCATGTATCCTCAAATGATAGATTAAGCACCAGTGTCATAAGAAACCATTTCAGAATGGTAGATGTTGTTGAAGACAGGTTTGAGACGTACTTAACATCGAGGATTTGTCCATTCACATTCTTCTTAATTCATATTACTATTTTCATGACTCAGTATTGAATCATCCCTTATTAATCACTTTTGTCACTACAAAGCAAACGGTCTATCATCACTGCAGTCGAACTGTATTCATGGCGAATGTCGCTGGTTTATTCGCTCTCATTGGTTCTTCGCTAAGTGTGTATACGACATAACATGAACATTTGCAATTCAAGATGTTAGTGACCTCCGCTGTTCAATCTAGATTCATAGGGGATTACAAAATGATGTTTTTCTAACCGAACCAGCGAATTCGGAGAATGCAAAGGGGCTATCCAAATACCTGACAATCGATAATTTATTTGCAATTTTGGAGAATCGGTTTTCATTTCTCGTTTATAAACTTTGTGTCGCAATGTTTTTGAGTGAAATATTTTGGAAAGTTTGGTTTACTTTCTTTTTAAAGAAATAATTAATATTAATGATATAAATTATTTGTTTGAAAAGAAAGTTCGCGTTTTTATTTAGAACACTATCTAATATACTAATCTACGACTTGTACTAGGTATTTGATTACTATTTTCTATTCGTTTCGATTAAAAGTGATTTAAGTGTTCAGATAATTTCCAACTATTGAAGATTGAAATTGATCTTGATAAAGTAAAAGAAAAGTTAGTTCTAATTGATGCATCCATAAGTTTTTTAACTAGTGTTCGTATATCTTAAAGACACGACAAGTGAAAGTTACGAAAGAACCTTATCCACAACATTACATCCTCCATTAAATATCTCACAAACCACATAAACTCACGAAACAAACTACTGGTACTGGTACACTAGTCATATCAGTTACGTATACTGACATTACTAGTGTTTTAAATTTAGTAGAACTCACTCCCTAAAAGTGCCGTACAAATATGTAGTATAATAGGTACGTATAATGGTGTATGCATTTAAAATGATTAATTTAAAAAGTACCGATGCGGTTAATGACTAAAGTCAGTAAACACTACACGTATGACAAAGTACACTATCGCTGGTATTTTCAGAAACAGACTGGTCTGATATTCTCGAAGTTCTGTCATACTTACCGTATCGGCACCCCACTTGTTTAGTGTACGATCTGACGGGTGTATTGTCTGTGAGAAAGATATTTGTGAAGGAAATGCTACGAAGATATCACAAACGAGCTGTTCCTCTATTACCTAGTATGCAAAAGCGTAGAGAACGATGCCCTGTGCCTCGTACTAAATCTACATTTGCCCAAAGGCACTACAACTTTTTAGCTCCTCACACGTATAATAAATGTGATAAGGTTCATAAAGTACGTAAATTAAATAATAAAAAATTTAAAAGTATTGTATCTGAATGGCTAAAATCCATGGACTATGACTCTGTAGAGAATCTGGTAACACCGACACAGCTATAGTTCACACACGCACACACACACACACACACACACACACACACACAGAGACACATACCACACACAAACACACACATACACACACACACACATACACATACACACGCATGTAAGCATGATTAGCTATAATTGTAAGCTTAAAATTTTAGTATACATATTAATTATATAAATGAATTAAATAGAATTTAGGTGTATTATAAATATTGTTAGTTACATAGAATATTCAATCTGAATCAATCTGGATGTAAAACTATTGTCACTTTAGTAGTGGGGAAGGCACTGACACCTGCAACACAGTTTTTACTAGCGCAGGCGTGAGGGACTCCCATAATGTAATGAATTTAATTTATGTCAATAAAGAATATTATTATTATTATATAGTTCTCGCGAATGTCACACATTGACATAGAACAATTATTAACCGATACCATTGCGATTAATTTAATGTTATTTTATTATTTACATTGAACCATTGGTCAGGTTCCCCTCGTCATATTTGACGCATATTCAAGAATATGAATAGATTGTCATTATCCTCATCTTCATAGCAATTGCCCGGTTACGTCCAAAGTTCAGAATACTATATAAAGTCTAAAATTTGAACATTGGAGCCCGGAGTCCGCTTATTATTTTTGATAGGTATGTCGGCTTATTCGGAATTTTCTGATTTCCCAACCCTGAGAGGTGCGCCTGCGCCAGAGACTCGTCCGTTATTTAGCAGGTGCACCGACTGGCAGGTGAGGTTGACTTGGAAACCGAAACCGAAAATCTATTCATGTATAATATGTATGTATTTACAAAAAGAAAATATATGTAAGTATTGTTATCCGCATTCAAGCAATGGGTCTGCGCTGTGTAGAATGTCCTAGAATATTTATTTATTTATTATTATTTACTTTTATTTATTTTTATTTATTTATATTTATACATTTATATTTATTTATTTATTTATCTTAGTGGGCACCCTGAGCTTCAGCTAAGAATTTGAATGCTTATATTAACTAAAGCCTATATTTAAACCTATTATTTCAAAAATATTCTTAAAATAGTAAAGTCATTTCTAGTCACTGGTATCTTGATGTCTGTACCCGATACCGGTGGAGCATTATTTTTTGTATCGTGAAATATATTTTGTTTCGTAATGTATTTTAAAATATTATTTGTATGTACCGGAGATGGCCCATGGGTGACCTTACACCCTGGGTCTGTAGACCCGAGACGGCGTGCGGTTTTAGTCGGTTCAAGCCCAACATAACCGCCCCCACTGTCCGGTGGGGGGGTGTACGAAGGGATTTCCGCACGAAACAAAAATAGGCGAAGGCAACCGTTTACCATCAGGTAGGCTGTGTACTGTAAATCAAGGTAGTAATCTTATGTAGTATTAAAAACAAGACAAATGTCTAGGGTAGTTTCGAAAGAACATTTTTCATTTTTCTTCTAAAGTAGTAGTCTTGGTTGTAAGCTAAAGTCCTGGTGAGCAATTATTGAAACGAACGAGGCGTGTAGCCATATATTCTGCTGCTGAAAGGGAGGAAAGACTGGTGAAAGAATGAATTTGAGGCGTATATAGTTATAAGTATATATACCGTAGATTCAAAGTACCTACGTATATCTCGTAGACTTGACAGGTTTCTAACGCACCACGCGGCGTGCACCGGTTCAAGAGAACATTTGAAGCAAACTCAAGTAATTAAAAACATAGCCGTTACGCCAATTAATTTCTCAAAGTCAAAAGTTGTGTGGACGTTTTCCAACAACGGTATTTTGTGGCACTGTGTTTTGAGGTTTTTGATTCAGACCGCTAGTGTTGCGCTGCAGGTGAGCACTGTGTCCGCGGTGTTTTAGAGGATGGTCAGTTTTGGAGACTCGATACGGTTTGGAGAGTTTATTGCCGCTGCTGGGAAGCGACGGTCAGTTAATTCTGACCGAGTAACAAGCGGCAGATTTACGGTATGGCGTACTGAATGGCGTTTTCTCTTGGGCCGACGATTGACGCGATCATTGTCTAATTGGCACGCTAATGTGCTCAGATAGTAATGATAGCACACATTTACGCTCGCGTCTCGCTAGCTTTTTCGACAGGAGATTTCAACGAAGATAGTAAATAATGGTAGTAAAAAATATTTTTAATTGGTATGTCTTTGTACTAGAAAACTTTATGACATATGCTCATTAATAATTTTTATTCCAGTTTCAAGAAAACATAAAACATCTGGATTTTTTTGACGTCTATATTCTAGACGTCCTTTCTTATGACTTCATAATGGCTGGTAATTTTAAGTTAATAATGTATCTACTTGTGTATCGTCGCTACTTGAAATATCTGAGGCTGGACATGGTATTAATGTACCTTTTTTTTTTTTTGTGCGGAAATCCCTTCGGCCAGCGGTGTAAGGTTGCCCATAGAGCATATCCCTCGCACCCCGACTGACCCTGGGCCATCTCCGGCTTCGAGATGGCCCCCTTGGGTTTGGGAACCTCGGTGTCCCCGTCTTGCCCCGGTTTGGGGAAGGGGCGCTAGTCGCCCCACCGTCACGGCCTACTTCTGCTGGGGTGACATGCGGCCTAACCTGCCACCCAATGTACCTATATTACATGGGTATCAATCAATAAGTCATGTTTTATTTGACTTTACCAGGGTACCACCGAGGGTATGACTAAGTACTAGATACCTTTTTTTTTTTTTTTATCGTGCGGAAATCCCTTCGGGTACCCCCCCGCGTGCCAGCGGGGGCGGTTATGTCGGGCTTGAACCGACTAAAACCGCACGCCGTCTCGGGTCTACAGACGCCGGGGTGTAAGGTTGCCCATAGAGCATATCCCTCGCACCCCGACTGACCCTGGGCCATCTCCGGTTTCGAGATGGCCCCTCGGGTTTCGAGATGGCCCCCTCGGGAAGTACTAGATACCTGGAGTCGAATTAATCGCACTGTGCACTGTCGAGCCCACCAACACCTGGCTATTTGGGTATATTTTTTAGCAGAGGGTTTCGTCCTCCCAACACCGAATGGCGGTCTAAGCTAGCCAGTACGCTTATGTCGTTATTAAATATAAAAATCATATCATAACATCACATAACATAACTTCACGCCTGTATCCCCGAAGGGGTAGGCAGAGGTGTATTACACACCCACGATTCGCCAGTTATGTTTAGGTCCCAATGTAATAGGGGGCGAGCCTATTGCCATCTACCGGGCACATCACTAAGCGAGCGATACTCAACATTCTTAATACACACATAACTACGAAAAGTCAGAGGTGTGTGCCCGGGGCGACTGGGGATCGAACTCGAGACCTCGTCTCGGCAGTCCGTTACGTTCACGCTTTTATATAATTTTTTTTAAATCATTTTTTTAAATTTTTATTTGACATTGTATTGTTACTTAAATATTGAATAATAATAGCGCAAGCACCTGATTATATTTCTCATGGTTTATATGATGTAATAATTAATTGATTACTACATTTATAGACAATAATAAACGCGAAAATTTGTAAGTATGGATGTTAATTACCCTTCTACGCAAAAAAAGCTGAACAGATCTGGCTGAAATTTCCACGTTGATTGAAGCCGCTGGTAAAAGCTAGTTATTCCAAAAAATGCTTGTATCCTCAAGGCAGAATGTACACGGCTCATGCTCAACCACTAAATCAATGTTATACACCTATATTCAATGCAAATAATGATTACTGATCGTTCCGTGATAGTTCAGCGGTAGCTAATACTCCTTCATTTACCCTTCATACAAGGTACTTTGCACTGATCAGCATCAGAGAGACACGTATAGAAACCTACCGATACAGAACATAGACAAAGTAATTCAATTAAATTTTTAAGCATTTTGTATGCTTACTTTTTCCTAAAGATTTAGAACATCTAGGACGGGACTTGAACTCGCGACCAGTCCCTTATAGGGGGAATGCTCTGACCAACTGAGCCACCTAGACACGTCCCAGATATTCGAAATTCTCCGATACATTAATACGTCTTAAGGCGACGTTGGAGCCTCTACTCATCTAGGTGGCTCAGTTGGTCAGAGCATTCCCCCTGTAAGGGACTGGTCGCGAGTTCAAGTCCCGTCCTAGATGTTCTCTTTTTCCGATCTAAATCTTTAGAAAAATAGACAAAGTAACTTCAGCTACCCCTTCTCTCTGTAGATCCTTTGAAGAGTTGCCTAGGCTGGTGTTGCAAATGTCCGAAGACTGTGGTAATGTAATACAAACTCACTGAACACACATTTTATAGCATTACTGAAACACAGTTGATATGGCCATTAATAACTGTAGGCGTATCTGGAGTTAATACGAATTTAGTTAAGTCACGGCTGCGTGTTGTTTCGACTCATAACTTTATTACTAGGTAGTCATATTATTCGCTAGTTTAATTTATTATGCTTAGTTATTTTTGTATGAAGCTGTTAGTTAGTAAGGAGGTCGTCCATTACTAGTTTTCTCGTAAAAGCTTCACGTTGGAGGAGTGGTTTGAGATAAGATAAGATAAGAAATAGATTAAAATATTTACAAAACCATTGTTAAGCAAATATTTTATTTACAATTTATTCGAAATAAATTTATTTGTGTGTTGCAATTTGAGAATAATAATTTTCATGAGTGAGTAATTTAAGTTGTAGCAATTTGTTCGCAGTCAATATTTACTTCCTTTACAGCAATTTATTTGAATAAAATTTAAAATATTTGATATTTTAGTATCATCTAATAAAAAATGCATTATCAGTCTCATTCACATACCTACATAACTATCGTAGAAAAAAAAACTCATTTGATATGAAAATTACGAGTAGTACAGTGTGATAAAGAGTTCACTGATACATCAGAGGTCGTGGGATTGATTCCCGTGCAAATATTTGTATGCATGAATATGTTTATTGATGTGTTTATGTACACTTAATATAAATGTATTCAGAAAAAAATTATTACAAACTGTTCTTAGTTTGATTTTTAAAGATTTCTTTTTCTTTTTAAATAAAAAAGAATAATGTAATCATAACGTTCTATTCCACTAAATGCTAATAATTAAATGCAAATATAAAATATGTTTAAATATATTTTTAAAGATTGAATATTTGATGTTTATTAAATTTCTTTTTTTTATAACTAACATAAATTTAACTCCTAATTTTTTTTATAAAACATTTCTTTATTTTAATATAATTTAAAATAATAATTTAATTTCTTTATTTTTCATGTTAATCCTGCTAATATTATAAACGTGAAAGTTTGTGAGAATGGAAGTATGGATTTTTGTTACTCTTTCACGCAAAAACGACTGAACGTATCTAATTGAAATTTGGTATAGGGATAGATTGTAGCCTGGAATAATATATTGTTCACTTTTATCCCTGGAATAGGTTCCCATCGGTAGCGGGTACTGAAACAGAAATCCACGCAGGCGAAGCGGCGGAAAAGCTCAGGCCAGCTGAAGGATATTCATTCAAATTCAATTCAAAACACCAGTAGAAATTTGATGACACAAATTTGTCACAAAATTCGGCCGGGTAGGTACCACCGTGCACGATTGCGAAAAACCCTCCATAGTAATCAAATTTCGGTTTGATTGCGTTCAGGGGTCAGCAAGTGCATAGCCGGGCAGGGGGATTGTGGTCGCAGCACTAGTGAGACCGTTGGGTGTCACGCGGTGCTGCGACGACAATCCTCTTCTGATGAGGCCGTCAAGCTGAGTGCCACCATTGTTAACATGGTATGTGTATGTAATGGTGACCCTTTTTCCTGAGACTTTACCTTCAGCTTACGATCAGGCGAGGTGAAGTCAAATTGACGTGTCCTAAATATATAAAAAAAAAAAAAAAAAAAAAAAACAGCTGCTTTACGATTTAGATGCGAGCGGAACTTATATATATATATTCTGTGACTCCACCGTAGGCTTCCAGTATTTGTATTAGTAGGCACCTTAGTGTTGATTTTTCTTAACTACCAGGGTAGTGAATAAGCACATAAACAGTTACCATGGCCTATAAATGCTTATTATATTATTATGTTGGAGTTATCAGTAAAGAATAATTGGGAGGCAAATCAGAAGAATAGCCAAATAAAGGAAAATAAGAGTACTTTCACTTAAAAATGGTATTAAGCTGGTGGTACTTCAAATTCGAGCCGGCCTACTTGTGCGCGTAAAAGAATAGCTCTACCAGCATTAATTCTCTTGGTTAATAAATAATAGTAGGTACGTACGGCTGTTAGCATTTGCCCTAGGGCACAAGAATGGGCTCTCGTCTGTCATACGCCTGCAAAGCATTATAGACCACCTCTACGGTGGAAACACTCAAAAGCAGTTGGTGAGCAGATGAATTGGTATCATCGCTTGTGGTTTTAATATATTATGTTATGACTATATCTGGCATGGATCATGACGTAAGGTCATTTAACGAGTAGTTGATAAAAATAATGTTTTCTTCGAAATAAAATCAAATCTGCTCTAAATAGTTCTAACTGTTTATTGTAATTAATGTGTCTTGTCCAACAGGTTCAGTTTTGATAAGAACAGAAATTCTAACGTTACAATAATCATAAAAGTAAAGATAAGGAATTCAAAAGAAAGTTTCGCTACCCGCGCCTAGAGGCTTGACGATTTTTATTTTAATATAAAGTTAATCCGAACATTAAGCAAGGCAGCGGGCGTGACAGGCGAAATCGTAATTAACGGCTCGTATGAACTCGTATCCACTCGTATCTCGATCTAAGCCGCGCGTACGCACGGCCCGGAGGTTTGGGTGCGCGGGCGCCGACCCCGGGCCCACTGTGTCGTGTGCTCAGATTTCACTCCACTTGGCCGGATTTTCGATGGCCCTCCAAGGGCCCGGTTAGTTTATTTTTGTTTAGAGATAATCAAATAGTGTTGTTAACCTATTCGCGGTAGTACTTACTACACGTTTGAATAAAGTTCTGCCAGGAATTCATCGCCTGCGGGCTTATATTGTCAAGAAAGTGAATCTAGCTAATTCGAACATTTATATTAACGTTTCCTATGAATGAATCCTGTAACTGTGAGGGTTGTCGTATATTTTTATACAAAAAGCATGCACACAAGCAAAAGGTCAGAATAAGCCGTTGGTGGTGGCTAAGAACGCTAATCAGTGATATCTTAGCCCACGACCCTTTCCCTGCGAGCTCTGGAGATCCTGCTTACCAACAGGAACATCTCTAAGCAACCATGGTAGTGTATGCGCTATTTTTTGTAGATACATCCCCATTCGGATAACTCAAAATTGACGTGATATTCTATAACTAAGAATTCAGTGCAGGGTGGGACTGAAATAAATTGAGCTGAGCGAGCAGGACTCTTACTTGAAAATAAGACATCTTACTACGGTCGCGCGCTTAGCTAAGGCCTCACGCTCGTGAAACTGTTTTTCGGTGATTATTCCTCAATGGTACATTGGACATGAACCATCTCGCTTCAAAAGACTCCTCAGTGTCCACACTATCACCGTGGTAAAATTGGTCAATATCGCGCGAGTGGTTCCGGAGGAGTTTAGCCAGCAACAAACGGCTATGCCGCGTATAAGAGCTTCGCTCGCTCAGCTCAATGAAATACGTCCAGATACTTTAAACTTCCGTTAAACCGTCGTTCATGTATGGTAAGGTTGGGGAAGGCCACAGAAAAACAATGTTATACTTGTGGTGAGGCAATAGGGACGGCTAGACACATATTAGTAGGATGTAGGGTGTTTCTCGATAGAGGCCATTACTCACGCCGCCACGATAAAGTGCTTATCACCATACGTGAAACAATGAGTCTGGCAGTAGTTAGAGCCCAAAAATGATTGACTACTAACAGACGTCATATCAACTTTGTGTCTGAAGGTTCATCCATAACATCCAGGAACAAACCTTATTCAATCTTAGATACTGCCGCAGATTGGACTCTCCTAATCGACACGTATGAAAAGCACTATAAAATTCCGGAGGATGTTGGGGTTTAGTCATCTAGACCTGACATATTCCTTTATTCTAAGAGGTTAAAACATGTGGTTCTTGTGGAACTTACTGTACCGTGGGAAACAAATATACCGAAGGACCACACAATAAAGAAAAATAAATACTATGATCTCACAAACGAATTAATCAAAAACGGTTACGTGGTAAATTTGTATGCAGTGGAAGTGGGAGCGAGAGGTATACCAGCAAAATCTCTCTATAACCTACATAAAGATCTAGGCCTATCGAGAGCTACAATAAGCTTATTACTAGGACGATTGTCTAAAGCGGCACTAGTAGGTTCGTATCAAATTTGGTTAGGCAGGGAGAGGAACTTGGGTAGTGAAGGTGAGTGTTGATGTACATCAACAAAAGGGGCCCCTTCTAAACCTACACTTGGGTCGCAAGTCCCAAGCACTGTCCCGAGTTCCCAGCTCAGCAACGCGATGGACCCGGCACCCGCACGGAGAATCCATGGATTGCTAAGAATATCGGTCTCTGAAACCGATGAATCTGTAAAACTCGACGTGAAGTACAGACAAAGTAGACTGTTTCTTTCTTAGTGCTCCAGGATGCCTCAAAGGAGGAAAGACTTCCTTTCTAACTATTGGTTGCTATACACGAGTGACACCTCTGATGTTGGGAACGTTCATGGGCCTTGATAACCGCTTACCTTCACAGAAGCACAACTTTATATTGCTTGTTACGTTAGTAGAGTAAAAAAGAAATCGTACTCGTTCTTCCCAATACAATTTCTTCTTTCGCTAACGTGTCAATGTTGGAGCAGACGGAATGTTAAATCGTCATATTTTATTATTTTGAGACGAACAATAAGAGGAAATATACCATTCTAGGTGAGCAAATTGCTGATACACGTTAGACAACTAAAGATGATGTGTACAGAATTATCAAAATGTTGTCACTAAACGTTTCACTACACATATATTTCAAAAAATAAATAAATATTCTACGACATTCTACACAACGCTTTCTAGACCCAAAGTAATCATAGTTTAATCAACTTGTGTTATGAGTTCTAGAATGCGGATAAACATACTTATATACTTTTTTTTGTAAATGCATACATAATAATACATATAAACACCCTGACCAATGCAAATAGACGTCTTCATGCATACAAATATTTGCACTGAGCGGGAATCAAACCCGCGCCCCCTGTCGTAAGCAGTCGAATGCACTACCGCTACGCCACAGAGGCCGACGAACGCACTATACGTGATAAAACATGACTGGACTACTATTGTTACAAAATTAATTTATGTATATACAGGCATATTTACGACCAATAAAATAATTATTATATTAAGTACAAAGCTGAGGGAATAAACGTGGAAAGTTAGTATAAACTAGTTAATCTTGTCCTCGGGTCTACTTGTGTTCTAAAATATACATATATATATATTATATATATATATATATACATATATAATATGATTAATCAAATTTTAATACGTGTGAGCGTGTGACTGCTTGACAACTCATTGATTCATTGATTGATTATCTATCATCTACCTACATCTATATTTTATGATGGTAAAATAAAAAAAGCGGCGATAGCCCAGTGGCGTATGCAACGGACTGCTGAGACGAGGTCTCGAGTTCGATCCTTAGTCGCCCCGGGCACACACCTCTGACTTTTCCTAGTTATGTGTGCATTAATAAATGTTAATTATCGCTCGCTGAATAATGTGCCCGGTAGATGGCAATAGGCTCGCCCCCTATTACATTGGGACCTTAACATAACTGGCGAATCGTGGGTGCGTAATACACCTCTGCCTACCCCTTCGGGGATACAGGCGTGAAGTTATGCTATGTTATGTTATGATTAATCAAATTTTAATACGTGTGAGCGTGTGACTGCTTGACAACTCATTGATTCATTGATTGATTAATTATCTATCATCTACCCAATCGATATTTTATGATGATTAAATAAAAATCATATATCTTAATGTAGATATGTACATGATAAAATACTTTTAAATTTTGCAATCGTTATTCGCAATTTATATAATTTAAATATCAGATGCTGTCTAAATTCTGAACAAGACAGTAAAGACAAATTACTTACGTACTAAAGACCTTCTTGAATTATTTTTTCTACGGTATATCCCAATCATACAGGTGAAAGTCACTGTATCGTGACGCCATAAAGCAGACGTTCACCATTATAACAAATGCCAAACTGTGTGTAAAGGCATTCGTCAGTGGCGGCATAAATCAACTTCATTGCAGCCATTACCGTGCCACTGCCGCTGCTGGTATCCATACTAATGAATAAGTGAAGAAGTGGAACTTGATTTGAGGTGAGATAACCTGAGGTAATGAGAGATAGCCTCGAACATGCAATTGCGACGTCGTCAAACCTCACTCACCTCACTTCACGAGGTGAATTCACACCTAAAAACAAAATTTAACTTAATTGAAGAACTTAATGAGAGGATTTTCAAGACTACCTCGGTGGCACTTTGGTAGCGAGTGCAACAGCTATGCATGAAGACTTGGGTTCGATTTCTAAGTTGGGAAAAGTGTTATAAGATTTTTCACCTGGGATATTCTCAGTATATAGCGGCGATAGCCCAGTGGCGTACGTAACGGACTGCTGAGGCGAGGTCTCAAGTTCGATCCCCAGTCGCCCCGTTCACACACCTCTGACTTTACGTAGTTATGTGTGCATTAATAAATGTTAATTATCGCTCGCTTAATAATGTGCCCGGTAGATGGCAATAGGCTCGCCCCCTACTACATTGGGACATTAACATAACTGGCGAATCGTCGTTGTGTAATACACCTCTGTCTACCCCTTCAGGGATACACGCGTGAAGTTATGTTATGTCATGTTATGATATTCTCAGTAGAATCTCGTAGTTAGAAATTCATTGACATCTATAGCCATGTCAAAACGTACGGGAGACCTAAAAACAGTTCATATATCTGTATACCCCTTCAAATATATAAACATAACATAACATAAACTCACGCCAGATCCCCGAAGGGGTAGGCAGAGGTGCTAGCGCCCACATTTCGCCAGTTTATGTTTAGGTCCCAATGTAATAGGTGGCGAGCCTATTGCCATTAAACGGGCACTTATAAACCTGCGATAAATACACACATAACTTCGAAAAGCATCGAAAAGTCATTGGTGTGTGCCATGGTAAAACCTGGGATCGAACCTAAGACATCGTCTCAGCAGTCCATTACCCATACCACTAGGCTACCGCGGAATATATACGAGCACAAATTGAAGTCATGCATGCATGAGTTTATGAATTTAAAAGAAAAGTTTTCCAACAGTGTGTATTCACAATATACGTATGTTTTTGAATAAAAATAAAACTATTATATTTTTAACGCATATCCTGTATTGCATGCCATATAGCCATAAAAATATCACACGGTAAAAAAAAAATTAAAAATTAAAAAAATTATAAGTTTTAAAATATTCACTGACAAATTATTTTAATTTCTATTTTCGTATTTTTAGACGATCAAGACTTAAATGTGTATTTAAAATATATTTAATGATAATTCTTTACACAAAATTTAACACTGTTAAATATTATTATTACTTCTAACTAGCTGTTGTCCATGGCTCCGTCCGCGTGGAATACTGATCCCGTACCCTTTTGTCTTTTTTCTTCGTGCGGAAATCCCCTTGGATACCCCGCCCGGTAAGCGGGGGCGGTTATGTCGGCTATGAACCGACTAAATCGCACGGCGTCTCGGGTCTTCAGACGCCGGGGTGCAAGGTTACCCATAAAGCATATCCCTCGCACCCCGACTGACCCTGGGCCATCTCCGGTTTCGAGATGGCCACAACCCACATTCGCACTATACTCAGAATGAAAGGTAATATAATACGTGCTACTATCAAATCCTTTAAACACCATTTTTAACATTATCCTGACGAATAAATGATGTATTATTTTTAATGTCTGTCAACCTGCCAGTACTTCTTACCTATACGCAAGTCCAATACCTGGAGGCAGTTAGAGAGTTTTAATTAATTCAAGTATTATATAGTAAGCAATCATGATGATATTGGCCACTTCTCGTGACTCGTACCTTTTTTTTTTTTTTTTTTTTTTTTTTTTTATCGTGCGGAAATCCCTTCGGATACCCCCCCGCCGGCCAGCGGGGGCGGTTATGTCGGGGATGCACCGACTAAAACCGCACGCCGTCTCGGGTCTTCAGACGCCGGGGTGTAAGGTTACCCATAGAGCATATCCCTCGCACCCCGGCTGACCCTGGGCCATCTCACCACTAACAGCATCGCTCATCCTGTCTCCTCTGAAAGCAGAGGAGTACGGAGAGCGATGTGTTCCCGCCACGTTGGGTATTGGCCGACGATCAATGCCAACCCTATGAAGGGGTGAAGGGGAAGCCATTGACCGCCGCCCAGGGTGTACCGGCCGCTCCGATTCCGTTCCCCCCTGACTGCAGCGGGATCGGAATCGGAGCGACACTCGAGGAGGTTACCCAACACACACCCCTCGTGACTCGTACCTATGGCCGCAAGTAATCGAAACGTTGAGTACAGTAGTTATAAATAATAAAATAATACGAAATAAATCGCAATAGAATCCATTGTTTAAATAGTTTTATAGCAATTAAGTATTCTCGTAAACTTTTGAAAATAATTTAAATAAATTTTCGAAGTAAAAAGCGAAAAATTTAATATAGCTACTTATGGTTACGAATGAAATTTCCTGTATATCGATATTTTTCAAAATTTAACCTTTAAGGGGGTTAATAAGTGACGAGCGGTTGTATGAAAGTCCG
The DNA here is from genome assembly GCA_946251805.1 of Cybosia mesomella. Lineage (NCBI taxonomy): Eukaryota > Metazoa > Arthropoda > Insecta > Lepidoptera > Erebidae > Cybosia > Cybosia mesomella. The sequence continues at coordinate 38,703,763 of OX276393.1, forward strand.
TTATATCGAAACTGCTTTGACGTAAGCAGCATGAAATTCAATTTCGAAGCTTATTTTTATGTACATTCACAATTGAACCCGGTAGGTGGCGGTATTCCCAGACAAATCCGGATCCCGGCTCGCTAGTCTGTAAATAACTACGTAAAATAATTAATAGAACTAGAAATATGTCTGTTCTTTGAAGGTGTAATTATTACCATCTCGAACAGCAATGACTCATCAACAACTTATCAGCCTCACAATGAGCAGGACGCATCTAATACAGATACACCGATTTAATCTGATAGTGAGTACAGCCACCAGCTGCAGTGGCGGCTCCAAGTATCTGTTATCACTCAATCTATTGATATCAACCGCGATAAAGAGCCCATCTGCCTGTCACCACACTGCAACCCACTCTTTACTTTAAGTAGCCTCTTGTTAATTACAATACTACCTACAACATAAATACATGAATAAATGATCTCTATGCTCCTGTGGTAAAAGTATGCGCTATGTATTCGTACGATTGTGTGGGTTCTGTTCCTTGGTTGACCATAGTATCGATTTTTCTGATAAGAAATTCTCAATAGTTCCAGTTGATTTTAATAGGATCGCCCAAAAATATAGTTGGTGAAATGTGTAAGTTTAAACCCTATGGCTTATCCCATCAGGAACAGACAGGCGTGTGTATATTCTTATATTACATACATACATACATATTCAATAAATAGAAATATTTCAATTCATACTTGATTAAAAAAATCTTACGTGTATTTTTGTATTTTGAATTAAATATGTAATTCACTTATTCTTCTTTTTTCAGTGCCTGTTTTAGTGCGTTTTTGGTTTTTGAAGTCAGTTTTATTATTTTATTAACATTTTTCTTTTTTCACATTTTAGTGAACGCAACTTATTTGTCTAATACTGTAAAACAAAAAAAAATCATAATCGCATAACATACATAAAAAAAGATTCAGGTGAATTGAGAACCTTCCTCCTTTCTGGAAGTTGGTTAAAAAGGAGACACATGATATAGGTATCTCAGGTAAAGGAGCGCAGGAACATGCTATGTTAGCTCCCACCTCTACAAGTATTCCTTTAATTATAGAATTCCCTTTTTGTTGAACATTATCAAGCTATCGCAATCGGAGTTATCTCCAAGATTATAATACACGAACACAAATTAACACTATCTCGAAGTATAACGGTACTATTCAACTTGTAATGAGGTGTCTTCACATCTACGAACGGGATTTTGAGGTAAAACATGTAAGATTTTATGAAAATATATCTCCATTTTAAGTCCCTTATCTAATTCATTTCTGACCTTTATCATTTCTTCAACTAAAGTACTGTTAATTATGTTGGCAGCTCTTATTTACTTTCCTACGTTTGAATCAGCGATAGCTACGGCCAAAATTGAAAGTATCAATTACATACAAGTTTCTAATTCTCAAAAGGCAACAAATTACACATCGTCTATACTGACTTAATTTTAGCCGTGACGCAAACTACGTATAAAACTACTACAGATAGAAACGAGTAAAAAAAAGAACACAAACCTGTAGTTATGCGCCTGCGTCGGTTTCGTCATACTGGTGTTAGTGTCACCCGGCGCGGGCACAGAGTGGCGAGCGCATTGCTCGATAATGAACCAGCATCGGAAATAAATAATAGTACACGTGAGCGCCATGTAAGTTATGTTAATACATAACCAGTTGACGCAAAACGCAGCGAACTACACGTGGCTAAGTTGCAGCCAGCGAGTGGTGATACCGCACAACATCCATTTTAATTAGCATGCTAATTGCATTTTCATTCGTAAATTGCTTATAAAACCCTTAAGACATTTTATTACATTATAAGCACTTAGAATAGATACGATCTTAGTTTAGACGAAAATTACGAAAGTACACATAAAAGCAAAACAGTGGGAGTTTCTATGTCTCAATCGCCTATCATTTTACCTTTTAATATCGGAAATAATCACGTCTGACATGGAAGCAGTGGAGACAATAAAACTGAAATCAATGAATTCTATAAAAATGTCGTAAAATATCAACTATGTCATTGTTTTACGAGCAAAGATAGAGACATCAAGTTTGTATTGATTATTATAATTTAAATATTTTTGCTGGGTATGAGACCGTCCGCAGAGTAGAGGCCTCAACACTCAGCGGTGACGTCTTTAAGATTTGTTTTTTCCTCTTTTGAGTATCTATGGTAAATTCTATAAGTGAGACATTGATCTAAGAGAGCTTAGGTCATCTGCCCATATTAAACAATTATGCACAATGTTTCACGAATCGTACAAGAAGTAGATATCACCGTAACAGATAAAGTCCTGTGATCTAAATATCACATCTGTGAAACGGGGCGTACTTTTAATTTTCCTTTTATATTCATTTGAAAGCAATAGAATGGTACCGTACATAATTATATTGAACAGCTTCTTCCTGATTGGCATAATTTACATTAATAACGTTGTGATCTTCAAAGATTTAAAAACAAAAACCTTTTAATTATTGACTCCTTTCTTCTTAGAGCTTATGTCTATTTAGTTAATAGGCAGCTGGCAGTAAATGCTGTTTCTAATTATCATTAATGAGAAATACTTTTTGACCCAAGTAATCCCATGTTAATTAATGTAATTTTTTAAATCGAATGAAAAGGATCTATAAGTAAATGTGATGTGGAAAAGATTATGTGAAGTTAAATTGAGATTATATGACTTTAATTAAACAAGTGGAGTTGAATTAAAACGTTAACAGTCTGAATTTGGTGAATATCTTTAAATTCAGCCGCTGTGATCGACTTGCTCCGCAGTGTCAGGATATTACAGGCCACGTACCTTCGATGAATCAGTATGAGATTTAAGAAATTTGGCAACTGATTAGTGCGTCACAGTCGTCTAGTCCGAAGTGAAGCATTGAACTGAAATCCGGGCAGAGAAATAAGAAAAGTTGGTGTCTGTACGTTGTATTCTCAAAAATCTGCCCGTAAGTACCATGCTGAAGGATAGGTCAAAAAGTCTTCTCAACCCTGCAAAGAACCTTTGGTCTTAGATTAGCAAAACTGTAAGTTCCAAGCCTATTATACTTACTGAATTTTAAATCAACGCAATTTATTATTACCAGAAACATCATTTACAATTTCTTCATTTTTATCATTTGCTTAAAACTTGTAAAAATTATGAAACTATATTTATATACTATTTGTATAATAGAGCGCATAATATACATACTTAAAGAGCTACCATATGCCATTAAACACAGCCTCAAGAGCCTGCTATTCATATTTGCCAAATGACAATTCCACATGTCATAAGCACATCATTCATAAATGCCCGTATCTTAACAGTAGAAGCTAATTCTAATGCAAATATACAATATTCTAGTTTAGAATATTGACTTTGTCAGAGGAGTTCAACCGGTTACATATAACATTAATTTTGTTTTGTAATTATTTTATTATTTTAAAGTGTGTGATCTTCCAAATCAGTTGCACGGAAGTGAATTTGAAATTGCCCAACGTCATATTCAAGGTGAAGTCATATATGTATAAGTAGGATTTATTTACTTCAAATTTCCTTGTACATTCTACAAGGACATTTTTGTAATGTCCCCTTGCAAATCACTACCGAGTGGAGCTAGTGGGTTTATCTCACGTCCTAGTACAGCTTCCTGCTTGCTCGTCACTAACTGGATCGAGGATCGTGTGGTAGCCGTGTCGATGTTGACCAATATTTTCATAATCTTCGGATATCTCGAGTGTTGGCACGCTACCATCTGGGTGCGCCTGCCCCCGCGCTCCTCGTGTCTCGTCCGCAAAGCAAACATCGGTAGTGTATGTGTTGTATTGTAAACGATGTTTGCTCAGTCGTCTCTCAGTTTACTTTTTTTTATTAGTGCCGTGAGCCACGGACCTCGTTTGTGTACCTTCTTGTGTTGTGTGCCCTTAGAACGGTTATTAGCTCCGTTAACGGCCTCGGACACTTGCCCTATAATTTAAGCATAATGTTAGTACGTTGAGCAAATTAATGGTACATTCGATTTTCTAACGCTCATTAATTTGCCAAAATACCAGAAATCGTTAAAATTTATATCTCTGAGTAATGAACGAGGTTATAACGATTTTTAACTATCGAATGATTTATTTTATGGCCACTCTTAATGGAATTGTTGGACTTAAATATAAAATATTTAATTGGTTAATGTTACCGGTTTTTGGCGATGTCTCTCTAACCCTAAGACTCCTTATATAACATGGCCGATGAGCTTACGTCATCTCAAAGGACGATTCCGCTTCCTAGTATCTTCCAAAAACGAATTAGGCATATACGAAAGATCAAATCCACCTGACGATGTCAACATGAACTTTTGACTCGTGAATATTGTCTTCAGCTTCTTCATCTTTGATAGTTATACCACGCGAGTCCAGGGCGACAATGAAAGCTCGTGTTTTGTTCATGTTCTCTATATAAATGGTTAGTTTGACACACGCTGGGACTCTTCGTTTGGATATCGGTTCGCTCACAATAATTATTTGTGTGAACTAAACAACAATTGAATAACAACAATCAACTGTTACTTGGCGTTTACTTTGTAACTGAATGCCCAGAAATGGTTAAGTATTTTATTTAATGCATCAAAATAATGAACATAGCATATTAGATAGGCGTTTCCGTTAGTTATCTAAAGTGTTATCACAAATCAGATAAAACACAAAATCAGAACCAAATCTTCGATCTTGACTATTTATCTCATCATTTGCATTCTTCGTGATATGTTTATCTATAATTATTCAAATTTGAAATGAAAGAGCTGAAAATTGAATCACGTGTCATCATCAAGCAAATTATTCAAATATTAATATCATACTTTTTTACGATATAACACACCTTACTATACAATCAGAGCAAAGTTAAACTATCAAATTAGATCAACCCAAATTCCGGTATCGAGCTATCTCTAATAAACAAAAAACATAACTAACGCTTCAAGTGTGTTTACGGCAATAAAGTGTATCATTTAAAATAGTTCCGCAGTCGCGGTCCGTTGTCTCATACATAAATACATAGCTATCAGGTAAACATTTTTATTTCTTCATTAAAAACATATCGACGGTTCATAAATCACAACTACAATTATTGACTGTGTCTATAAAACTAAATTTTTAAGTAACAGTAATGGACTTTTGTAACCTGCAAACTTTTTATTTCTTTTTTATCTTCTTTTGATTTGGATTGGAGTCGCTTCTCTGGGTAGGCTATTAGGTCTATGTTATTCGTTTTCTGATCTTTTCTAATGACAGAAATCCACATTGAAAAGTTTTCCTTATTAGCATAAGTAAAAATATGTTTCGTTTCACAAATTTTCATGTGTTTTAACATTATATTCTAACCTAATAGTCAGGTTATTTTGACACTGTAGAAAAGTGATAATGTTGGATAAATTTCCACTTTCTTCGTGATGAAAGCTCATGATAAAACAATAAAAAACCGGCCGAGTGCGAGTCGGACTCGAACATGAAGGGTTCCATAGCAGCAAATATTTTTTTTATATTTGAGATGATTGAATGAAAGGTAAATTGCGGTTTACGATTTATGACGTATTAAAAAAAACTCTCTGTGATCTCTGCCTACCCCTATGGGAAACAGGCGTGATTTTATGTATATATGTAAAAAAAATTACTTATTAGATCTCGTTCAAACCAATTTTCGGTGGAAGTTTACGTTATGTACATCATATATCCCAGGCACTGTCCCGAGTTCCCAACTCAGCAACGCGATGGAACCGGCACCCGCACGGAGAATCCATGGATTGCTAAGAATATCGGTTTTTAGTTTTATCATTCTCTTGTTTTAGAAGTTACAGGGGGGAGGGGACACATTCTACCACTTTGGAAGTGTCTCTCGCGCAAACTATTCAGTTTAGAAAAAAATGATATTAGAAACCTCAAGATCATTTTTGAAGATCTATCCATAGATCACGTATGGGATTGATGAAAAAACATTTTTGGAGTTTCAGTTCTAAGTATGGGGAACCCCCTCCCCCCCTTCCCAACATTTCTTGTTTTTTTTCTATTATTATGTGAAAACCTTAATGCGGTTCATAGAATACATCTGCTTACCAAGTTTCAACAGCATAGTTCTTATAGTTTCGGAAAGAAGTGGCTCTGACATACGGACGGACAAACAGACGGACATGACGAATCTATAAGGGCTCCGTTTTTTGCCATTTGGCAACGGAACCCTAAAAAAGAGATAAAAATTAATAGGTTTTTAAAAACTTGTTGAATATTAATTCAGTAGTGAAAAGCTACATCTAATCTTCCACCGAGTCTAAACGACAAGGTGAAAGATTACTGAATAACATTAATAATAAGATAATTTGAACTCTATGTTTATGGATATATATTATTCTAGTTGAAAAGCAAAGCAGTCGACATTTTAAATCAATAACTGCTTACAACGTATTATATTTATCTACCCATATAGCTCGTAAAATGATCTAAATAGAAAAAACTGCATATGTGTGACTTCCTCCAAGACTGTTTTGTTTGTCTTTGTAGACACCCTTGCAGTTTAAGATAAAAAAATACATTTAATGTTCAGAGAGCTGCTTAGAAGACTACTTTAATCAATACAAGTCAGATGTTAACTGAAACATATGCAAACACTATCGGTGTCTTGTTTCCTTTTATCAGAATGCGGCTCGCTGCCAATGTTGACTCGCAGCGGCCGCCATCTTCAAAACTTCTGAGGAAGTCACCAATAAAAATGACGATTTTCGAGTAATTCTCATTTGATTGTTTTTCTCAATCAAGTGAATGAGTTGACATACCGTTTACGATGTAGTAATGTGACGGATGTTAGTTCATTGCACCTATGTTGTATTTGTGAAGTGCGTAATGGCGCTCGGAGGCTCACGGATGTGCGTACTGCGCGTGCGCAAATATTGGAGCTGCCAAGTATAGCCGAGTGCCAAGGTCGGGGGCAAATAGATAATGAGAGGAATGCTCTTTGTGCTTGTGTGTGTACCTAGTACTCAGCACATTCCATTGTAAAGTTATCATATTTAATATTGAATTGTTTGTTTACTAGTTCACTCACAAAGTGAAAAATGAGTGGTTGGGTCACATTTACAAACAGGAGTTTATAACTGATAGAACAATATCTCAGCTACTTAAACCAATGCTGCTTTCCTTAAAATCATAATGATCCACCTTAAGACATTCATTCCCAGACATACAAAAACTGACTTTTGATTAATAGATCCAAAAGATATTGCAATTCGTTTATGAGTTCTTCATTTCATTTTGATGATTAAAAAGTCTAGTTATTCATAGCAATCTTTTTCTGATTAAAAGCTTTGAACACAGAAGAAGTGAACATAATTTAATTACGGATATTTTTTTACATCATTTTTTCGAGGTACCTTTACAAATAAAATGTCTAACAAGCGTATATATTTTTAATGGTTTCAATACCAAGACTTAGGATACTTAGCGCAGGTATGTAGTTTTACAGAAAGAACCACCGCGAGGTGCAAAGAAGGCACCAGATAAGCATACCAGATGTTAAGCGGTCACGGTGGCGAATGAATGCAAGCAACACTATATATATAACTTGCGTGTTGCTTCCTGCAGACATGGAGAAGTAGTATGTAAACGAGGAGAATGGATCAAAGTAAAGAAAGGGAGATCTAGTCGCACACACTAAATCTATATTAGGTAAAAGGATGGTAGTTTGCCGATCAAATCGGGCTATTCGTCTTGAGTAAATCTTTTTTTTTAACCGACTTCCAAAATGAAGGAAGGAATTCGTCGGTATCGTAGTTTTTATTTCACCTACTACAATGTGCAACCAACAATACAATGTGTTTCCTAAGGAAAAAGAAAAAATAAAAAGATTATAGAAAAAGAGATGAAGAGATTCTGGGTTTTTGAAAAACATATGAAGATGTTTAAATAAAATAAATACGCCACGACCCTCTTCTTTTTCATATAAAATAGGTACAATATGCGACCCTCAGCGTGTCTTTCGGCGTGTGTGATGAAGATTTTGATATAATCAGTACACTGTTGATATAAATAATATTTTATACTTGCCTGTATTTCAGTGCGATGCGGCGTCGGCGTGCGGTATGATACCCTCACTCCATAAATATTATCTGTTATCACAGATCTGGGTTCACCATTATTTACTCGTTGCATGAATTCTGTTTGTTGGATGAAGAGAAATTAGCACTAGAATATAACTGAAATCCCCTGGATACAAGAACATATATGAGTGAAACAATAGTTGATATATATTTTAATAATCTTTTATGTCCATTATATACATATATCTAGATTATAGGTACATAGATTTTTAGCAATTCATAATTAATAATCACAAATTGTAGGCTGGTTTAGACGCCGTCTCTCCTCAAAAAGACAATTCCAATTCAAACCATCAAAATACTATGAACACGGACCCAGATTCATCCCTTGCGATACCCTTTTGATCCACATCCATGAACAAAAGTAACAGGAGCAAATAGTTACTACGCTTCTTTAATGTGGGATAATTTTTACAAGTGACTAAGTGACTTTATTGATGAATGAATCTCTATACAATTTTCTGACAAGCATATTGGCGGTTTTACAGTTGGAATTATCAAGGATAATAATAATAATATTTTGATTCAAATATAGCCATAATATTTGTAGAACTAGTATCTCAGAAGATAGCAGAATACGTGAAGAAATTGAACTAACATAAACGAATTTCGATGCTGCAGGTCCACACTAACCCATCGTGCTTACAATTGAAAGTGAGAAGTGATCAGATTAAGTGACCAGTCCCGAACAAGCAAACAAAACAAGACAATGCACTTTGTCGCGTCACGTTGCTCCATGACTGCGCTGACTTGCAACTTGCTACCTACTAACTAGATTGGCTTTATATGGCTTATAATCAACAGTAAACTGGAGACGAAGAGCAGTGGCATAAGAAAAACGTTGAATATCCTTCAACGTTTTTCTTATGCCGTATTATGTCTCTTAACATTGTTAATACGCAAATCTGGAAATCATTTTTTCACCTCTTCATCATGAAAAGGTTCGCTCTTGGTATCGCATTCAGCTGTGAGTTCCCTCGGTGCTGAAAAAAGACAAAAATGGACGATGTTTCATTATGTAAGTCATTTTTAAAGCCTTTTTTTTGAGAATTATTTTAAATATTGCATTATTGTTTTTCTTATCTATAACCTTACTGTGGGCAGATATGTATACCCACATTTCGTAAACTATTTTTTTATCTTACATAACAGGGGGTGAGTTTATTTTCATAATCTTACCAGTGAGGAGTGCTAATTGAAAATATTTATATAATAGAGTATATACTCTATTATATTCTTTTTCATTAACTGGGATATCCCAGTTAATGAAAAAGAATACGCCTTCACACCAGCCTCACTTTCTCCCCTCATGGGCACCTAACCTGTCTACTTGCTGTGGACATTGCGTGGTCACGAGTGTTGTTTAACTGTGATCTGGTAATTACATCACACCCAACGAGAGCAACACCTCGCCGGGCCACGTTCACTCAAAGTCAACTCATTCAATCACTCTTTCATAATCGTTGTCATTCATCAGTTTGTCGCGTTGATTAGCGACGCTCCTCTCTTGCACTATTTGCTCGCGTAGTGGACCTATATTACGTCAAGTAACACTGTACTGTCATACTCTCATATTTACCGCCATAACTTGACAAAGATACACGAAATTCAACTTTATTATATCAGTATAAGATACATAATAGGATACAAGAGTATTGTTGTCAGAGTAAATTTGGTGTGCGCCTGCGCCGCCGTTCGCACCAAATAATGTTTTGTCTTTGAGCTGCCGTGGTTCCTATCATAGATTATGAATGTAGATCACCTGTCATATTAATAGATTATTTGAATACCACAGTATCCAAATAGACTATTTGATTGTTTTCATAGGTGGCAAACAAGCACGAGACCGGTTGTTACTGGTGTTTAAGAATGCTAAACAAAAATAAAATAAGTAACCTTTGAAACCATTTGGAAAACTGCTCACCTAGTAACAATATTACAATAGTCTGATATAAGTACGATCATTGTCCGGCAACCCTGCCGCATTACTAATGCTGAATTCTAATCACATATACTGATTACTGTGTTTTTTCGATTGGTTGACAGTTCACATAAGAGGTAAGACAAAGCATGTTTAATTAGTGGGTTGTAGGGTAACCATTGTGTGAGATATCGAAACTCTTCCGCATTAATAAGATGGAGGGATTCATTATTCGACAGGGGCTTGTTGTTGGTTCTTTTTGATTCAGTATGTTAGCGATTAGTGTTCACGATTTAAGAAATTGTATAGAACCCTATTTGTACTGCATTTCGTAAGAAGAACAACTTATAAATATCAAGATTGATACTACTAGAATTGATTCCTAAAGTAATAAGTAACAACTATGAGAATATCTAAATTCTGGGTAAGCCCTTAAAACTAATTTGTTGTGTGGATTTAAATATTTGCAGAATACTGGAGAATCACATACGTGGCAATGAGCGTGGATATATTCAGACGTTTGGACACCCTAGCCACGAGTCCATAAAGTCCGCCGGGCTGTTGACGTCGCCCTACCGGCTTGGTGTAGTGGCTCGTATTGATTCTGAGAATACTTCTGATGGTTTGTTCGTTACTTATTTCGACACTAACTGTTAAATGTCCACTCTTTGTGGGAAACGAAAACTTCTTTGTTTTAGTATCACACAGAGAAGTGATCAGTGGCAGAGTCGACATTACACATAAAAAATCGTAATAAGAAAATTTTAAACGTTTCACTCTGCAGATACAAATACGAGGCTTCTGTATTGTCGACAACCCGTGCTTACCTCGATGTCAAATTCACTAAAATAAAAAAATAAAACTTTGTGGGTGTAATAGGTATGTAATATGTTATTAGGTAGATTGGTTACTAGCTTTCGTGCAGATCTTGACCACTTTTGCTTGTGAATCACGTCCTTTGAAAGGGAATTAAAAAGTTACTGTTAATTGGATGATGAGTCGCTATTAGAGTAATTTTAAAAGATATTTCTTTCTCGCTGTAAAGAGCGACCATTTGTTTTGGGCGAATGAAGCCGAAAGCCGATCATGTCCATCACGTCCAAAGAATCTAGAGACGAAGGACCGCAATTTTTCAACTGTGCCTACTACTAATCAAAGGCAAATGAGGTGAATTCGGATGATTCAAAAAGCCATAAAAATCCTGAATAGTCGTCAGCATCAACGCCTCCCTAAAAATAATAGAGGTGATGCCACCTTATTTACCCGGGTGCACCACAACTCACGTGTGGACTGCCTATTACTGCGCATGAGTTTTGATACTCGTGTATAGAACAAGGTTTACGTTTTCTTACAAGCAATATGTAGAAATTCGTTATTTATTACTAAGTCCCGCAGCGGTCAATGATCGCTGGATAAATTTTCCTTTACATCGTTCCAGTCTCACATGTATTTATTACTTCCTGAGTGCGACAAACGTCCGTAATTGAGCGATCACGACCAGACCATAATTCGTATGAAACTATCGAATTACACGAGCAACCCTATCGTTGAACGGTCAAAATGTTTCTCATTCTTTGGCGCCTTCTTTCAGATGGACAATGCTCTATCTCATTCCCCCGTTTGATTGTATGTTAGGTATGAAAGAGATAGGGTGCAGATGACCATTATCGGTATGCAGGTGGAAATAGTGACCACCGGTCACTAGGGTTATCAAATTACCTACAGATGACGCTCTGTGAAATTTATCGATACGCCGGGCATGTGTAGCGGGTAACACGGTGACTTTGTGAAAAGCATTATTGTCCGAAGAAAGTGTCCGCTGTCCGTCAAATCGAACTCGTTATTGATCGTGTGAATAGTATTAATTTGTAATTGTAATTGATTAGTGAATTAAATAGGGGACGCGGAGGTCACTGCGAAGGGCAAGACGGACAATAAAGTCCGCGTATTGTATTGTTATTGTGTCTTACTGGCTCGTACCCGTAGGTCTATAAGGTTAGGAACAAGTTCAAGAGTACCAGTGTTCGATGGCCAGGGAAACGTTTTGATGCGTGAATAATTAAGACCCAAGTCCGACCTTCCAAGTGACAAGTAATATGATAAACAATTCACACAATTTGCATTACATATGCTTTAGAGGTATTGAAATTCAAATGATATATTTGAAATGGTAGACTTTATTTTTTTGTATAATATACACATATTTACAAAAAAAATGTATCCAAATATGTCCGCATTTTAGATTCTAATTTATATGATACAAGCTAGTCAGACTATACTTACTTTGGGTTACAAAATTAAAGTCAAAGGGTCTCCTGGCTAAGTGGTAACCTAGTAGGTTAACACACTGCAAAGTTAAGCAACACTAACCAAGGCAGTCTAAGGATGGGTCCACAATCTTCTGACACATTGAGAGCCCTCCGTGCCTCGAAAGGCACGTTAAGCTTTCGGTCCCGGTTGCCATACAAACATCTATGACAGTCTTTACGTGTAGTTGGAGCCCTAAAAAGTCCGACAAATGGTCTAACTACAGAATTTTGGTATCGTCAATGGGTTGTGGAAGTGAGATGAGATGAAAATCCAACTGAGTTTGGAGTAGGCTCGCAGGAGATAATGCATATTATACATGGAAACACCCAGACTAATGCAAATATACATAGGTATGCATGGATACAAATATTTGCTCTGCGCAGGATACAAACCCACGACCTCTGACTTAACATTCGAATGCTCTACCGCTACGACATCAATTCATTCCTAGTAACACGTTGGCAACACGTGGCTAAGCGAATAGTTTTTTTTATTGAGGTTATAAGCTTTATAGGTTTTACGTAACCGTTCTAGCGTTGAGTAATAGAGGATTATTATTTTTAATGGTTGCAGGAGAGATCTCTATAATTCCGAAGTTATTAGAGTCTGTCCGAGACCTACGGCAACACTGCGGTGTGTTAGTTAATATGTCTAATTGATTCGACTGTTCACTACTTTCGAAAATAACGTAGAATTCATCATCACCGGTTGCATCCAATGCTTGTAATGCGAAGCTCTGGGTCTGCTCATCACTCTTTCTCTAGATTTGACTTATCTTGACTTTTGTGGGAGCGTCTGAGGTGTGTTAGTAGGTGAGCCGGTGTCTAGCAGGTTGGTGGGGCCCATATACACTCGAATGACAATACAATAGTGTATAGGTATTTATATTAAATAAACATACACGAGATACATTTCATAACGTTCTATTGCACAGGGATTATATCCCAAAGTAAACACTTGTAATCGACAGTACCAGGAGGTTTCGTGATCAAGTGGGCCCATTAATGGACCTACCTGCTCCGAGGAGAAATCTTCTCTAGACGCATTATTGGGATGAAATTTAAAACTAGTTTATTGATTATTTATCGACATTCAAACTCGGCAATCGTAACTAACTAGTTGGTTTTCGATAGAACCCCAAGAGAGCGAGGCCTGTGTTTACTCTTAAAATGGCCATAAAGTCTCATTACGTTTCCACAACTGCACACCCAAATGACGCACCCATAAAATACGTTAAATCCTAATATAAATATCTAAGTTGGGCCAATTAACTGTTAGACGGGCGGAGAGGTAACATGAGCGGGTATCACGCTGAGCCTCTACAATTTATGATACACTGCGGCCACGCCGAATTTACTGTACGAGCCATCGGTCTACTCGACGTCGCCGGCGGACCGGTACCCGCCGGTGGTGGACACTGGGCTGTCGGCTCGAAGTGTTGCAACATATTAATATGCCTTCAATTAACCTAACTCGGAAATTAAAACAAACTTTGATTTTAAATTTTAAACAAAATAATGATATTCTCTATAGACAATTTACCTTACAAAACACAAACTATGCTAACGTAAATCACTTAACCGATTTTAATAAAATTTGGTACAGACATAGATTAGAGCTTGGGGAAGGACATAGGCTATATTTGTTTACGATAACCAAGATTCATGCAGGCGGAGCCGCAGGCAAAAGCCAGTGCTCTAAATAATTGTTAGTATTCCCAATTCATCAATAAAGAATTGCACTGTCATACTGAATTTCGAAGTTCAAAATAGCGATGAACTGTAGCCCTAAAGTACCGAAACGCGACTCACGGTAGTGCGAAAGTGCGCCACTTCGATACATAGAATTTCGAATGTTTTCCACCGCGAAGCACGGTAGTGCGAATCGGCAGGGTTAGGTTAGGTTAGATCTGTGACCACAACAAGCCAGATAAATAACACAAATAACATTAAAAAAATAATGAAAACCCCCTTTACATTTGCAAAAAAATATGTTCTGTGGACTTTTTACGGACTGTCATACTGAATTTCGAAGTTCAAAAAAACGATGAACTGTAGCCCTACAGTATTCGGTGGAAGTTTACATGGTAATGTACATCATATATTTTTTTAGTTTTGTGGTTCTCTTATTTTAGAAGTTACAGGGGGGGGGGGACACGTTTTACCACTTTGGAAGTGTCTCTCGCGCAAACTATTCAGTTTAGAAAAAAAAGATAATAGAAATCTCAATATCATTTTTGAAGACCTATCCACGTATAGGTTTGATGAAAAAAAAAATTGAGTCAGTCCTAAGTATGGGGAACCCCCCCTTTTTTTTCTATTTTTGTATGAAAATCTTAATGCGGTTCACAGAATACATCTACTTACTAAGTTTCAACAGCATAGTTCTTATAGTTTCGGAAAAAATTGGCTGTGACATACGGACGGACAGACAGAAAGACATGACGAATCTTTTTTTGCCATTTGGCTACGGAACCCTAACAAGTAATGTATAGGAGTCATTATGCTCTTACGAGTAAATAAATTGATTGATTGATTAAAGGAAAAAAAGCATAGCAACCTTCCAGCGTAAAGCCCACTGCTACTTTACTGCTGATGATAATTATCAAGCGATAATGAAAACAATTCTATATTTACACGTATCTTTTCACAACATGAAAGGCTCCATTTTTTTTTTGCATACCTATTAAAGTCTTGGACGGGTATACGAGTATGTACGAGAAATAGTTGCCAATACACATGATGCGCGGTGAAGTAACATCCCTACGCATTCTAGAGTTCTGGCGCATGATGCAGACTTGGAACAGATCGTATTGCCGTAACTTTAGTACAAGATGGAGATTATGTAAATGAGATGGACACATGTTCACCTGTGTGCCGATAACGTTGACTGAGATATTAACGAACCGTAGGCAAGAACCAGTCATGCGCTGTCCTACACAAAACTGCCTGTTATTAGCTGGTAATTTACAAAATGACAAAAATAGTTTCTTCACTCAACATACCTTTTTCTTATGGAATCAATTTTATGTGCGAAAACGAGACAGAAGTAAGTCACTGAAGATAAAACATACAACATCGTCCAGTACCATATATGGATTTGTAGTTTTCAGCAAGGAATAGGAGGCTATGGATACAATATTGATTATCAGAAACAAACATTTAACGTTTGTAAGGCTCTTATAGCTTATAGACATCAATAAATCACATGCAGCCTGAGACTGAGGTATTCAAAGCTGCGTCTAAGTGAAGGGAACATTTGTAATGTATCGTAAATTATCGATTAAAATCGACTCGACTTAGATAAAGTTAGGTACACCACTCTAAGTCTCGAACACTACATCAATCGAGCGTGTAGGTGTCATGTCAAATTCAACTATACAATTTGTAAGCATATTTACGCAAATACGTTTTAAAGTTCCTCTCTATGGCTTAATATCACTGAGCAATAAAATTTGGGAATGTTCCTCTCGTCAATAGAGTCGATGGCCAACCAGTCGTGTAACGATCAATAAGTTAGAATCAACAGTAACAGTAGCCAAATAACTCGGTCTAATCCGAGTCGAATCGGTGGATATTTTTCAATAACGCACGGAATCGATGATCGGATATATCGGAATAGTTAGTCCGGGACTTGATCGTCCGCCTCGTTTTTTTTCTTATGTGGGAACATTTCGTTTTTCAATCACAAGCTAACCTTTTTACGGTGCTGGGTGTACGGCGAGGGCGATAAATATCGAAGCTTATGGCTGCGGTCAGCTTTGAAGTGCACGTTTTATCCAGATTGCTACAGAATTTTTGTATGTTCATATATTTTGTACAACGTCGGCGGCGCGTGGATACACCGCGAGTACACATTTGTTCTACATGCTCCGGGCTTGCTAAAACTTCGAATGTGATAATCCCGTCTGTGTTTTTCGCCCCTGTATTATTATTTTTATTTCTGTTCGGAAATAATTTTATCCTTTACGATGACCGAGACAGTCATTCTATAAATATTCACACGTAATACAATCGTAAGATCGGACTGATTAGAAAATGTGGACGTGGAACTTAATTACAGCTAGTCCAGTGTCCCCTGTAAACTCCTGGTTTGACCCCTAGACATTGTCATCATAACTCTTGAATTAAATATACTGCACGTTGACCTTGACCGTAAGAGATCAACTCTTACCTTGACCTTAACCTCCACTTGAGTTTTAAGTACCACTATGTACATTTTGTGTGTAAAATACAACTCTTTAAGTCTTAACTTTGTTCGATTTCTTTATTCCATTGTTCTCTTTTTCTCATCCCCTCCCCCCTCTCCCCCTTCTGTAAGTGGCAAAGGAATTTCAAGTATCGCAAACGTTCATAGACCACGCTAATCGCTTACCATCAGATAGGTCAAGTACACAACCTCCATGCAATAAAAAAGTATCCATTCCATATAAAATTACATGGCTGTTGCATATGCAAAGGTTGTGTATTCGAATTTCACTACTGAGATCGGTAACACCAGCATTTAATTTATTTGGAGTTATTGGTACCTTTTTTTTTTTTTTTTTTTTTTTTATCGTGCGGAAATCCCTTCGGATACCCCCCCCCGCCGGACAGCGGGGGCGGTTATGTCGGGCTTGCACCGACCAAAACCGCACGCCGTCTCGGGTCTTCAGGCGCCGGGGTGTAAGGTTACCCATAGAGCATATCCCTCGCACCCCGGCTGACCCTGGGCCATCTCACCACTAACAGCATCGCTCATCCTGTCTCCTCTGAAAGCAGAGGAGTACGGAGAGCGATGTGTTCCCGCCACGTTGGGTATTGGCCGACGATCAATGCCAACCCTATGAAGGGGTGAAGGGGAAGCCATTGACCGCCGCCCAGGGTGTACCGGCCGCTCCGATTCCGTTCCCCCCGGACTGCAGCGGGATCGGAATCGGAGCGACACTCGAGGAGGTTACCCAACACACACCCCAGAGTTATTGGTACCTATCACAAAAGGCATCAGTGTCTGCTGCAACGAATGCTTTGCAGTGTAACAATGTAGGTTTTAGTAACTTTGTAGGTTGCAGAACCGCCAATGTGTCATTCCAGCTCATAATGTGTAACGATCTTAACAGTTTACGCTTACGGCATCGCAAATATATTAAAATGATCTCCGGAACGTGGCGGTGTTGAAACCAGACACGTGTCTCAACGACTAATATTCTCGCGTTTTAAGGTGAGTTCTACAATTTGTCGCGCAACAGTTACGTTTTTGCTAAAAATTCGTTCCGGGTTCGCGTTATAATTAGATTTGTGAAAGACGTTTTCAACACAAAGGTTTGTGGTTTGTACCAACTGATGTGTATATGTACACGTACATCTGTATAAAAGGCAGTAAATGGGTATGCTTTTGAGACTGCATATCTAGGTTTTGATTGTTACGGCCGCATTGCATAGCGCTGACCGAGATTACAGATAGTACGGCATAATATTTGTTGACCCGTAGAACTATTACTAAAACCTTTGTTATGAAAAAGTTGGCATAATTTTCCAACCTATTGCTTTTCAGGATACATGTCTCGTCTCTCATATTGAAAACGCCTAAAACTATAGTTTAAGATATTGATGAAGTGTATCGATTTGGATATTTTACATGCCTTAAAGAATGTTTATAAGGAAATGTTAGTCTTGGGGATTTACGCACGATAAAAAAAAAAAAAAAAAACAAAAAAAGGTATTCAAGACTAATCATATTAGTACCGGTGACTTTTGGCTCTTTTTAAATCGGCTGAATACTCAATAGTACACGTAACTGCATAGAATGTAAGTGACCATAGAGCTAAGAGGTCACCCAAACTTACATAAACAACTTTAATGTATGCGCGGCACCCGAAACGCGTACGAATAAAATTTCAATATTTATTCAATAAAGTGATAACACAACTATTTGCAAATAAAACACGTCGTGTATAATCAACACATTAAGCGCTCAGTAGGTATTTACAAGATAATACATTTTTTACGACTCGGAAATCAAACTTGGATTCAGGAAGTGTTGGCTTAAGTGAACAACAAGGAATTATTAAACAATTTAATGATCGTTCAGCGCCTACCGATAATTATCCATTTATTAATTATTTATGGGATAATTTAATCAACATAAACTTAGATATCGGTTAGTGCATTAACATTAGTAAATTAGAATATTATATAGTATTGAGTAACTTTGTCCCGTTTCACATGGAAGTACCGCAACAGAACAAGTCCAGCAGTGTACGTATGGGCTGCGGCAACTTATGACTGGTCTAACGTCTAATTAAATTGTTCCCCACTAATGGTCAAACTGGACAAACACGCTCTTTCAAGACTTATGTAAATAACGATGTATCAAATACTTTCTACAGTCTAAATGTTTAAAATTCAATTTCTGGTGAAATTAGACGAGTAACATTTAAAAACAAAAACGAATAGACTTTCCAGTATTTGTCTAGCATTACGTAGTTTAAGCAATTTTGTTATATATTATAGATATTATATATGTATTGTATGTCCCAGTGTTGGGCAACATGCGCGAGGTGTGGGCGAGATGTGCGCGGGCGCAGACACGCGCCTGGTTTCACCGCAACAAAAGACACACACGGGTGACTTTTGACTTTAACCGTGCGGTTAAGCTTCATAATATAATTGAGCTCGAACAAAATCCGGCCAACTATTACCATACAATGGGCCAGTCAGTTCCGTCGAGCCCGCCAGGTCGTCGAGGGCAAAAAAACACTACCACTTGCCATCGACCACCGGCGACAACGCATTATGTGATAGTGACGCCATTGGATTTTATACTATGACTCCACGGATATAGATATGAATTTGATTGCAGGGTGATGCTGCTTGTGGCATGGTAGAGTTGCGCGGGAGGTTGGCAGGCGTCCATCGAAGGCAGCCCATCATGAGCCGACGACTGTTTGACGAGTGACAAGAGTCTAAAAAACGCACAGTGTAAGTTACCTAGTGGCCGAGCGAGTCGGGATGTTCGCGGTTTTGAGTTATTGCCTGGGAGCAGTGCTTTTTGCGCGCTCGTCTCGATGTCCCGAGCTGCGCTGAATGCTTCTGATTGATGCGTTTTGTTTACTTTTCTGTACTGTTGCCGTTGAGCTTTTTGACGTTTCAAGTTTTGTTTTTACCTTTTGGGTCTTGGAAACGTCTTTCGCATCCTTAGCGAGGTTTACATACAGTATTGTGGAGTAATTGATTGCTGGGTTGGGTGGACGTGTGTGGACGCCGTGTGGGACGAGCCGCCAGGTGGTCCAAGCGTGTAGGTGACAATGTGTTATTGTGACGTTTTAAAGCAATTTACAGCGACCACTAGAGCTAGTGGTAAAAGTGTCACATACATTGTTGATGCTTTTAGTGGTTGTTTATCAGCCACGCTCTGATCACAAATTCAGTATTTAATACGACTAGCAAGATTTGGTACCCTTTTTTCTATTTTTGGTCCCTTATTTTTATAAAATATTTTACTTTACTGAAGTAACGAGAACCTTTTACTTACACGAGTCAGTCCATCCTACATACCGCATTTGAAAAAAGTAGGTACTTCCCCCCCGCTGGCACGCGGGGGGTATCCGAAGGGATTTCCGCACGATAAAAAAAAAAAAAAAAAAAAGGTACTTATATAAGATATACGCACATAGAGTGAGAATAACTTATTTCGATGATGGAATTGAAGGGATTCTGTAAAGTGACTGTAAAAAGTAGAATTTTGTATTATTTTACCTCATCTTTTATAAATGTTATTACTAATGATACTACATTATGATATTATTTTCTCTAACGTCATCAAATGTACATCTGTTTTTGACTTATCGAAACTGTTAGAAAGCCTCGATCATAAAAACTTTATTCAACTGACATAATCTTACACTTTTCTACTACTTTTTCTACTAGCCCAGCAAAGGAACTTAGCAGGAACAGATACGGTAATTTTGCATTACGTATGTGAACTCAGAAAGTGAGTGGTTGACCACAATGCTACTGTGCGTCTCCTAATGGTAATATACATGGTGAGTGCGAGGGCGACGGCTTCGCGACACTTTCTACAAGGCGACACGACGCACATACACAACTACTTACTGATACGCATCCGGGTCCAACTGTGACTCTTCGATTTGACCACAGATAAAATTACTTTTACTAATAAGATATCAAATAAGCACACGGTGTTACTAGTATAGGAGGCTGTAAAAGTTGCAACACTGAAAGTGTTCTTACACCTAACTCCTTTCTGTACAGATTTAAAAATCCCACTTACTAATAAAATTATGACACAAGTAGGAATTTATATTGGAGTTGATACGAGTTTGTGCTGCAAAATCAATGTGGTAGTTTAATAACTGATCTAGGAGTTAGAACCCTGTAAACAGATTAAAATCCTTAAAGTCCTAACATTGTTGTCATCCACTTCATTCTGGCCCCATGACGTCATAATTCGTCATTCAACCCCTGTTCGCAAACATTGCAACTATGTGTCTGTGTATGAGTGTGTACATACAGTTGTCGTTACTTACGTGTAGTAGGCTACGTGACCGTACTGCTGATGCAGTGAACCAACCGAATGTGAGCAAATCGATGGCGCTGTTGTATGAAAAAAATCAATAACGCGCAGATTTTCTCAATCTCTTGTAAGTATATAATAGCTTTTATATACTGTTGCTTGATTTTTTGTGTGCTAAGCAAGGTTTGTTTAGATTTTTGTTATAAATATATAATCAGTGTAGCCTACCACGCTTGTAGAATACCGTTGAAAACATTTTACGAGCGGAGCATCAACTTTTTTATTTTATTGGACTTGAATTCAGAACATGTTCTTATATCTTTCCAAATTTTTAATGTTCTCAGAAATGCAAAATAGTAAATTGAAATTAAAAAGAGATCACCACTCCAGCACTTTCCAAATGATAAAGATCTAAAGCCTACTCGATACGATTCGATTAGAGAGTCAACTACTAATTTCGGTTATTAATATTCCTTTTGGAAAAACAAGATTGTTTTTTTTTGTAAAAAGTGAGAATCGATTCCGCGATCTCTGACGTAGCAATCGAATACTTTACAAGCAAGTCATGCGTGCCGACTGTGAAACTCATTTAAGTGACGAATTTGCACTTGAACTATGTTTACAATACTGGCGTATCACTGAATAATACTAATGTGATAAAATATATAACTAGACATTCCAATCGGTTCAACTGTTCAAAAATGAGCCATGCTTTTTCTAGAAAATTGTATCACCCAAGGGTTATTCGATGAACCGTATAGGATCTCATCCCAGGTCTTGCATCTGCAAGCACTCTCCGCTCTTCATTCGCGCTTCGCTTAGTAATTATCTAATTAATAAATCTGTCGCCACGAAATATTTTATCCGAAAAGAAATTTAATTCTAAAATAAATACAATTTGTCACCAGGAATATTGACCAAATTAAATCATAGTTATGTGTATGGCGAAAGAACGGCTACCTATATTGTTCCTCCGCTGATTCACAAATTACCTAGAGATTTAATTGATATTACTATAACAGGAGATAATATAAAATACAAGCTAAAAGCCTTTTTGTTTAGAAATAACTCTAAGTTGTAACCAATAGATAGGGTAATGTATAACTTTTTTGTTATAAGATTTTATGCATGACATTGAGTAAATGATTTTATGTACCTCACCTACCTACTTATTATAAAATTATAAATTGTACTGACTGAATGTGTAGCACTATGCAAACCTTAGTGCTTTATGTGTTATATGGAACTAAATTGTGTACTGTATGATAATTTAAAAAAGTTAATTGTAGGAATAAACATTTTGTTCTCAAAATGAAAAGTTAACTCCATAAATAATAGATTGGTACTCAGAATGGCAGATCTGTCGCCAAAGATGTCGATTACCGTCCGCAGTGTATGGTTCTTCTTCTTAATATTAAGTTAATTGTGGTAATACACTAAAAAATAGGAGCCGCGTTGATATCGTTCATAAGTGTCACTTTTTAAGTAGCATATTTTAATGATCAACTTAATGATTTGACGGTTATCAGGACAAACCTGTTATAATAAATACAAAACTATTTATTTGATACTTGAAATTACGACTTCTCGTACTCTTCGACTACATTTTGGCGATAGATAACTATTTTGTGAACAAAACATATTATTTAGGAAATTCAAAACCAACTAATGGTCGATAGCTTAAATCATACCCCTATTAAAATACATGTGATTTACTTAATTAGTAGTAGTAATTCTGTTTTGGATTTTTAATTTTGTCGACATTCCATATTTTGAACTCGTATTACTGCATACGATATAATATATGAAAAGCGTATATGGAATCCGGAAGATTTCAAATAAATAATCAAGGCATTGTTTTTGTATTGTATATGCAAAGTGTTCGAGTAGCCACAGCAGTAGATCACCCTTTGTATTGTTATAAATTACAGTTTCCTGGAAAAATCAAGGCCTCGCTGTCTGAATCACTGTTCTAGAAGAAAAGCAAGTAATTAAGGCAAAAGATACAATACTTTAACTGAGGCGAAGATTTGATTCAAACACATTCATCATTGTCGTGGGTTGGTCAGAAATTTGGTATTTACATTTGGTTATTACAAATGGTTATCGCTACTTACCTACATTGTGACGTAGTTAATGTTAAGATTTAACACCTCAAGCCTTTGGAATAGCGTTGAACTGATTTATTAATTAGTCGTAACTTAGACTTAATTATAAACTCCAGAAAAAGGTATCAATCAATCAATCAAGTAATTTATTCGCAACGAATATTGTTACACAGGTGGTATCTTAAAACTAACTAGTAGGTATGTATAGCATATTATGCCACATAGAGCGTGCAAATTTTAATATTTCAGTATGAACACAATATTAAGTCTACCATGGTAACATAACATAACTTCACGCCTGTATCAATGAAGGGGTAGGCAGAGGCGTTTTACACACCCACGATTCGCCAGTTATGTTAAGGTCCCAATGTAATAGGGGGCGAGCCTATTGCCATCTACCGGTAATTAAATATAATTATCTACGTATTTATCGTCCAGATATTCTTTTAAACTATTATACAATTATTATTTTTTAGGAAGGTGGAGGATTGGGTACTATATACAGTCAGCGACTAAAGTTGCTAAACACTAATGTAAATACAAACGATCTTAACATTGAAATACATTAACGAATAATTGCTGTTTATACATTTTTGTAATCCCCGAAGGACAAACTTAATGTTTTTAACGTTTTGTTCAGTATTTTATTAAAGGTTTCTGAATTCAACTGACAGTGGACTGTAATGGTCTGATTGATTGTTCTATGTCTCGTCAACATATTCAATTCATACAACCCAAATGGCATAGTTTTTTACTATGATGTCGTGACATAACAAAGTATAACGTATTTACATAAAATATCATAAGTGTGAAAGCGACTCTGTCTATCTATATATTTGCGAGTTTTCACGTTCGTATTAAAAAACTAGCAAACGAGGCCACCTGGGACACAAAGAAGGACATGGGCTACTTTAATGCAGGAGTTTTTTTTTCCCAATTAACCAAGAATACAAATTAAACAAATTATACAAATTAAATCACGGCCAAAAGTTAGTGGTATTAGGTATTAAAGTTAATGTCCGGCTGCCACTAATAAGTATATAATATAATATAGAAGAACATAAATGTTTACGACCAACTGTTATTTATTATTTAAGATCAAAGATATATCTGAAGCAACGCAACCGTGAAGGTCGATGTTTTAATATATAAATACTTATATTTTGTATTATTCTTTGAGTTTCTGGAAACAAAAACTAAAAAAAAATTATAATCCAAACACTAAACGAAATAAGCGCAATTCTAAATTACTTCCTTGAGTGGTTTGTAGTGACTGTGAAGTTAATAATACTGTACTCCATATGCAAGTGATCGAAGAACAATATGGGTATTTAAACTATCATTGGACTATCGTTAGCATCCGATATTTGACGGCTTCTGTGGCGTAGCGGTAGTGCATTCGACTGCTACGCCCGGAGGCGCGGGTTCGATTCCCGCTCAATGCAAATATTGCATGAATACCTATGTCTATTTGCATTAATCTGGGTGTTTTTAAGTATTAAATATATGTGGCCTAGTGGTGTACGTAACGGACTGCCGAGCCGAGGTCTCGAGTTCGATCCCCAGTCGCCCCGGGCACATACCTCTGACTTTTCGAAGTTATGTGTGTATTAAATATGTTGATTATCGCTCGCTTAGTACTGTGCCCGGTAGATGGCAATAGGCTCGCCCCCTATTACATTGGGACCTAATCATAACTGGCGAATCGTGGGCGTGCAATACACCTCTGCCTACCCCTTCGGGGATACAGGCGTGAAGTTATGTATTTTGTTAAAAAAAAAGTATGTAAGTATGTTTATCCGCATTCTGGAACCCATTACACAAGCCATTTAAACTATGCTTACTTTGGGTCTAGAAAGCGCTGTGTAGAATGTCGTAGAATATTTATTTATTTATTTCGGCCCTTTTGCAAGCGCCATGATCACGGAGGAGCTGAAGTACTGGCGGTAACGGTAAATGAGTTTAAGAGTAAATATATCGATCTACCCTCTTTCGTACTCGTCTCTGACGCGTAACAGTGGTGTAGCCACTGGTCTTACTACACACTCGAACTCGATCACGATCGCGATACGCGACAAAGCTTACCGTATCTACTCGCGATTTTGTTTTGGTTTGTTCACGGTTATTTTTGCACAGACGGGTCTCTCGATTTGCACTACATTTACCGTTAAAAGACTTCAGTTGCTCCGTGATCATGGCGCTTGCAACAGTACCGAGATATCGTATACTCAAAACAACACATAGTAAATACTTTTTGACTTTCATAGTAACGATTTAAGAACAGATCAGACCAAGACAACTGGCGAAGATACTGGCGGATCTGATAGATAAAGATCTAGCTTTCAAACAACACATTTAATCCTTTAATCAACGTCTCAGTAATTTTGGAGTAGAGAAGTACCTATTCTCCGTACTACACCACATTTGGTTTAAATTTTTGCAGGACTTGGTCTCGATTGACGTAAAAGAATTGTTTAAAACTAAATTGTTCTTAATTTATCATTATGTGACTTCAGTAAATGATACAATTGTAATCAAAAATAAGTAAAACGTGATTTATTAGATGTCGCAAAAGCAAAAGTAGCGAATGTCATTTTGATCTTGTCATCTGAATTACGTTAAATTATGAAGGTCCGTAATTTAATTTCGAGAGACATATGTTAGATTATTGGAATATCGACTGAAAGATTGTGCTAATAGAGTTTATTGCGAAACAACTTTTTGTCGTCAAACGCTGCTTCGACTGAACGATTCTTCGAATATTTATCAATCGATGG
The DNA here is from genome assembly GCA_946251805.1 of Cybosia mesomella. NCBI lineage: Eukaryota > Metazoa > Arthropoda > Insecta > Lepidoptera > Erebidae > Cybosia > Cybosia mesomella. The sequence continues at coordinate 38,729,540 of OX276393.1, forward strand.
ACTGATATTTCGCACTTCTTGCCACGCTCGGCTTATATTCCGAAAATAAGTAAAGTGGGTTAGGTTAGGTTAGAACTGTGACCCCAACAGAGCGCAAGCCGAGCGAGCGGAGCGAGCGTGCCACGGTAGCGGCCGGCGAAGCCCTGGAATCAGAAGTCCGGAAAGTTTATGGCAAGAAGTGCTATCTATGAAGAGAGATCTCTGTGTGCAGTACTTCCTATGTACGGTGATGTCTACAAACAATGTTTTGAATTTAACATTCAAAACATCAGTCCATCGAGTGATAAATATTCGAAGAATCGTTCAGTCGAAGCAGCGTTTGGCGACAAAAAGTTGTTTCGCAATAAACTCTATTCGCACAATCTTTTAGTCGATATTCCAATAGTCTAACATATGTCTCTCGAAATTAAGTTACGGACCCAAATTATGAACATTATACTGAGCCAGTGGCACTATTCGTTTTAAATGTTGTGAAAGTTGGGAGATGTGATACTAACACTCCATGTGAACTTCAAACCTTAAAATTAATCGAAAGCTTACCTTGAATATTTCATCGAAAAACATTTCAATTTAAAAGCCAAATCCGATAGCTGTCGCGTGATATACGAGTGCTTTAAGTAACTGTTTATCGCTTGTATCGCTTGAGAAGCTACAAAATCATTTTGTTACTAACATATACGATCTAATATTTTATAATAGCCATAGAGTTAGTGAGATATTTCACTCTCGTACACTCCCACACATGTTTTAATATGATGTACGAATGTATTTCTTATGTGATAAATTGGCAATGCTACCTCCTATCTAGAACCACTACGGGTGGATTAAGAAGTTGCTTTTCTAAAGTCTCCTCACTGTGCATGAAATGGGTTGCTCCAAAGAGCAGAAAATAGACCAACGTCCATTTTCTTCCTGTTCCTGTCCTTTTCTGATAATTAGAAGACATCATTAGCAGAGGGACCAGTAAAGAAATAAGAGGAACTAGTACGAAGAAGGTGGTGGGTGGTTTCGACGTACTTATCTAGATTCTTCCATCGTAGACTGGATAACCTGACGCTCGATTAAGGAACTCTTGAGATGGAGGGTTTGATGTCCTCAAAAAGGACAAAAGCTGTTAACGTGTGTTTGCGTCGGTGCAACTCTAATATAATCCCTTCGTCGTGTCTTCGGCGAGGTGGTAGCTGGAGTGACACTTGGAAAAGAAATAAGGCGGCGTTTCATATATAAGCAAGACTATAATAGTAGTTTATGCAACTGTCATATAAGAAGGGGTATTAAAACACGAGAGTCTGTTTATCGCATGAGGCGAAGCCGAATGCGATAATAGGTTGACTCGAGTGTTTTAATACCTAAGTTATACGCAGTTTCATACACTACTTTATCTTCACTCATAGGAAAAATTGAAATTAAACAAAGTAGGTAGTTTACAAGGGCGCCATTTTTTTCACAGTTCGAACTGCGCATGCGTGCGCCTTTTTTCTCATATTCAGCCTAAAACCTTAGACTAGTTTAATTAATAAAAACAGATAGCAATACTATAATGAGTTTTATGATACAGTTGGCGGTACTATAATAAGTTTAATTTTTAATTTTATGTATATGCGTTTATAAAGTGCGTATGTATAGAATCGTCTTTGAATTCGTAATTCGAATTTTTCGATTTGAGGGTAGATAAAATAATATTAAATGACGGTACTTCAGTATACCTGTACCGTGGTCGAGTCTTTATATAAAACTACATGCACTGAAGCATAAAACCCTTTAGTATCCTTTACATTTTCTACAAAAACACAACAGAAATGATTCGTTTCGAGCCCAAAAAACGTAGTTTAAGTCGTGTGAGGATTTCTTGCCGTATCGATTGAAGCGTCAGGCTGGCAGATTAGTATGCTGTACGCGCCCGCGCCCGATCGGCAAGTGGCTCTATTTGGTAACACCCGATACGGCACCGGACGTCTGGTGACGATAGCCGATGTACACCTCTACGTGATGCATCCCGACACCCAGCCGTCATATAGGACGACCATAAATGCCGCACAATGATTTACTTCCAACTCCCAAAAATATAGGACAATGGATACCCCTTATGAAGATGATGGTAGGCGTTAAGATGGCATACTTTTGTAATATATATATATATATCACAGTACAATTATTTTGGCTGACGGTGAGCTGGTAACATAGCCTGCAGACAATCAGGTAAAGAAAGATGCAGGTGATAAAGTCAGTCCTTTTCCTGGAATGAATGGGCTGGTGAAACCACGTAAGTAGCACTTTTTTGCCGGATCGAGCTTAAATAGCAGTATGATTCATTTATAAGAGTATATCATATAAAAAGGGGACACATTTATTCTCATTTAACTTTATATAGTGAGGTGAAAACAGGATAGAGCTTTACAGAAGGAATTAGCAGTGTAAAAGCAATTACGCACATTGTCAGTTACTAAAAAAAAGTGTGGCTAAAAATCCCTAACTAAAATCATTATAATATTTACTCAATTACAGTAAATGGTCATCTAATAACTATATGAGTCTGACCCGCTGCATCCCGCACGTGCAAACCGTTTGCCTAATAGCTGGGCCGGTGCTCAAATTTGTAGTTTACGCAATATGTTGGAACTCGTTTTATAACAGGTTGTAAAAATCGCAGACGTACGAAACTAGTGAGAAATTTACGACAGATCGAAAGGTAATGGCATTAGAGACATATAAATTATTTGTTTATGGTACCCCGATGTTATCTACATATGTAAAATACAGCGTCCGTATGTTTGTGTTAATAATAAAATAGGAAATAATAATAATACTAAGGCAACCTACTTCTTACTTGCACTGGTGCGGAGGTTATACGAAGTTTGACTTACGGACTGAATTTAGACAGTACAATACTTCGACATGTAGTTAACTTCGAAAACACATAGATGGATAAGTCATTGCTTCGACAGAAAATTATTATACAACACACACCTTCGAATTACCACTAATTCGACAGACGATTATTCGACAGACAATACTTAAACAAGACACATCTTCGAATGACCACTAGTTTGACAGATTTTTTTAACATTCTTCCAAAATATGTGGTTCCGGCGCTTCGTTGGCCGCTTTGAATATACTGCACCAAATCTGTCAAAGATGTGCCTTGTCTAAGTATTGTCTGTCGAATAATCGTCTGTCGAATTAGTGGTAATTCGAAGGTGTGTGTTGTATAATAATTTTCTGTCGAAGCAATGACTTATCCATCTATGTGTTTTCGAAGTTAGCTACATGTCGAAGTAATGTACTGTCTAAATGACTAGGTGGTAGCTTTAATTGGATTTTAGGATTTAGGACTTTTATGATTTAAAATTTATGGGTCTTTACGAATAAAGGAGTAACATTTTTAACTCTTTCAACAAATAAAATAACATGATATGACTAACCTGATTGCACTTATGATTTTTCTGGTTGCGACTCCCAGGTCAGGCAAAGAATCATTTGGTTTTCCTATTGGATAGGTACTAGGTACGGTAGACAAGGATCGTTTCGTCTCCTATTAAACTGTCCTCTGCAATAACCTCTGACCGTTTCAGTCAAAAACTTAAATTAGTTTACGAATATTATAAGAAAATAATGTTTGGATTTTTTCTTTTGTTGCTTATTAAAAACTAAATTATCTAAAAATGTTAATACCTTTCTAAAATTGGCTTTATAGCGTTATTTGGCCATGTCATACCGAGACCTAGATTAACTTAGGAGAACCATAATATGCCAATTAGGCACAAATATAAATATATATATAAAATATATATAGGTATATATAAAATATGCTAAAACTGTTTTTATTGCATACTAAAAAACTTTGGTATATATGACCACGCTAATACATTACTAACGATGGGTGAAATCGTCACATAATACTTGACATAGCTTGTTTAGTGATACCTAGATCTAGATTTCATTATCACTTTACAAGCTATCTCATGAGTTAAGTGTACGTTACATTTAGTAAAGATAACTTTATGCGAAGAAATAGGTGATATTTCGGATCTCTAAAATAATTTTAATTACTCTTTCCACTTTCATTAAGCGACAACTCTCACTAAAACCTGACTGGACATAATTATTGACATTTCTTGTACGTAAAAGTACTTAATCATTATATCGCAATAATTTATAGCCGCTAAAATCAGCTCACTCCTTGCCACTTTATCGTAGTTATTTGTTTTAGAACGAATGTGGCGAAACTTATTTATTTTGCTGAGGCCTTCGAACTACCCACCAGGCGAGACCGCGGTGGCGGCCAAGGTCCGCCAGCAACCCTGGGGTTATCCTTCCGAGGGCTTACCCGGGGTGCCCGGCAACGGACACCCCGGACACTTGGGGAGGACACCGTGCGGTTTTAGTCGAGACACGACATAACCACCCCCGCTGGCCAGCGAGGGGGTAACCGAAGGGATTACCGCACGTAAAAAAAAAAAGGGCCTTCGAACTAAGAGCCACTATTGTAGAAGTGATAATATCTAGAATGGTGGCTGTACTTTTTCGCTTTCAACCAGCTTAAAATCAGGCCAACTTTTAGTCATTCCATAGCAATTATTTCCTTCACCAGTCTTTTTCCTTTTTCTCCAAATAACAAAAAATATAAGAATTACAATGTTATTAATATTTTTAATATACAAATATCTTCAAAAGTCAGAACATTTTACTCGTATTTTTATCATATTATTATAAACTCACGATTATTTTATATAACCATTGGATTTAAAACATTTCTTTAGGTTTTAGGTTAATTTATATTGTGAGTTATAGTGTGAGTGAGAAATGTACAAATGTGGTTACAAATTTTATATCTAACTAAACTAAATAAAACTAAAATAAAATAAATAATAAAAAAAACTTAACTTAAATATTGCAATATCGCTGTAGCATAATTATTTAAAAATCATAAGCGATCTATCAATCTCTATCTTATCTTACTTGATAATATAGACTGCGCATAGCCTCGTCAATGTCTGAGTTCACAATTAATCACAATTGCTATATCTCAGTTAACTTCCCTTAAATGAGTAAATAATGAAGGTTCTGTAGCCAATACACTATTCAATAAGATGGAACTGATCAACGAACTAGTTACCACGTAAGCCTATATATTGAATATAAAAGTAAAAAAACCATAATAGTCGTACTTAAACGTTGGATAACGAAGGCTAATTTTGCAAGAAAAGTTGTATCGTATCTAAGTAGAGCACGTTTCCTAGTGTGGTCAGCACAAACAGGAGGAAAGCTCTTCCGTGACACGGTTTTCCGCAAGGTCGACGGCCTCACCACGGTCGCAGGACGCCTCCGCGGCGGTGCCACTCATTGTTCCCAGTATATGGCGTCGCAGGTTTGAAAGCACGACTAATATTTTATTAGCATCCTAGTAGAGTATAAAGGTAGTTTAGTTAGACCCCCACGCTGAATACACAATTCGCTGTTAGGTATGTAGTTATACAGGTGAATTTTTCACCAGGGCGTCGATGGTCAAATCTGATTCTATGCCGAATAGCCAAAATGCTCAATCGAGTTTAATGAAAACTGGAACTACATCATTGGATTCTTAAAAAATCTATACTCCTAGAACAATTTTAGTCAGTTACGGTGTAAATAAATAAGAAGTTAAGTTAAGTTTTCCGTATGTTATTACTCCCCAGAATTATACAGGGGGCCTTTTTTTTTGAAAATCTATTGGTTCGATTTCTGGCTAATTTTTAAATCCTGTTATACAGTTTAATATTCATCAAAATCGGCCCATCCATGCCCAGTTGAAACATTCAGGTTATATATATAGTTAGGTTTTTATTTATCATTGGTGTAGTGGTGAAAGAATATTTAAAAAATCCGTATAGTGCTTTACCTAACTACTATTCCAAACTTAACAAACTTAGAGCGGATTTCACTAATTGTACCTACCAAGTGACTAATCAAATCAAACTGATAATTGATAAACTGAGTTACGTCTAATACATTTTACTCAACTGATACTGAATTTCATTAAGTTAAACGTGATAACCATGTTTGGTTTGCATTGATCGCAGTTATAACCTCTCATATCATACAAATCTATAATCAGCTTATTCCGTGAAATTATAACAGATGTACATTAAAAGTGTTTCTACAGGTAATGTGTGGTTACCTTAAGACATTCGATAACGAAAGAATGGCCAGCAAAAGCACTTCAAAGACTGCCAACAGTGTCTGAACAGTGAGACATCATAGGTTAGTAAACGCTGGCATCAGTGGTCCACAAGAGCAGCTGAACAAATTGTCTCCAAGTTTCTACCATAGCTTCAACATCAACTTATAGTCGTAGAGGCAGGTGTAACATGACACTCTATCCACGACTTTATAGTAATGGCCGTCTGGTTATTGAGATAGCAAAAGAAGCTGAGTGCAGATAACCGAATCAGTTTCAATAAACATAAAGTGCGTACGTAACGTCCGCGTCTCGGCGTCTGGCGGGAACCAACCGACCGACTCGAACATGCCTACCGTTAATGTCGTACTTGTGTTTGAATTTTTTTAAATTAAAAACCGCCTTTTTACCCGACTGTGCCAGAATGAAGGTTATGTTTTTCGACAGTATGTATGTATTTATGTATGATTGTTTGATACGCTCTGCAGCATGAACGGCTTGAGAGGAGTCGTTTGATTCGTATTTACTGTGAGAGTGCTACTGGGTATATAAAAATGAAAAAAAAAGGTGGCTTTTTGGCGCTAAAATGTAGGTATGTTGTTAAAAACTTATTTTAACTCAAACTTATCGAGTAGGATATCAAAATGAAGAAATTTGAAAAGGTTATTTCGAATATATATATATCATAACTAAAAAATATATGATAAAATTTGTAAAAAAAAAAAACCTGACTGCCTTAAAAAGACCAAAGCAAGTTTGATAGCAGGCGGGACCCATTTGCAAATCATAAACCGAAAGAAAAATTTATGGGTCCCGCCTGCTATCAAACTTGCTTCGGTCTTTTTAGGACAGTCTGATTTTTTATTTTTAATATAATCGATATGTATGTACCTTTTTTTTTAATTTTTTTTGCGCGGAAATCCCCTCGGATACCCCCCGCCGGCCAGCGGGGGCGGTTATGTCGGGCTTGAACCGACTAAAACCGCACGCCGTCTCGGGTCTATTGCAAGGAACAGTCGATTACTTGTCAATTAAGATTATGCCTTTTGCAATTTGATTGACAATCGATTTATATGATAGGTTTGATATAACGAAACGTATCTATTGCAGCCGTGTATTCCATAGTATTGATCGGTCGATCAAGGTTTTATGGGAGAAAGTTTTCAGTAGTAGTGCAGTGTCTGGATAGTGTTCAATTAACAGCAATAATAGGTTTGGTACCTATTGCGTGAGACCAAAAACAGTTCGCTAAGATGAACTCACCCCTTCGGGGACAAAGGTTATGATGAGAAGCTTAGTTTTTTAACAAGCTTTTATATTTAACTACCAATGTTTGCATTTTAGTTTGTATGTGAAGGATAAATGTTGCTAGCGTGGGGAGCTAGCAAGATTTTTCTTCTTATCCAAAGAAATAGATTTTTCCACATTGGTCCAGTTAAGATGAGAGTACATTTTTAAGATAAGCATGACTTGAATCCTCATCCAGCTTTAGATAAAGGAAGTTCAATATTTAACAACACAGACACAAAATGTTGTGCACTTAGGCATTTTTAAAAAAAGTAAAAAATAATATTGTAGGTTATAATATACTTTATTATATTTTTATGTATGATACAATATATTCTATGATGTTCATATAAAGAAGGCTCAGCTCACAAAAGTGACTTGTCCAAGATACGCATCGTAACACATTCAGGCGAGGTCCACCTTGCAATTTGTGCGCGTCTAAAAATGTCAACGGGTTCCATAATGCAAGGTAATCGGTACGATGCCCGAGACGCGAATAGATAAACAGGCGGACGGCAAGGCTGAGGGAAATTATAGGAAACCTGTTCAATTGAATTGTGGTCAGCATGCGGCTGTTTGTCACTCACCTTGGATAACGTGCGGGGTATGGGGGGCTTAGCAACTAAAATTTTGTCAGTGTACTCTCGATAGGCTTTTTAGGTCTCTTAGGCGATAAGCGCGTGGTCTAACGGTAGCGGAGGCGCGCCAATCTATCAATCATAGATAGGTATATGAAACTCCTTCCCCCCCAAACCGGGGCAAGACGGGGACGCCGTGGTTCCCGAACCTGAAGGGGGCCATCTCGAAACCGGAGATGGTCCAGGGTAAGGTATATAAAACTGATCACGGGTTACAAAAGCTCGCGTCATTGGTTGAATAGTCTTTTTATTGGTTTTTTTGATTGGCCAGCTAGTGCCCATGAGAATGAGAATGGGAATGAGAGAATGAGAATGTTTATTTGCGAGAAACATAGTTACCGGTTGTACACAGGAGGTACATCGGGGTGCGACGGAAATGCTCTATGGGCAACCTTACACCCGAGACGGCGTGCGGTTTTACTCGGTTCAATCCCGACATAACCGCCCCCGCTGGCCGGCGGGGGGGTATCCTAAGGGATTTCCGGACGAAAAAAAAAGTACACATAGTGAAGTGTGGTCGTTGTTTGACAGTAGCAGTGGATTAGCAATTAAATTGTGGTTAGCATGCGGGTGTCAGACACACAGATACACATTCATTATTAACGTAAATTATATTGTGGCGATAGCCCTGTGGCGTACGTAACGGACTGCTGAGACGAGGTCTCGAGTTCGATCCCCAGTCGCCCCGGGCACACACCTCTGACTTTTCGTAGTTATGTGTGCATTAATAAATGCTAATTATCGCTCGCTTAATATTGTGCCCGGTAGATGGCAATAGGCTCGACCCCTGTTACATTGGGACCTTAACATAACTGGCGAATCGTGGGTGTGTAATACACCTCTGCCTACCCCTTCGGGGATACAGGCGTGAAGTTATGTTATGTTATGTTATGTTTATATTGTGGTCATATTCTCATCACCAAGGGGGAAGCTTAAAGCTCGTCGATAATACAAACTTGATCTAAGCCAAAGTCAAAAACCATTTATTCTGTATAGATCATTAATACGGAACTTACAAAACGTCAAAAAAATTAAACTAATGTTTGGGAAATGGACCACCGGTTCGAAACGCGGCCCTGTCCTAGGAAGACTCCGGCAAGAAACACAGCGGGCTGTTTTTTTTTTATCTATTTACAAACATGTTTACTTAATCTAATTACTGGTAATGAGTATACTAAAATATAAATGTTACAATTAACCGATTCGGTTTTAAACGTTATTCAAATCACAAAATTCAATGACTAATTATTATTATTTCTTTGACAAAAATCAAAATAAATAGCTTAGACATATTTAATAGCAATGGTTTCCGTTTGTAACTTTCGTTTTTTTTTTTTAAAGTATGTTAATTGATAAAAATATTTTTTGGTATTTTATTGACATATAAATTATATTTTTGTAGTGTGTATTCAAATGGATTGTTTAGTGTTATAAAAAAAAGTAAATTTTGCTATTTTATCCAGCACGCATCGGTGTTATTATCAAAATAAATAAAGTTGCTATACTATGGGCTTTTTAGGGTTCCGTTGCCAAATGGCAAAAAACGGAACCCTTATAGATTCGTCATGTCTGTCCGTCCGTATGTCACAGTCAATTTTTTCCGAAACTATAAGAACTATGCTGTTGAAACTTGGTAACTAAATGTATTCTGTGAACCACATTAACATTTTCACACTAAAATAGAAAAAAAGAAATTTTGGGGGTTCCCCATACTTAGAACTGAAATTCAAATTTTTTTTTTATCAATCCCATACGTTTAGGATGGATAGGTCTTCAAAAATTATATTAAGGTTTCTAATATCATTTTTTTTAAACTAATAGTTTGCGCGAGAGGCACTTCCAAAGTGGTAAACTGTGTGCCATCCCCCCCCCCCCTGTAACTTTTAAAATAAGAGAATGATAAAACAAAAAAAATATATATAATATACATTACCATGTAAACTACCAACGAAAATTGGTTTGAACGCGATCTAGTAAGTAGTTTTTTTTAAAGTGTCATAAATCGTAAACCGCAATTTACCTTTCAATCAATCAACTCAATAATAAAATATAAACAAGTTGAATTCCTGAGACGAGCTCAGCCGAATACAAGGGATTCTCGATTTTGCGATGTTTTTTTTTGCGATTTTTTGCGATTTTTTCTTTATCTTGCAATGGTTCACCCCAGCACGAATCTATTACCGAAAACAGCGACTCGATAGCTCATCTCCTTCATACCCAAAACCGTGACAGAAAATTGGCAACGACGACGTCGACGACGACGACAACTCGATAGCAATAGGGCTTTTCTAAAGAAAATCCCTAAAAACATTATTATGTTACTTCCTGCTACGGAACCCTTAATGGGCGAGTCGGACTAGCACTTGGCCGCTTTTTTCGTTGTGGAACCTCACGGGGCGAGTAGATTTCATTCTAACGTGGCCACTTCACCGATAGTGGTAAGGTTAATTGCGTGTTTGTAAAGTTGCACGAGACACATGACAATTCCTTTGAAACGGGGTTTTTTTACAAATGTAAGTTTGAAAATCCAAATAAGGTCTGTACGTATCGGACTAAGTCAGTGAAGAACATGTACTCACAGGATACAGATGTTTCGGAAAAGTACAGAGAGTGGTGAAGTGGATATGTTGTAATGGAACCGAGTAAAACATAGTTCCAACGCGGGCCATCTATTGGCGGGTACCGTAGGCTGCCTGTTAAGGAACTCTGAAAACTCGACAGATCTTGACCAACCTGAAACAGTTAACGATTTTATTTTGGAATACAGGAAGCTTTGCTCCTCACCAGTATGAACAAGTGCGTACCGAACACGTTGCTGTACCGTAAAACCCAGTTTCTGTTAAGACTACAGGATACGTTACCAGACCCCGTGCTGCTACTAAGAATTCCGTAAAAAAAAACCCAAGAATAACTTGGCCGACTCGAAAATCGAATTAGCTATCTCATGCATAGTAGCTTCACTCACAACCGCTGCACCACTGAAGTAGTCAGTGGGATTTACCAACCATCTGTGTAGTCACTAAAATACTACACTTCCCCCTCTGTTTCCTTTTATTCTGTGTGCCGGAGAGTATTTAAACTCATGGTGTCATTTGTGTGCTCTTATCCTCAAAATGAATTTTTGGACTTTGAATGGATATGTTAATTCTATAGCTATAATACACACATTGACAGGCAATTATTAGATTAGTAAAGAAAATATTAATTACATAGGATTTCAGAGAACACTTGGTCAAAAGATCATCCCAATTGCCATCGATTACATTACGCTTACTTTATTATTAATATTACTTTTTCTGAATCTACAAACTAAAAATATATGAAGTCAATAAAAGTGTCCAAGTATCGTAAATATTTATGGCTATGTATAATGGCGCGAGTCGATTTCTATCTAATCTAAGATCTAACAACATTAACGAATTGGTCAGAAACATTCGGAAACCACAGCAGCTTAACCTCAATACGCAAATAAATATTCAAGGTATTAACCAAACTGGTAATCATTTATCAATATAAACTCATTGCTAAACTACATTCTGAGAAGATTTATACCCTCTTGTGCTTGCCATCTAACGTCGACGTGAATAGACAAGAAACTCATCTCATAATAATTTACATCGGTAAGGTCACTATTTAAATGTTACAAGAATATCATAAAGATGTCATTCTATTTGAGCTGATGAAACTTTTGAAAGTCGATAATAGTTCTCCAAAAACATCTAGAATAAAAACATTACGTAAGTAAACATTTTTCTTGGTGCTGCAACTAGAGAAGTCCACAGACAATACTTTTTTTCCACAAAGAAATCATACATATTCGGCGCTTTACCACGGATAACATAACAGTTACTGCTTTACTATTCAAATTACTTCACCAAGGAAGCTCTTGTAAAGTAAATATCAAGGACGCAACATAGGTTGTTCGTCACAAAGGCATGTTATAGGCTACAGTGATGAGCCCCTACAAAATAATTTCCCGATCCTATAGGCTATAGTCCCCTGACAGATATCCCACAACCGGTCTTAAATTAAAGAATACGAGGTCGTGTGTCGCCGAGAAGCGGTATTGGCTGTAAATTGTAACGATACATTAACTTATATATAATATAGATAACGATAGAGTTCGCTATATTCGGCTAACGAGCGAGCTCACTAAAAAACTAATATCAGTATATCACACTCATCCGCGGTTTGGACATACTACATCCAATGAAAACTCTAAAATGTTCACAAAGAATGTGTTGGAGTCGAAACAATTTTATAAATTATATAATTAATTGTATGAGTTTATTTTATAGTTACCTTTTATTTTATGATTAGTTGGGAAAATTGAGATATCTAAATATTCACGATTATGTAATATGGTTAGGCACTAACCATTGGTTAGCCCCTGCAATTTTGTTAGCCTCGACTAACAACATTTTAGAAAAATTGCTATGCAAAATATTTCTGAGTCACTGTATATGCATTTACCTTTTTTTTTTTTTTTTTTATCGTGCGGAAATCCCTTCGGATACCCCCCCGCCGGCCAGCGGGGGCGGTTATGTCGGGCTTGCACCGACTAAAACCGCACGCCGTCTCGGGTCTTCAGACGCCGGGGTGTAAGGTTACCCATAGAGCATATCCCTCGCACCCCGGCTGACCCTGGGCCATCTCACCACTAACAGCATCGCTCATCCTGTCTCCTCTGAAAGCAGAGGAGTACGGAGAGCGATGTGTTCCCGCCACGTTGGGTATTGGCCGACGATCAATGCCAACCCTATGAAGGGGTGAAGGGGAAGCCATTGACCGCCGCCCAGCGTGTACCGGCCGCTCCGATTCCGTTCCCCCCGGACTGCAGCGGGATCGGAATCGGAGCGACACTCGAGGAGGTTACCCAACACACACCCCTATATGCATTTACCTACTACATATTTTAACAATGTTTAAAAAGAAGAAAATCTAACTTGTATGGCTTGTGGCTCCCACATGGGAACGCAAGCGTATTATCCATGTTATGTTAAAAAATGAGAAGGTTGTGCATGAAAAGTTGAACTTTTTCCCGTGCACCGTTGTAATAGTAACATCTATAACTGCAAACTTATTGAACTGCAACGTTCGAAGCCATTAGCCACGATTCTTATTCCGCCTTGTGTTCTTCACGACTCCAATTGTTAGACTCGAAGCGCAGTAGTAACCGAAAGTAAGTTGTGTTAGTCACTGACATGTATAGAAGGAAGAAATATTGTACTTGCTAATATACTACGATACACCTCAGTACCAGAAGTAGGTATCAATCTAAGGAATTAAATACACACACACACACTACACAGGCAATTCGGTTTACTGACCTCTTGTATACGACTCCTGTCTGGTTATTGAATATCAATGTACTCAACATGATACTGTGATATTGATAATACTGTTCAAAATGTACCTATGAAACCCAAACCTTGGATAAACAGAGATCTGGAAGTTCTGCAAATCAGGGAATTGTGACAACTCAAACGAGCTCGCTTGAGGTCAGTGTCCTCTCGCGGGCGCAGCCGCCTGGGAAGCTATAAGTACAACACCTGAATTTTATTTAATACAAACCCCAAAGAATCGTGCTAACCTAAATTATAGAAGAGATACACATTTTGGTTTCCTGTGAAAAAATCGGTATTCTAGGAACCCAAGGTACTATAAGTTTTGCTTACCCATTTGGCTAATGCAACTTTTTGAGTTTGGTTGCATTCTCCTAAAACGATAATTGCAGGCAGATATTAAAATATTAACAAAACTAAAATAGTTTTACTGATAAAATAATGGAAATAATTTTAGTAATTTTAGTGAAAACAATTACATTTTATGCATAAAATAACCTTAAATGGTGTGCATGCGACGACTCCATGGACTACCTTCGTCCACAAAAACATGTTCCACTCATTATGAAACACGAACCAATGATATTTGAAGTGGGCATCGCACAACCGACTCCCAGCCGACTACACTGTCACATAAAATATACCAGTACTGTTATCTACAGCCTTCACCCGACCGGTATCGAGGCGAAACTATTCTAATAAAAATAAACCAGAACCAGTCCAAATTAATGATAACTCTTTGAAAATGGTGTCTTTTGGGCCGAGCGTAGGACGGGCCAATGTATTTGTTACGATACCTTACTGTTTACACATAACTTAACAAACTTAATTGTCTAATGCGCGACATCTTCATACAGACAGACATTCCGATGATACAATTAATGTTGGGTTATAAATAACATAAACATAACATAACATAAACTCACGCCTATTATATCCCCGAAGGGGTAGGCAGAGGTGCTAGCACCCACATTTCGCCAGTGTATGTTTAGGTCCCAATGTAATAGGTGGCGAGCCTATTGCCATTAACCGGGCACTTATAAACCTGCGATAAATACACACATAATTTCGAAAAGCATCGAAAAGTCATTGGTGTGTGCCATGGTAAAACCTGGGATCGAACCCGAGACCTCGTCTCAGCAGTCCATTACCCATACCACTAGGCTACCGCGGTTATAAATACAGACAAGTGCTTAAATAATAAACTCGGCAATAAAACCGTGATAGCTCAAAAGTTTAGCAATCACAGCTGCAACTAACTTTTCTAATGATTGCAAATAAACCTTTCGCGATACTTTACCGTATAACATTCATATATAACGCTATTTTGAGCTGTAAATATCAGTTTGTGCAGATTTGCCGACAACTCGATACAATATTTATAGACTCTGCATATAATTATAATTACACCGATAACTTAACGATAACGGATGGTGCTGAGTGAACGATATACATACTCTTTGACGGATTTTCTATCTTGATCACCAGTGAATTTCTTCGTCTATGTTGAAAGACACCTACACAATTTGACAAACATAATTTCAAAATTAAATAAATAGTCGATTTTTGTCTTATGAAGGAAATAAATATGAATATATTTGAAGTACGTATGCTAACTGTAAACTTAATTAATAAACAAAAAAAATAAATCAGAAAAGTCAACATACGGGACTGGACTTGGATCCGCAATTCTCGCTTTCTACCTATAGACAATTGCGGATCCAAGTCCAGACCCGTATGTTGACTTTTCTGATTTAATTTTTTTTTTATTAATTAAGTTTTAATACATCACCATCATCATTTACCTGCCCTTGTCCCAATCATTTGGGGTCGGCGCAACATGTCCTCCTCCTCCATACATTCCCACTCCTGATGCCAACTCCTCAGTCACTTCCTTACCATATTCTCTTTCACGTATTCCATCCATCTTTATTACATTCCTAATGTTTTATTATACCCGGCATAGCCGTTTGTTGGTGGCTAAACTCCTCCTTAACTTCTCGCGCGATCTTGACCAAATTTACCACGGTAATAGTGTGGACACTGAGGAGTGTTTTGAAGCGAGATAGTTCATGTCCGATATACCATTGAGGAATAATGACCGAAAAACAGTTTCACGAGCGCGCGGCCGTAGCTAAGCGCGCGACCGTAATAAGCGGTCTTATTTTCATGTAAGTAAGAGTCCTGCTCGCTCAGCTCAATTTATTTCAGTCGCACCCTGCACTGAATTCCTTGTAATAACTAATTCACCAATGGCAAAACTGTTAAAATAAAAGCCTAAGCATAACTACGATCATTAGAAAAAAAATCAAACTTCCATTTAAATAACTAACTTGCCAACGCAAGATTGATATTGGTGAAAACATGATCACTGAACAATGCAGCCTGTGAAAGATCAACCTGATCAAATCGCGCAGTGACCGGTGACAGCCGCAATTTGTACGCGATATTATCGTATTTATATAATTGTCACATGATGGATGCCGTTTATAAAACAATAATACTCCATATGTGAAGGTAACTGTAAATTAAGTCCACCGTTGGTATTTGGCGAGTTATGTTTAGAAGAAGGTTCTTATCTAACTACAGAACAATATACGTTACGTGACCCATTATAATTGCAGGCACATGGAAGTTGCTTCCATCTGATACGATATTTATGTTTTTTTTTAATTGTTTCAGTTTTTTTTGTAGCTTCTCTTTCTAAATCTTTCACACAGTTTCATTGTTTTGCTAATTATTTTACAAAGTTGTTCACCTATCGTCATTATCCGCATATTGATTGCCCAGTGGCAACCAAAATTTGTAGTTTGGAGTTTTGGCTATTTTTATTTTCATTGGTATGTCAGCTTTTGCGGCAGCGACTACCGTCTGATCTCCCAACCCCGAGATTCCTCACCCGTTATTTAGCAGGTTCACCGACTGGTGAGGTTGGTTTGGGCCCCAAAGGTGGTGGTAGGACCACAGGGCCTTTGCTACTTGCCAGGGCTACTGTACAGACAGTACGACTTACCTTTATTGGGTTGCATACCAACGGTATATATGTGGCGTACGGTGAGAGGCAGATTTATGAATGAATGATATCATTTGCTTGGTTGAATGAATAAATAGCTACCTAACGTCCATAACCACCCAATCATAACATTTTAATACAAATGTTAGTTTTATGGCTCCGAAACGTTCGAGACAAGTTCAGAATTCGGACAAAAACGATCATCTCATAAATATTATATTTCATAGATATCAATGACGAAATTATATTTTCGATAATAAAGTTTATTGGTTTTGGAAGAAATTGAAGCCCAAACGGTCAGGTGCCTGTCGCAATTGTCGGTAACACGGCACGCTTGAAACTTGACTACCGAAAGTCGAACAAACGTACAAATGTACAACGTCACGTCGTTTTGTATGATTCGATCGATGATTGGGTAAATAGCTGATATTAGATACTGTATAGAGGAGTCAAGAGGTACAAGTAATAATGATAATTCCCACAGCTGTGCTCACACCTCGGGTCTTCTTGGATTACTGCTGTTACATGAACGTGTGGGAGGCGAAATAAGTAGTTAGGTAACCAATCTTCTCAATTTCCATTGAACTCTCATTTGATTCAACTATTATAAAAATTATTAAAAGGTGTCACTAAACAATTGAATATAGTACAAAAAACCTAAAACAGCTAATTATCTTCTTCATTTAATTACACGTTACAATGCCAAACTGTTAAAATAAAAGAATAAGCATAACTACGATCAAACGAACAAACTTCCATTTGAATAGGTAACTTGCCAACGCACAACAAACATCACTTAGCGATTTAAAAATGTTAAATAAGTCCAAGCTACCGATAATTAACACGACCAATTCAAATTTATCGTCACTTATATCAACTTCATCATTAGCTTACTTCTGTTGATGATCAAACTGGTATCTGTCGTCGAAAACTCAATTTAATATGGCGTCGGTTCCATAAATTGTGGTGTTCATAGCCGCTGGAGTTGATCCCACGAATTTGTGATAGCGCTAATTAGGTTGGTAACTGTTAATCGCTTTACAACCATTTTTATATGGGCAACAGCCAGTGGACTGACGTTACATGATAGCCGAGAGCCACGAGCTAGAATGGCTAAGTGCGTTATGTTTACGTGAAAAGGTAAACTACGCTACTTGAAATATTTGCGAATCTCATTTTCATCATACAAACTTGTGTATTTATTATAAACACCATAAGAAGCTAGGTACACGAATACAAAACTATCGCATAAAAAAGCGATACAATCAACTTTGTGAAATAGTATATGCGCATGATTATCGAATACTGTGTTTACTTTCACACCAACTCCAATATTTGCAAACAAATTAACATTTTATCGTATCTTGCAAATATTTGTTTTATTTCCTGTTTAGGATTTTGTTTCGTAAATATAGATACATCAAATTCAAAAGTAGCTTACACTTTTGAAGTTACCTTAGCTCTAAAACCTTTAATAATATAATTAAAAAATCTAGAAATATATTAAACTTATTCTCTAAAGACTACAAAAAAACTTAATCATCAATTATTTATTGATTCATTTCAATGTGAAGATCGCTTGTGAATGTTTTAGTGTTAAGCAATTTTTGAGGTTGATTGAACTACTTTGAACATGGAATATATTTGTATTTTATACATAATTACATCTAAATATTCACGGACCGGTAAGCGAGGGCATACAGGGACCTGAAAAAATTCCAAACTCGTGAAAAGACTCTCATGGACAGAATAAAACTGTTATTAGCTTCTATTGATTGAATGTAATAATGAAACATATCTCAGACTTTTTATTTTCTAAAAACGATTGACCGACTGGCCACCTGTGCAGACCACAGCATCCCATTTTACGATGCACACATATACTTTTATTATTAAAAATATTATATGCAACCATTTATCAATGCCCATTAACAAGAACATAAAGCCGCAGATCCATCGCAGCAACAACCAAAAATGATTATTACTTGCATTTAAAGAGTACCTATATTTTATGACTTCATTATATAGAGCTTAGATAAAAAAATCCGTTCCCGCAGGGGGAACGCACAGGTAGATTTCGTGAAGCAATTAATATTATTTTATATAGAGAACTACGGACTTTAAACAGTTTAATTTTTTTTTTCTCGAAAACGGTAACTTTTAGTGAAAATCTTTTCAGACATTTATTTTAGACTTAAAAATGGTCTATCGATTAAAAATGTTTCCGACGGCAAGAATGTTCACCGGTTAGAAGTTATGATTTTTTTCCCGAAAAATTTTGGTTTTTCCCTCCTCCACTTTTAGTTAAAGTTTTAATCTTATAGGTTTATAAGTAAAAGTTGTTGGTATTCATGTATACTATGGGATAAAATTAGAACAGTTCGAATATCTTTCATGGAACGTGAAATTTTGAGGAAAAACTGATTTCACAAAAAGTGAGGCCCTACCGTCCCCTTAGGCCGGATTCCACCCGTTCACGAACTTAAACTAAGTTTACACCCAAGCAATTTTTGACCGCAGTTTGAAAGCGATCGGGGCAAAAATGCGACCGTGAGAGTGCCGCAAATTTTGGGAAGTGGAACCATACATACATATATATATAAATATAAACTTTTTGACCCGTGGTCATTTCGGACTCAGGGGGTCATAACTAGACCTCCTATGAAGAATTTTTTTTAAAATTCGACAGTAGTCAAGAAACCAATAGGTAGATCGATTTCATCGAAATCTACCTAATAATGCGAATGTATATTTATAATTAAATTTTACTGCTGAAGTTTAAAAGTCGTCCGTCCTACTTCCCTGTTATATTCGAATGAGAAGAATATGGTCGAGCAATCAATTTCAGGCAATAGAATGGTGTAAAGATTGAATTTTGAAAAGAATTTGCATTAGGTGTCATATTGTTATCATAAAATGAAATACTTGTCGGCAGTGATTCGAGAGTCATATAGATATAAATTTATTTTTTACACAGCCAATCTTCAATCTGCAATGGCTAAAATGGCACATAATCAAACGATGTGCTAGAAATTCTAGCAAAGTTAAAGTTTCATGGTTTCTATACATGTGTAGTAAACCTTAATGTTGCCCAAAAGAGCTCTGGTGACCCTACCCACCAGCAGTTTCAAACTACTAATAGTAAACCAAAACAATTTCAATTAGTTCTCATCAGTGCAGTCTCCGAAAACTAAACGTCAAAAAAAATTCGGTCAATAACTACCACTCAAAGCAAGAAATAAAGAAATGAAGTGTTTATAAATAAAATTAAAGCCTAGAAATTGTTTTAAAAGGATGGGATTAAATCAACACTAATAATACTTATGTTACAATGTAAAAGCTTCAAACCATAATATCCCTTTTGAACTCTGAAACAACACGCGATTGTAAAATGGTAACCATTGTTTCTGCCTAATGCTCCACGTAAGCTTTACTTTCGTGAGTAACTTCACAGAAACCTTTAATTAATAAAATAAATAAATTTACTACTATCGTAACACACTACCCATCAGATGGTAAGTGAAGTCTATGATGCATTGCCACATGTTGAAAGGAAAAAATAGGGAAACAAATTGGGAAAAAAAGGATGGTAGGGAGGTAACTTCACACTCTCACAGATGTAGCCTACTGCTACTTAAGGAATATAAGATATTGATAGCATATTAAGTAAAGGCTTGTCCGTAGTCAAGTCAGTAGTTTCATGATGATGGGGAAAGCATAACTGTACCAGGTATATGACTCCTGCAGACAGTTAATTAGGTATTTATTGCCATTCGGATTTTATTTTCGTCAACTTAATTATATTTACAACCGAGAATCCTCATCAAGATCAAACGAGATTTATCACTCACTTCTAATTCTAACATTTTTATGGTACTTATGTGAAAGCTTAATATATAACATAACATAACTTCACGTCTGTGTCCCCGAAGCGGTAGACAGAGGTGTATTACACACCCACGATTCGCCAGTTATGTATAGGACCCAATGTAATAGGGGGCGAGCCTATTGCCATCAACCGGGCACATAATTAAGCGAGCGATAATTAACATTTATTAATGCACACATAACTATGCCCGGGGCGACTGGGCATCGAACTCGAGACCTCGTCTCAGAAGTCCGTTACGTACGCCACTGGGCTATCGCCGCTTAATATATATCTGGTAGAAAAATTATAACATGTCGCAAGCTAATCAATTTGCCTTGATCATACGTAAACATTTGTCGTTCGCCTTAAAGATAAGCCTACTACGCTTCTTCTATGCTCAAAGGCACAGTTGAGATTACCTAGGTATTGGTAGCAATATATACAGGGATGTATGTGTTTGCCACAGCGCGCCACGCAATTGGCGAATATTTTAATGACATTATAAGAACATGGACATGTAGAGTTATAATCTTAAAAAAAATGCGGTGGTAAATTATTGTGATAATTAAAATTTTAAAAACCTATGTGTTAAAATACTTTAAAAATAAATTAAGGTACTTTTATCCATTTAATTAAAATTTAAAGCTTTTTTTTTTCAGTTGGTCCGAGTATACCCCCTGTAAGGGACTGGTTGCGGGTTCAAGCCCCGTCCCAGATGTTCTCTTTTTCCTATCTATATCTATAGTATTTTTATCCAGTTAAAGATACTGCGTTAGTCAGTTAGCTATGCCTCAACTGGATGATTGGATGAACTGGATCTGATTAAAGCCTTTGAAAAAACTCCAGCACAAACTTTAAGAACAGTTACATGTGAAACCTAACCAAGTTAAGTGTAATTTTAGACATAATTAGAAAAAGTCTCCGCTAAATTCGTAAATATTTCAAAAGAGAAAACAAAGAACAGCAGTGTTCAAAAGTCGAAACAAAAATAAATCTAGAATTGAAACTTTATAGCCCACAATAAAGTATAGATAATAAAGATACATATAGATAGTAGTATTACAATAAACAATCTCCCAAAAATATAAAAAACAATCTATAGACAAATTTAGATAATTCATTTTTAAGAACTTCCATCATAAATCGCTTATCAATAGCTGAACGTCCACCACTAATGGCTATCAGTTACCGAGAAAACCGCATCCTTTTTGAGAATCCTAGACGTACTACTCTCACTCACCGAGATTTCACCTTCAGCTTTAGACGCCATCTCGTTGAAAGCATACCTAAGTGGCTATGTCAGAGTAGAAACACGAGGTGGGCATTGAAAACAAAATCATGCGGTGTAGTGTTACGACGGCGACGGTCGTTAAACAAAGACTCTGGGCAACTACATTTTCTTTTATTTGAGAGCTACGTTCTTATCGGAAGAGCTACCTTGGTAATCAGCTGCTTCTCCTACTAGGCTACTCAATCAGAAACATTGTAGGTTATACCTTTTTTTACGTGCGGAAACCCCCCTTAGGCTTCAGTTACATGCTGCAATACATTACATAAAAAACCGGCCAAGTGCGAGTGGGACTCGCCCATGAAGGGTTCCATAGCAGCAAGTAAATTTTTAATATTTGAATGGGTTGAATGAAAGGTAAATTGCGATTTACGATTTATGATGTATTAAAAAAACTACTAACTAGATCTCGTTCTAACCAAGTATCAGTGGAAGTTTATATACATCATATATTTATATAATAAACAGTTTGTTATTTACGTGAAATAAATAAGAATGACACGTGTACCTGGTGCGTAGCAGCCAACCAATAATTAATTAAATTAATTTACTGACTCGTTCTTCATTTAAGTGGCGTGTTAATGTGTGTTAAAAAATACATAAGAACTGAATTAGTTTAAGTATAAACAATAGTGTAAACAACATTAATATGTCGTCGTCCTCGTAGCCATTGTCCAGTGTGTCCACAGTTTGCACTTTGGAACCTGCCGTCCGTTGTTTTTAAGGACTATTTACACGGAACCACAATTCGTTTTCTAACAAAAATAGCCTATGTCACGCCTTATCAAAAGCGGCACAGCCGTTCCAGAGATTGCCTAATTAAAACAAACAGTTTTTTGTTAAATGTATCCGCACATACACTCATATGCGTTTATTAAAAACCTTTCATTTAATGTTACCAACAGTGTGATGAGTAGTTACCATTGCGCTGATCTTAGACAGATCCCGTAGGCGATCACAGAAACTCATAAACTAATTATGTTAACCAGTTCAGACCTAATTTATTATTATTATTTTGGAGATTGAACTCCGGCGCCAGCGTTAGTCTCCCACATCTTCCCTGCCCTTCACAGTGAGGTCCTTACACTTCAAGCTGCAAGACAACAACCATCTTTAGTCTCCCCGTGACCATGGCTGCTGAAAAGCAACCGAAACGTCGGGATCAATGTAAAATACAAAATAACATCAAATAAAATCGCGATAGAATCCGTTAAAAAATAGTTTTATTTCAATGTGTGACATTCGCGTAAACTTCAGACAATATCGGATAGATTATACCCTGGGGAAGGACATAGGCCGCGATAACCGGTATTATGCGGAATTCATTGCGCGGAGCCGCGGGTAACAGCTAGTACTACTACTACGATAAAAATGTAAATTAGTTGTGTTTGTACATTGGAGATATTTAAAAAAACTAAATGAAAAATTCTTAACACGATTTTTTTTTTAATTCTTGTCTGTTTGTTCGCAATGGACGCAAAAACTACTGAACGGATGTTGATGTGATTTTTTCTATTAGAAAGGTCTTGGTCAGACCTAAAATCTGCCGTATGTTTAATTGCAACTGGTTGAGTAGGACCGGAGATATGATCAAAAAAACGATCTCCGACCTCGGCGCGGGCGGACCCGCGGGCATCAGCTAGTAAATCATATACCTACATACATTATTACAAAGCGGCGATAGCCCAGTGGCGTACGTAACGGACTGCTGAGACGAGGTCTCGAGTTCGATCCCCAGTCGCCCCGGGCACACACCTCTGACTTTTCGTAGTTATTTGTGCATTAATAAATGTTAATTATCGCTCGCTTAATAATGTGCCCGGTAGATGGCAATAGGCTCGCCCCCTATTACATTGGGACCTTAACATAACTGGCGATTCGTGGGTGTGTAATACACCTCTGCCTACCCCTTCGGGGATATAGGCGGGAAGTTATGTTATGTTATTAATAGGATGTCACATATCACCGTGAGGTAACCCTCGTGAGTCTTAATAACCTATGTTATTGTTTAGTATTCTGTAAGTCAGTCAACGAGTTACAAATTCAATTTATTAGTGAGCCACTTTCATGGGCAACTCTTTTTGATTAATCAAATTACTGTACAACAATTTGCTGTAGAACTGTCGTTGAAATTGATTAGATGTGTCGTACTGTCATATCACATTATTTAACTATAATATTATTAATCATACACTTTATTAAGGTTCTAATACTAAAAACAAACTTTATTTCAATGTGAGAAACTTAATCTATCTGTACAATAAAAACAAAATTATATAAATTATTTACATCCTAAAAAAGAGTATGTACGAGTACAAAGTAAAAAGTTTAGGTGTCAAAGAATTCCTCCCCATCGATGTCGACTGGTAACGTACCCAAAAGGCTGGCGGCATTGCCACGTTGGATGGCAATGCCAATTCGTTGCGCAAAAAACAAGTCAGATTTTTGGTCACGCGTAGCGTCGACCATGTCTAATAATGAGTCTTTTTAGTTTCGTAGCTAAGTGGTAACCAAGTTAAGTAATCCTAGCTAGGTCAGTCTTAGAATGGGTGACCATTCTTTTTTTTTTTGGGACACTTCAATTTGACTTCACCTCGCCTGATGGTAAGCTGAAGGTAAAGTCTCAGGAAAGAGGGTCACCATTACATACACTTACCATGTTAACAATGGTGGCACTCAGCTTGACGGCCTCATCAGAAGAGGATTGTCGTCGCAGCACCGCGTGACACCCACTGGTCCCACT
The DNA here is from genome assembly GCA_946251805.1 of Cybosia mesomella. Taxonomy (NCBI): domain Eukaryota; kingdom Metazoa; phylum Arthropoda; class Insecta; order Lepidoptera; family Erebidae; genus Cybosia; species Cybosia mesomella. Next base: position 38,753,879 of record OX276393.1, read on the forward strand.
AGTGCTGCAACCACAATCCCCCTGCCCGGCTATGCACTTGATGACCCCTGAACGCAATCAAACCGAAATTGGATTACTATGGAGGGTTTACTTAATCATGCAAAAAAAAAAAAAGGTACCACCACCTTTTTTTTTTTTTCGTGTGGAAATCCCCTCGGATACCCCCCCGCCGGCCAGCGGGGGCAGTTATGTCGGGCTTGAACCGACTAAAACTGCACGCCGTCTCGGGTCTGCAGACGCCGGGGTGTAAGGTTGCCCATAGAGCATATCCCTCGCACCCCGACTGACCACCCCGCCGAATTTTGTGACAAAATTCCTATCATGAACCTTCCGTGCCTCAGAGAGCACGATAAGCTGTCGGCCCCGGTTGCCATACAAACATCTATGGCAGTCGTTAGGGTAATTGGAGCCCTAAAAAGTTCGATAACTGGTCTAATTACAAAACTTCCATATAGCCGATAGGTTTAAGAAGTCCGATGGCAGTTGCTTTCCGAAAAAGATCGAAGTTCGACTTCGTAATTAGACTACACCAACTGAGTCGGAAAGGGCTCGTAGAATGATGACGGAATCTTTTTGCTATGGTTTGTAATGCATATAGTCACGCCTCTTTCCCATAAGCGGCGATAGCCCAGTGGCGTACGTAACGGACTGCTGAGACGAGGTCTCGAGTTCGATCCCCAGTCGCCCCAGGCACACACCTCTGACTTTTCGTAGTTATGTGTGCATTAATAAATGCTAATTATCGCTCGCTTAATATTGTGCCCGGTAGATGGCAATAGGCTCGCCCCCTATTACATTGGGACCTTAACATAACTGGCGAATCGTGGGTGTGTAATACGCCTCTGCCTACCCCTTCGGGGATACAGGCGTGAAGTTATGTTATGTTATGCTATGTTTGTCTTTCCCATTAGGGAGGGCAGAGACCACATCTTTCCACTTGCTACGACCCTGGCATACGCCTTTCGGTTATTCACATGCACGCCGGTTACGGATAGTTCTGACCTGGTCTTTCTTCAAAACGTGCTCGATCTCGTTGGTATACGTACACCTAGGTCGACTTTTACCGGGTTATCCAGTAGTCTCTCATAAATCTGTTTTGTTAATCTCCTTTCATCCATCCTCTCTACATGACCGAACCATCTAAGCATCTTTCTCTGTCTTGATCACTACATCTTCTGCCTTACCACAACGTTCCCTTATCACGCTGTTCCTCACTCGGTCCATGAGGGTCACTCCAGCTATACTTCTCATTAGCAGTAAGTGAATTTTATGATACAGTAGACCTGTATAAAACGTGCCAGGTTCTCACAGTGAGAAAACTATTAGTACTCCTTGCTATACTGCGACAACAGCATGTACCAATGGAAAGTATTAAAAGGCGTAGAGCTGAAATTATCTACGAGAATCTACACCACTTTCATCAAATATCTACCACCACTATCTACTAGCTAAGTACAAAAATTTTCAATAACCTAAATAAACCAGGCCGGAACGGCGGGGTGACTAGCGCCCTCCCCCAAACCGGGGCAAGACAGGGACACCGTGGTTCCCAAACCCGAGGGGGCCATCTCAAAACTGGAGATGGCCCAGGGTCAGTCGGGATGCGAGGGATATGCTTTATGGGCAACCTTACACCCCGGGGTCTGAAGACCCAAGACGGCGTACGGTTTTAGTCGGTTCAAGCCCTACATAACCACCCCCGCTGGCCGGCGGGGGGGGGGGGGGGAGGGGTATCCGAGGGGATTTCCGCACGGAAAAAAAACGTATTATGTAGGATGTTATCATCATCACCATAGCGCTTTTGATTTGTTTCTTATTCAATCAATCAATTAGCCTATTGCAGTCCACTGCTGGACATAGGCCTCTCCCATTATACGCCATAGCACCCGACCCTCCGCCTTGCGCAAGTCTATCCCAGCTACCTTACAGGTCATCCGTCCATCTTGCTGGGGGACGTCCTACCGTTTCTTATTATACGACCTTCAAATGACCTCCCAACACCGAGAGGTAAGCCTGCGCCGGACCCTTGTCCGACAATCTGCAGGTCTACCGGCTTGCAGGTGAGGTTGCCTTAGGCCTGTAGGCTTAGAGGGGGCCCCATACACCCAGATATATTATGTAGGTATGACATTTTCTAATAATAGGTAGGCACACACATGCCGAATACGTGAAAATATCTATCCAGCAAAACCGGTCTTTTAAAAGTCTTGTATTTAGACGTTATCATAATATAATTAAAGTAACACTTGTATACTTTGCTAGTTCTTAAGTTACCCTATAATTGATAACGGTGGTACCTATTTAGTAAAATTAGTCGTTGGTACTTTGTTACGAAAATAGCAGAATTACAACATACGCCATTTCAATAGCTGTTCTTATCGTGGGGTCATATATTGATGGCATCCCTATCGCCGTCTACCGGGTACGTTCTAAACTTCATGCTGCTACGAAGTAGATTACGTTATTATAGAAAACTTTATCATGCATCATTTTGCATGATCTTGAAATCAAAACCTCTAGACAAGACGCCCAAATCACATCCAAATGTGAGTGCAAACATATGTTACGAAACGTTCAGGTACAAAATGTCTCTTATTCATGAAACTGATGTTGGCAGGAACAATGGAATTAGATGCTCGTTTAGGTATCACACTAGGGGGGTGCTTGGTTGGGGACGGGGTGCTTGGTTGGGGACGGGGTGCTTGGTTGGGGACGGGGTGCTTGGTTGGGGACGGGGTGCTTGGTTGGGGACCTCCACGCGGTGCACCCTGGGCAACGGAGACGGCAGCGCCTCTCTCCTAGGGTGGGAGAGACGCTGCCGCCTACGGCCAACTCCGACCTAGGCGGGGACGGCCCTGTTGAGGGCTGTTCCAAAGCTTTCCACGTGTCCCTCTGATTAGCAGATGGCACAGTGGAGAGCAAGTAAGGGGGCCATCTCGAAACCGGAGATGGCCCAGGGTCAGTCGGGGTGCGAGGGATATGCTCTATGGGTAACCTTACACCCCGGCGTCATAAGACCCGAGACGGCGTGCGGTTTTAGTCGGTGCAAGCCCGACATAACCGCCCCCGCTGGCCGGCGGGGGGGTATCCGAAGGGATTTCCGCACGAAAAAAAAAAAAAATCACACTAGGATCGGTTTAAATGATAATGTAAATCAGCTATTCGTGTGGTAACCCTAAAAGTATTACCAAAAAGAATTAGATTTGATAGTCATAATAAATTTGCATGCGCTTGAATTTGTTCTCCTTATCCTATCATACAAACGCTGTTGATATTACTGAGTTAAACTTTGTATTGTAAGTATTTGCAAATATACGTGTAGTGGAACAGAGCCGCATCCACCCACCTATCCATCAACCAAACTGACAGAAACTATCACCTACGAGAATCGTAAATACAGATTAGGTTCACATCCGCGCGTGCATCGATTTGCAGCAGCCATCAAATATTGACGCGTCGAGCCGCGTTACTACACGCTCGGGATGCATAATTCCGCGAATATGCTTTACGACACACATTTCCCCTCTCTTTTGCCCCCCTCGCAGCCCCGTTCGCACCTTCCCTTGGCGTACATCGGCCTACATCTTCATAAACTATGAATCCTCCCAATCGCAGTCAGGTGCGATCGGTTACAACCGCGATTTATTATCGCTTCGATATGTAGCGCTACCCTTACGTATTACGCGTTTCTCCCCATTTTATTTGGAAGATATTATTGAATTATTTAGTGATTTTATGCTTTACTCGTTATATTGGTTGGTAGGTTCACGGCCAGCGTTTGCGTCAGGTCACCTCGTGGAACATTTCGGTTTCGTCACCCAAATCCGTAAGTAACGTGTGCTGAAATATTTAAATGTCACCAATATCATAAATTATTCTAGTTTCGCAATACAGTTGCATCTTTAAGTGCCGTTAAATCAAATAAATTCTATACGAATGTTGAAATTTAATCTAATGTCAATGTGATAATCTAAAGGTACACATACGGGAAAAGATTCAAGATGTTTCATTTTTCTAGATTTCGTTCACCTTCATTTGAATAGATGTGAAGAGTTTTTTGTTTAAGAATAGTAAAATTACACACCATCCATGTTGGTACTCAGTTATGAGTTCAAATCATAGTCTGAATGTAACACTAATGATTGTTAAGCTCACAGCCTCTATATTTCCATTAAAAGCCAGATTTGCCAGACCATGCGAGAAACGAATCTGGCAATGATGAGATGCTTTTTTTGAATGGACACCTTTTTTTTAATGTGTGGAAACCCCCCATCCCGTCGGTGCCAACGATGGGGTGGGCGTGTCGGAATCGAACCGACTAAAACTACACGGTCTCCTCCTCAAGTGTCCATTGCCGGACACCCCTAGTAAGCCCTCGAAAGGATACCCCCAGGGTTACCGGCGGACTTTGACCGCCACCGCGGCATGGATGGACACCTTAGAGTAACTGCTAAGGGTGTACTCGTACTTAGGTATTTGTCTTTAATTTTAAAGCATTAAAACAGTCTACGAATTTCGAGACTCGGAATACGGTAGTCACTGGCAATTAACCCTTAACAAAGATGAGATCCCCTAATTTATTGTAATGAGTCTTTAAAGCGGCTATAAGCATGTCACTGTGGTGCATAACTACGACAGAAAGACCATTAACTTCTTTAGGTTATCAAGATACGAAAGCCATCACATGAAACATTTACGTTAATCAAATTATATCAAGCAAGAACCGTGCTCCGAGAATCGAGACACGTTTTGTCAGCATGCAACAGTTTACAGTGGTCACATTCCGTTACCGGTCCGGTCACCGATCCGGTCACATCCTCGGTTGCCCAACATAACCGCACACATGCACGTGAAATGTGTAAAATAAAAATTTGGAAACTAATGTCACCGTTCCTACTAGCGTTCTGTGATTTTCAGTTTCGTTGCAAAATGTCTAGATCGTAAAAATTATCTTAATTCGACAGATCATCTTGTTTAGAAACCCGTACACATTTGAATAATTTTCGAAACATTTTCGATTTTACACACTTCATTTCATCAGTAGTGCAACGCCGTATTTGTATTCAAAAGACGCATGCAGATTGCAGAATTTGCCTTAAGAGATTAAGCGGGTTTATTTACTTAGAGGAGTGTATTGCCCACTAAGATATTTGGGCCCAAACCAACCTCACCAGATAGCTGGAACACCTGCCGTTGCTGATTGGTGAGACGTTCAATCGCCGATCGCTCCCATAAACGTCTAGATAATCCAAATCGAATGGAGGAGTAGTAAACAGACCCTGCTCTGCGATGAAACCGGGTACGACGCTACGATGATGACGATGATTTAACTAGGAGGAGATGATTTCCCTTTAAATCTTAAACATGCTTCATTGATCATCAATAATTTAGATGAAATTTTCATCGCTTCCACTTAACAATAAAGCCGCCTGTCACCCCAGCAGAAGCAGGCCGGGACGGTGGGGTGACTAGCGTCCTACTAGGTCCTACTAGGACTATAGTCCCCCAAACCGGGGCACGACGGGGACACCGTGGTTTCCAAACCCGAGGGGGCCATCTCGAAACCGGAGATGGCCCAGGGTCAGTCGGGGTGCGACGGATATGCTCTATGGGCAACCTTACACCCCGGCGTCTGTGGACCCAGAGACGGCGTGCGGTTTTAGTCGGTTCAAGCCCGACATAACCGCCCCCGCTGGCCGGCGGGGGGGTATCCGAAGGGATTTCCGCACAATAAAAAAAAAAAGGTATCCGTGCCAGTGCCGTACCAGTCCATACCAGTGCGTCCTACCTGTCATGACTTAGGATAAAATTCGAAATGAGGCCATCCGACAAACTAAAGTCACAGAATAAGCAAGCTGAAGTGGCAATGGGCTGGCCACATCTGCCGAAGGACCGATGGCCGATGGAGCAAACGAGTCTTAGGGTGGAGACCACGAATCGGTAAACGGAAGGTAGGACGTCACCCAGCAAGATGGACGGACGACCTGAAAAAGGTAGCTGGGATAGACTGGATGCGCAAGGCGGAGGATCGGGTGCTATGGCGTAAAATGGGAGAGGCCTATATCCAGCAGTGGACTGCAATAGGCTAATTGATTGAGGTATCCGACATTTTTCTGATTATTTTTGAAATCTTAGCTTCATCGCTTCCACCACTAGAATCCGACTTATAATCGAGAGATATCGGGTTCGAATATCGGGGATAGGTGCGAGGGATATGCTCTATGGGTAACCTTACACCCCGGCGTCTTAAGACCCGAGACGGCGTGCGGTTTTAGTCGGTTCAAGCCCGACATAACCGCCCTCGCTGGCCGGCGGGGGGTATCCGAAAGGATTTCCGCACGAAAAAAAAAGGTACTTTGTCTTAAAGGAAAAAAATACCTACGTTAGAACCTTCTCCGTTAATCAGCGAGAATACTTGAGCCTCAAAATTCACGGTCGGGCCCCCGACACTCTACTCGACTGATTATCACCAAAGATATCTATACTATAAAACTCTGAAACTACTAAACCGATTTTAAAAATTCTTTCACCATTAGAATGCTATATTATCCCTGAGTAGGCTAAGTTACTTTTTATCCCGATATTCTAACGGTATCAGGACCTACGTGAATGAAACCACGTGAAGATGCGAGTCTATAATAAACTGTCCTATCTCTGTAACGGCCAGTCTCAATAATCTACCTACAGTTAAAGATAGAAGCTATCCCAGATGAACAGTCAACATTAATCTCTCAGTAACTGCGGTTTCAATATTGTCAAAGTCATTTTCTGTTTATCTTTCTTTATTGAAACAGAAAAAATCTCCGATAGATACTAATGGTAGCTATTTTAACTGCTAGTGAAGGTTAGATGGATTATTGAAACCGGCCGTAAGAGTCTCAAACTATCGACTGCGACTACTGCTGCTGTTTTGCAGTTACACTCATATTAACACCGGCCATAGTGCCACTGCATAAACGAGATACCTGCGATAGGTTGTCACCGCTTCAATCTATGATATCCTCTACTTTCGGTTTTATTACCAGACTGAGGTGAAAACGGTATCTCATATTGTATAATCAGCGTGCTAATGGTTTGTCGACTGATTATTTTAGAAGTGCATTAAAACAAATATTGTATATTTAAAATACACACCACTCTTATTTATGATACTTTAAAGTTGGTCGTAGCAATAATAATAAATCAGTAGAAAGTGGTTGATTGCTATAAATATCAGAATAATCATCATTTGTAAATTTAGTGTCCAAAATTGATTTCTTTCTTTCGTCTATCTATCTAACTATTATAAAATTGTAAGTTGTTTGTGTCTGTTTTTAGGGATTTTCTTTAGAAAAGCCCTATTGCTAAGGAGTTGTCGTCGACGTCTTCGTCGTCGACGTCGTCGTCGTTGCCAATTTTCTGTCACGGTTTTGGGTATGAAGGAGATGAGCTATCGAGTTGCTGTTTTCGGTAATAGATTCGTGCTGGGGTGAACCATTGCAAGATAAAAAAAAATCGCAAAAAAATAATAATCGCAAAATCGAAAATCCCTTGTATTCGGCTGAGCTCGTCTCAGGAATTCAACTTGTTTTTTTTATATAGGAAACGTACATTTGACTTCACCTCGCCTGATGGTAAGCTGAAGGTAAAGTCTCACGAAAGAGGGTCACCATTACATAAACGTACCATGTTAACAATGGTGGCACTCAGTTTGACGGCCCCATCAAAAGAGGATTGTCGTCGCAGCACCGCGTTACCCCCACCGGTCCCACAAGTGCTGCGACCACAACCCACCGGCTATTCACTTGCTAACCCCTGAATGCAATCAAACCGAAATTGGATTACTATGGAGGGTTTTTCGCAATCGTGCACGGTGGTACCCAACCGGCCGAATTTTGTGACAAATTTGTGTCATCAAAATTCTACCACCAGTATATTGGATATATTAAAAAAAAACTTCGGTTATGCGAAATAAACGATTCTGAACACAATATTTTTTTTTGGAATTGTCTGTTTGTTCGCGATGGACGCAAAAACTACTGAACGTATTTCGATGCAGTTTTTACCAATAAGAAAGGTCTTGGTCAAACTTAAAATCAAATATGTTTGATTACAATTGGTTAAGTAGAACCGGAGATAAGACCAAATAACGATGACAGACCTCTGTGCGGGCGGAGCTGCGGGCATCAGCTAGTATTGTTAAATAAATCACTTAACTTGTCAGTAAGTCTGTCTTTTAGTGTTTCTGATTTAAACAAATAGCACGAACTGTTTCAATCTCTCTCTTCTAACTCTTGGTCTGTGCCCTGGCCGGGCAATCGAGGGCAGAACAATCAAATCGTTGAATTAATTTGTATTTGGCAGTATAAAGTAGGTAGTATAAATTTATAGTAGTGGTAGTGGTAGTATAAATTTCATTCGAGCATTTGTGGAAACCACGATGAATAGTTACGCATTGGTCACTATTTAATACAATGACTAAGTTTTGTGTTGGTACCCAACACAACACACGTCAGGTTGTTGAAGAGATTTGAGATTAATCTGTGCGTATATCCCCTGACATCGTCAGGTATCATGTCAGAGACTATAGAAGTCGCTTTTTTACACATGTACGAGTATCTATGACCAAGACATAGTTTATGTACAGCTCGTGGTCTATCTGTAAACCATATTTTTTTCTATTCTGTTCTATTCTCAAGAGGCAGGAAACTTGAATTGTAAAAATATTTCATTCATGTAATTTTATTACTAGTATCTCTAGCCAGTTTTTATAGGACCATAATACAGATTTTTTACATCTATGATTTTGCTAAATTTTATAACATATATACCATATAAATGATGATGCATATAAAAACCTGATAAACAGATTCATATAACGCAATATTGTAGTTTTATGGTCGTTTTCTCCATTAGCTACGAAATATTTAGATAGATTTATAATCTACGACATTTTATGAGCACACATTTTGGCATTATCAAAAGTATAATAAGTCCATCTTACATATTCAGTATACTTAGAAGCAGATATTTGTTTTCCTACTACGGTAAGAGAAGACACCGCATTATCATACCGTATAAATAATATCCAAGGACGTTAATACAGCGCCATCTAGGCCAAAACTAAGCATAACTTGTAATATGAGTCCCAGAATGCGTATGAACACACCTATTTTTGTTCATATTTATTACATAGACATACCCAGCAGTTACAGTCAATGTAAATATTCGTGCATACAAATGTTTGCTCAAAGCGGGAACTAATACAATCCGAGAGCTTTGCACACCACGCCACACTGTCGTACGATGATGACCTGCTTTGTGCAACATCGCCTGGCTGCCCATGTCGCAATTAAAAAAAAAAGGTATCTATTTAGACGCGAGCTCGTGGGCCGCCGCCGCCTCCTTCTGCGACTATGTAATACTCGAGAAGGAAATGACGGAGTGCGCCCGCGAGAGATTTAGAACTCTCCCGGCTCGTCGCAGGCGACTCAGGCGACTCAGGCACCGGAGGTCGCTTAACGACCTCCGTCCTCTATGAGCGCAGGCCTGGGGGTGGCAGGTGAGGGCGCCTGTCACCCCAGCAGAAGCAGGCCGGTACGGCGGGGCGACTAGCGCCCCTCCCGCATACCGGGGCAAGACGGGGACACCGTGGTTCCCAAACCCGAGGGGGACATCTCGAAACCGGAGATGGCCCAGGGTCAGTCATGCCAGACATTATCTCCTCATCGACTCCTGTTCTTGCCATGTCTTCTTTCTCGCAATCGATCCACCTTTTCTTGGGTCTGCTTCTTCTCGTAGAGCCATTCATACTTTACCTTTCTTATTTCGCTTCTTATAATACGTCCATACTCTGACAGCCATTGATGTCTATATTTATATTTTTTAAATTAATTCCGTCAATTGACTGCACCCCGCTGTACGATGAGAAGCAAGGGTGACGTCCATAAGATATGGGCCATCATCCCAGATCCCAGATGCTGACGATCTTGAAATCTCAAAAGATGGTTTTTCACGCCTCACTTGAAGAATTACTATATCTCAATGATGACAGCCTCTGGCTACACATCTTTTCATTCACTGGTATCTATATATATACCTATATATTATGTAAAGTTTACAGATATAATATAACACGAAATATAAAAGATATAAAATGAATTATAATAAATTAAAATGTATAAATAGGTTAAAATATATAGATGGCATATGCTCAGTACATCATTTCTATTAGCATAATATAACGCAGAAACATATCGTATTGCTAAACCGTGTAATCAGAACAAGTTGTACCGAAAGTAACCTAGCTATTTTGCAAGTTGAATATTTTTAAATCCTTACATCACGAAGCGCAGGTCGGTAGCGGTCATCAAAATATATAAATCAAAATATGGATTATTAATCACTATTATTGGTGTAACATTGTTGACATTCATCGCTCACTAAGTGATTCCAACTATTTGCAATGTTTTGTAACCAAATGTTACTCTGATATTACATTCGCGTGACTCATAAACTTAGTATACTAGCGTAGAATACTAAGTTTTTTTTTTTAAAAATTTATAAATATTCTACGACATTTTACACAACGCTTTCTAGACCCAAAGTAAGCATAGTTTAACTAGCTTGTGTTATGGTTTCTAGAACGCGGATAAACATACTTATATACTTTTTTTTTGTAAATACATACATAATTATACATAGAAACACCCAGACCAATGCAAATAGACAGTTGGGATGGTGGGACTATGTTTTTGGGACTGATGAGGCCGTCAAGCTGAGTGCTAGCATTGTTAACATGGTACGTGTATGTAATGGTGACCCTCTTTCCTGAGACTTTACCTTCAGCTTACCATCAGGCGAGGTGAAGTCAAATTGACGTGTCCGAAATATAAAAAAAAAACATTTATATATTTTAACCCGTAGCAAAGCGTAGAGCGTTCCACTGCTACGCCAAATGTCGCGGGTTGAATTCCCGCTTAGTGTTATCTTTGTATGCTGGAATATGTCCATTTGATTTTCATGAACATAAATTAATAAATAAATATTCTAGGACATACTATAGAGGGCCATCTAGACTCAAACTAAGCAGAGTTTGTCATATAGGTTCTGGAAAGCGGATAAACATACTTGGATACTTTTTTTTGTAAATAAATACATATTTATACATAGAAACACCCAGACCAATGCAAATATACATATTTGCAATGAGCGAGAATCGAACCCGCAACCTCTGGCTTAGCGAATGCTCTACCGCTACGCCACAGAGGTCGTCATAAGTGTGTTTATTCATATTCTAGAACCTATATTACACGCCTATATTACGCTATGCTTAACTTAGTATGTGTCTAGATAGCGGTGACTAGCATGTCCTAGAATATTTATTTATCATAATATTTTAAAACTATTTGCATAGGTACTACTTTCGTATGCATTACTGATGTTTAAGAAAATAAAGTCATCTTATATAATCTTTCTGAATTAGTCAATATTTGGGTGACTGAGCTTTGCTCGGGGTGTTTAGGAAGAGGAAAGATACTAGAGATAATACGGATGGCTGCATGGCGTAATGCTGACATCTTCAGGGCCCATAACCTAGCTGCTGTTACTGAGTTTGGCGGAACAGTGTCGCCATATGTTGGAATTATAAAGCGTCGGTAGCTTAGTGGTTAAGGAGTCGACCCTACGATCGAGAGGTCGCGGGTTTGAATCCTGGCCATTACACTACCGAGGTGAACCCACTCCTAACACAAGCAATTAAGCTTAGCTGGAGGGGTTAGGGGGAATATTAGTAATTGCGTTACTAATATTCTTTAAAAAAAAATATATAAAATAGTGTTCTGGTAATAAATATTCTTTTTTTTTGCGTATTACATTATATATGATGACAGACGAATCGACAACAGATTAATTGTATTATGAATTTATATTATTATATTTTACAACAGATCTTATCGTAAATGGCAATGAAACTAGAAAGCACGTTGATAATGTGACACGGGTGTCGAATACGTGTTGTTGTAGCTACCTTTTTATTTCTATGGGCAACCTTACACCCCGGTGTCTGAAGACCCAAGATGGCGTGCGATTTTAGTCGAAGTCGAGTTGAACACTCCGACATAACCGCCCCCGCTGACCTGCGGGGGGGGGGGTATCCGAAGGGATTCCGCACGAAAAAAAAAGCGGCCAATTGCGAGTTGGACTCGCCCATGAAGGGTTCTGTAGCAGCGAGTAACATAATAATGCTTTTTTTTTTAATTTTAAATTTGAGTTGATTGAATGAAAGGCAAATATTGTGTTTTACTATTTATGACGTACGCCACGCCACACTAACTACTTACTAGATCTCATTCAAACCAATTTTCGGTGGAAGTTTACATGGTAATATACATCATATATTTTTTTTTGTTTTATCATTCTTTTATTTTAGAAGTTAGACGACACATTTTACCACTTTGGAAGTGTCTCTCGTGCAAACTACACAGTTTAGAGAAAAATGATATTAGAAACCTCAATATCATTTTTAAAGACCTATCCATAGATACCACCACACGTATGGGTTCGATGAAAAAAAAAATTGAGTTTCAGTTCTAAGTATACGAGCCCCCAGAATTTATTGTTTTTTTTTTCTATTTTTGTGTGAAAATCTTAATGCGGTTCACAGAATACATCTACTTACCAAGTTTCAACAGCATAGTTCTTATAGTTTCGGAAAAAAAGAGACGCACAGACAGACAGACAGACATGACGAATCTATAAGGGTTCCGTTTTTTGCCATTTGGCAACGGAACCCTAAAAAGGTACCTTTTTATTTTACATGATTTACAAAGCGTTTCGTCTAGATTTCAACTTATTATTTTCTGGGTCTCCCTGGCTTGGCCGGCTTCGGCCGTGGCGTATTTCGAATCTCCGTTACATACATACATACATGTCCCGTAATTCCATATTTATAACCATTTATGATTACTGCTTCGCTCCCTTGAGTTGTAACGTGATGATATATTATAGCCTATGACACTCGCAAATAATGCGGTTTACTATTGTTAATTTTTTTTTCAAAATCGGTTCTTTAGATCCCTAGAACCTCACAAACTCGTAAACTTTACGTCTTTATAAATTAATTAAATAAAATTATAAATTAGTTGTGTCTGTATATTGAAGATATTTAAAGAAAAAATACTTCGGTTTTGTTAAATGAACATTACTGAAAACAAAAAAAATAATTGAAATTCTTGTTTGTTTATCTGTTTGCCCCTAAAATTCTACTGAATGAATTTTGGAATGAATGGTTTTTTATTAGAAAGGTCTTGGTTATACTTAAAATCTCTCGTATTTTTTATTGCAATTAGTTAAGTAGAACCGGAGATATGACTAAAAACCAATAACCGACCTCCGCACGTACGGAGCCACGGGCGTCAGCTTATAATAGAAGTATAGACAATTTACCTTGGTATGCGGGGAGGGGGTACACAGTTAGGTTTATTCAGCCAACCTGTGGTTATTTTGGTGAATTTAGATGATTCTGGTGATCCTTGTTGCGGGGACCCACTTTACTTCTGAGTAGAAGTAAATTGAAAGAGATAAATTGTACTAACTCTACTTCTCTCCCCAGAAGGGGTGAGCCAAATATACAAAATACGTGAGCTAGCTATGTAAAAAAAGAAGTCTCCATAGAATCAAACCAAATGAAAGACATAAAAAAAATAATTTGCAGTACGCACAACATATTAACTGATTATCTAAACTTATACCTACTAGTTCTAACCTTACATCAATTATGCGAGCCCAAATGATTCAATTTCGATTCCAAAAATACTAGTAATTGTACTTATGGCATAGAAATTCATACGAGGTTCACATAGACCTCCGCTCACGTATCCGCTGTCTTCTATTACACCCACTGTCATAGTCAAACTCGTTTTTTTTTTCAAAATATTGCAACGTAATTACATCTTATTGACGTCAAAATATGCTTAAAACTAAGTTTACCACCGCTTCCTAGGCGCTAGTGGAGAAGAAACGGCGCAACAAACTCCACTGCGGCATTTTCGAGACGTCATATTTTAAATAGTCATTTCTTAAGACTAAATATGGACGAATGTACATTTTTGTCTCGTGTCAAGATAAAGGTATATAAAAAAAAAGTTAAAATAAAAATTTAACCTAAGTTAAACGTTAAAATAATTTAAAATATGGTAAAAAATGGTTGCCTACTACAATATTATGCTGTAGTTGTAGCATTAAGAGGGGCCTGCACCATGCTCAAGCCAGCCTGCACCATGCTCAAGCCAGCCTGCACCATGCTCAAGCCAGAGTCGTTATCTTATATCCAGGACTCTTGGTCATCGATGCATCTCTATATACTGAATTTATTTACTATTATAATGCCATACTTAAAGTAACCACCTTACGAATACACACTAAAAATAAAAGAAACAGTTAAATGAAACGTATATTATATTTTCGCCATGATGGAGTGACCGAAGGCGAAGGGCGCCGTTATTAATAAAGGCCTAGCTGCAAACTGCTAATAAGTGCCGTCGTAAATCGTACTCAACAACAGATCCCGAATTACGACCGAACTGTTGTTACTTTTTATATTTCACTTTCCACTTTTTACATGTCCGCTGTGCTGGAGCAACGTAGACTTAACAAAAAGTACACGCGCCCAATTTATTTTACAACAAGTATGACAAAATTGGTATATATAAACCCAAATAAATCATCAGGTATCCGACATAGTGCCGGGACGGTGGGGCGACTAGCACCCCTCCCCCAAACCGGGGCAGGACGGGGACACCGTGGTTCCCAAACCCGAGGCATCTCGAAACCGGAGATGGCCCAGGGTCAGTCGGGGTGCGAGGGATATGCTCTATGGGCAACTTTATTTCCCGGCGTCTGTAGACCCGAGACGGCGTGCGGTTTTAGTCGGTGCAAGCCCGACATAACCACCCCCGCTGGCCGGCGGGGGGGTATCCGAAGGGATTTCCGCACGATAAAAAAAAAAAAAAAAAGGTATCCGACATAGTAATATCCAAAATTATAATCTCTTAAACACAGTATTTTATTTTGTTACATCTATCTATCTAGTTGCAACATTTAAACTAGTTTTGATAAAACATTTTAATTATAATATATTTAAAGCAGTATTTAAATATACCGATGCCACATTAATACAGAAAAAAGCATGGAAGGGTGTTGTCTGCCTTTTTTTTTATACCACTAAGGTGGCAGACAAGCACACGGCCCACCTGATGGGAAGCGTTTACCGCGGCCTATGGACGTGTGCAACACTAGTGGCGTCACCAATGGGAACGAGGCGTGACTTTATGCATGTTGTATTATACTATGTCAACATCCAGGATGCACAAAGAACAGTACAATTTCATGAAAACAATTGTATTTAACATTAAATATACATTTTTTTACTATATTAGTAATAAAATAATTATTTTCTTTCTTCTTTTCTTATTAAGCCGCGGTAGCCTAGTGGTATGGGTAATGGACTGCTGAGACGAGGTCTCGGGTTCGATCCCAGGTTTTACCATGGCACACACCAATGACTTTTCGATGCTTTTCGAAGTTATGTGTGTATTTACCGCAGGTTTATAAGTGCCCGGTTAATGGCAATAGGCTCGCCACCTATTACATTGGGACCTAAACATAAACTGGCGAAATGTGGGTGCTAGCACCTCTGCCTACCCCTTCGGGGATATAGGCGTGAGTTTATGTTACGTTATGTTATGTTCTTTTCTTATTTTCCACAAGTTAAAGCCAAGTCTATACCTTTCTAATTCTTGAAACTTAAACCCTTTCGCGCGGTCCGCGCCAATAATGAAATCTGGGGTGTGAAATAAAAAGAAAAAAGTGTCTTAATTAAATTTTCTTTTAACAAAATTTAATAAACGTAGAGGGCGAGTGTGGCCGGCCCGCGCCACCGGCGCCGCCCAGCGGAGCCGGCGGTAACCTGTACTTATACAGCTACTAGGAAAACGGATACCTTTTGAAGCATTTCGCGATGAAATTTGGATTTACTGCCATAATTTAATAACAACTTCTGAGTAAAACGCCGGTTTGAGTTTTCGTTTTCTGTACCAATAAATTCGTTGAACGTACTCATGATATCAAGAAAAACTTGAAAGAGATATAACCAAGACTATATCAAACAAATATGTAAATTTAGTTTAGTTGTAAAACTAGAAAACCGTTCTTATCAACTTACACACTGAACTACCACATCACATTCGTTTAAACACTTTTAAAACCTTCCACCAACCAACCAAAATTAATGAACCATAAAAGTAAACAAATAATACTTGAGTGGGTTGATGGCGCAATGCAAAGAATGTTGTGAATTCGATTCCCGATCGAGAGTTGCACTAACTCTGGGAGCACTTGCTTCCGTGAACGTGTGTGTTGTTTTTACTTTACAAGGCTGTGTATGTTTGTATTCTCTTGTTTCATTTCAATAAGCGAGAAATCATTCCACAACCCAAGCGAAGAGCAGTTTAGCTCCAAATATTGCGTTACACTTAGAACATTTCACCGTTAAATTTTTATTCTATTTCTCCCAGTTATGATATGTTTTTATTTTATTTTTATTGTTGTTATGCTCAGTGACCTGCATTAGCGTCAGCAACTGTGTCTGTTGTTCGTAATAGTTTGTTGTGTGAGATGAACAGATAATGAGCGGTGGTGGCTGAGAGTACGTACCGTGTGGACTATAGAGGCGATATTTAAATAAACACTTAGCAACAATAAGCGCGATAAGTGCCGCCGGCTCAAACCTCGACGTTAGATACCGACCGACGTACGCCTCGTACCGACAGCAACACAAATCTCTCTTTAAAATTTTAAAATAAAGATACTTTATGATAGCTTTTTAGTTTAGCAGTCGACGTTGTCCCGTCTGTTGATATTATTAAAAACACTACCAGAAAATTTCACAGTGCATATATAATATTTCATAGTAAAAGTGAAACTAAAGTGGGCTGCTAGAATTACATTTTCCGAAAAAAAAATATGTAAAGAATATAAAAACTAGGATGGTTCTCACTAGTTCCAGTGTCAATTTATCTTATGGGAATAATGGAAGTGAGTTGACAAATACATACATTTCTTTTCCTGAGTATTTTAGTTTATGTAGAATATACTGCTTCCGGGTTGTTTGGCCATGCTCCATAGGAAATTTGTGTTCCAATTTCCTATGGACCACGGCCAAACAGCCCGGAAGCAGTATATTCTACAAGCAAGGCCGGCCATGAAAGCCTTAAAATTTATATTTTAGATTAAAGTGAATGATTCAGCAATAATTCTAACCTTGAAGACTAAAATGAAAACTACCACATTAAACCTACTATCTTCACCAGGAACTGAACACTACCTTATCTAATACGGAAGATCCTTCTTAAATAAAGTCCTAGCTCCTCCAATTCTACGACATAATATTCTACGACATTCAACACAGCGTTTTCTAGACCCAAAGTAAGCATAGTTTAACTAGCTTGTGTTATGGGTTGCAGAATGCGGATAAACATACTTATATACTTTTTTTTTTGTAAAGACATACATATTATACATAGAAACACCCAGACCAATGCAAATAGACATATTCATGCATACAAATATTTGCACTGAGCGGGAATCGAACCCGCGCCCCCTGTCGTAACAGTCGAATGCACTACCGCTACGCCACAGAGGCCGTCAAAATTGTACCCTATGTTATTATTTTCAGTGTAAACCTTATTGATTGGCTATTGTATGTTTTGTAAGAAATAAAATCAATTATGAATAATTAACTGCAAGAGCATGAGCACACGCTGATCTTACGAATTGACATAAAAACTCATCAGGTATGTATTGCGTGTAACGTTAATACTTCACATTATTAATTACAAAAATACCTATATAATGACTCCAGTGGCCGCTATCACTGCGCAAAGCCACGCTACGCTGTTTTTTTTTCTCATAAATAGGTTGTTTGTTTCGATTCCTGTCAAGTCATTTACTAGTATAAAGTACTCGTTTGGCTGATAAATCAGTGCTATTCCCATGTAATGTACGCTATTTCGAATTACTGTCGTTAATTCCATGGTCTGAGTGCTCTGGTATCTCAGCCGAAGCTCATGCTCATTTTTTTTTTCAGCAAAATGCTACCGGTCTCATAGTTTTCAATACTAATATAGGATCTAAAGAGATTACACAAATTCAGAGATCTGGTCACTTATGAGGGTAAGCATACCAATATTGTCTCTTTTGCGGTATTTTTTTTTTTTAAATATTGGCGACTAGCGCCACTCCCCCAAACCGGGGCAAGACGGGGACACCGTGGTTCCCAAACCCGAGGGGGCCATCTCGAAACCGGAGATGGCCCAGGGTCAGTCGGGGTGCGAGGAATATGCTCTATGGGCAACCTTACATCCCGGCGTCTGTAGACCCGAGATGGCGTGCGGTTTTAGTCGGTTCAAGCCCGACATAACAGCCCCCCGCTGGCACGCGGGGGGGTATCCGAAGGGATTTCCGCACGATAAAAAAAAAAAAATGGGTACAACACTTCCCCTCCTTGATGAGAAGCCGTAGGTGAAGTCTACAGAATGATGCCCACCATTATGGATACCAACATCAAATGGTTTCAGTAAGCTTCAGTATTACCAGATGATCAAAAAGAAGTTGTAAAGAAATTATTCTCATATTCAATAATGCTTACTGTTTAATTAATACATATCACATTTAAAACTTGGCATAAATATGAGCAAGTACTAATTGGTATGGCGGTAATACAGTCAAATAGGTAATTGCTTTGGTTTCGAGACGCTCTATTTCAGTATAGTGTCTGAGTGTGCGACACCGGTACTTATCGCATGAAACTAAACAGCCTTATATATACATGTAAATGAGTACAGTTGCATATTTACCGAACCGAAGCTATATCAGGAAGATGTGCTCATGTATCTCGTTTATTGCAAATGTGGAAATAAGTGTAAACGATCGTAATAAATATTCAAATACTTATCGAGGAACACAAAATTAAGGTGTCAGAAAAAGTATTGAATAAAAACGTTCAACATTCTGACGGTACGCCATGAACCTTACTCCACGTATCATAGCTTCATGAATAATGTATCTCGCTCCAAATAATATACGATTACTGTGTAGGAAAATGCACTTTCTTTGTCTTCTGTTTGAGTCCGTCGCGCTCCCGCCAAATTCGGGTAATGACCGCTCCGTGCCCGTCGCACGCGCCCGCGACCGCTATGTACGGCGTATGGTGCGTATGGCGAGCGGTATGGCGCGTATGGCGGAAACTGTGTTTCCTGAACTATGACGAACCTCCACATCCCAGAGAATTTCTTGAAAGAGATTAACAGTTTAAGCATATTCTAACCGCTGCAATTAATATAATACCTTAGTGTCTAAGTGCAAACCGCGAGAAAATAAACCAAAGCATTTATGAGAATGATATCACCACTGACTACTGTGAAAACATTTCTAGGTCTCTTTACGATTTTATATTTTATGATGGCGGTTAGTTGTAAAATTTCTATATACTGATAATTGAAAATTGAATAATCACCCGTTAGATGGTTGGAAGGGACAAATAGAAATTTGACTAATAATGTTATTGTTTTATCTATTTCGGTTTTGATAATTGTACTTAAATTTTTTGTTGTTCATGAATAGAAGTTGTTTAATTATGTGTTTCGAGATTCCTTATTATTTTTGAAGCTAGTTTATACAATAGCAATGCTACAATAGAAAATGTATCTGTTAACAAAATAAATTTGTGCGTAACTACACTGTAGGTACTACGCAAGTACTCGTGACTTCGCCGAGTTATAATACAATTAACATAAATACCAAGTTTATATGATATTAAATAATAATTATTCCTAGTTATTTGTGAGTGTGGCGTAGGTACAAACAATGCAGCGCGGGCGCAGCGTGCGCGTACGCAGCACGCGGCCGTCCGCCGCTACTTCACCGTGAAATCAGATAGCAGGATCATTATACTCGCTAAACTACCGAATTGAGCAGCTCTTTATACACAACTATATTTCATATTTTAATTAATTGGCCTAATTGTACTTTTTATACCTCTTCACAACTGCGAGTCGCGACACAGACGGCTGTATTTTTTATTGCTCCAAGTTAAAGTGGTTTTACTTCACTGTCATGCGATGCTCTGTGAACCTGGGAACACTACTTTTTTAAATAGACACCTACGGCGTGATTTATTGTACTAATTATAGAATTACATACCTATCCGTTTTATATCTCTGTATACCACTCAAGATCGTAAAATGAAACTATATAACTAATAAATTATTTCTTTTTCTATTCACAACTATTTACTACGATTTTATTAACTCGTTTTTTGTATGTATGCCTGGGTGAAATTTTGTAAGACATCTTTATAATATTCTGGGACATGTTACACAGTGCTATATGGATCCAAACTAAACACAGCTTGTAATATGTTTCTATTCGAGCTAGAAAAACATATTTTGATACCTTTTTCTTTTCCTTAAACACGTGCATATTAAATATAGAAACTCTAAACCTAATGCAAATAGACATATTCATGCAGACTTACCAATATTTCTATTGAGCGGGTGTCGAACCGCGTCCTCTGACATAATAGTCGCCACAGCCTGTGTGCCGTGACGGTCGAGTATCGTGTCATTCGCATCAGTCAGTGGCAGTAATATCTCTCTGATGTGAATGGAATATAGGCCAGCTGCTATTTGACAGGTGACTAAGGTCTACCAGAGTTTCTGGGAATTTTCTTACCAGTTTACATCCATAGTACATGGTGTATTTCAGTCAGTTTAGTTGCGAAAGCCGCGGTAGCCTAGTGGTATGGGTAATGGACTGCTGAGACGAGGTCTCGGGTTCGATCCCAGGTTTTACCATGGCACACACCAATGACTTTTCGATGCTTTTCGAAGTTATGTGTGTATTTATCGCAGGTTTATAAGTGCCCGGTTAATGGCAATAGGCTCGCCACCGGGACCTAAACATAAACTGGCGAAATGTGGGTGCTAGCACCTCTGCCTACCCCTTCGGGGATATAGGCGTGAGTTTATGTTATGTTATGTTAGTTGCAACACCATTAGGCATTTTAATAATTTTTGTTTGCTTGAAGAACGTAACATTCTTCTTCTTCTTTTTATTTTTGTAATAGTTAATAGATTACTACTAACTTTAATACAGCCAATGATAGAAACTCTAGCTATTATTGAAGTGATTATGCAACAGTAAGTTATCGGCAATATCGGCGCTGGGCCGCTGCGTGCGCCCACGCAGCAGTCGCGTTGTGCTAGATCGCAGTTATTAGCGTATCTGCTAATTGCACTGTTTGCAGGCGTTGCCCGCGAGGAGCATGGCACGGTGGGCACAGCGCATTATGAAACAGCAGATCAACTGTTTATTTTACAGTTACTTATTATACTGCATGCAAGCATCCTTTTTGTGCTACTGGGGTAGTAAACAAGCGCAAAATCCATCTGATGGAAAGCGGTTACCGTGATCTTTGAACGGTTACAATACCCGAGGTGTTACCCAAGTGTTTGCAGAAGGGCAGGAGTACAGAGGAAATTAGAAGAGAAAGAGAGCCTAGGCCTCCGGCCCTCTTGAAAACTTCCTTCTCCATTCCAGTCAACCTAAACCGAAAGCATGATACTTTAAAAGATCATCACTGGTTGTCTTCTCAGTCCTCGTATGATACTCTTATTACAGTATTGATATCGCGCAAAACAAACATCTAAACTAAGATTGTAAATGCGAAAGTAACTCCGTCTATCTGTTACCTTTTAACATCTACAACATAAAGCGCAGGCCACACCGCCAGCTGACGGACGGAGCGGGCGGAACGGACGACATCGTTTCACCTATTTTCATACTTGGGTTCACACCGCCAACTAACGAGCTAAGCTACGTGAGCGACGTGAGCGAAGCCAACGAAAATCCAGTGAAGCTCCTCATTTCGCCTGCTTTGCCAGCTTAGCTCGCCCAGTTCGTTCGTCCGTTCCATGACGCTTACAACAATGACGTGCACTATGCAACTGCGCGCGAGTGACAATGGACAGAACGCAACGCTATCCTCTCGCTCTCCCATCCGCACCCCCGCCCGCTTCGCTCGCTCAGCCAGCCAGATTTCAGTGTGAACCCTTAGTTTGGCTCGCCAATATTTCGCGTAGTTTCCTTCGCTCGCTTCACCCGCCCGCTCCGTCCGCTCC
This sequence comes from Cybosia mesomella, assembly GCA_946251805.1. Lineage (NCBI taxonomy): Eukaryota > Metazoa > Arthropoda > Insecta > Lepidoptera > Erebidae > Cybosia > Cybosia mesomella. The sequence goes on from OX276393.1 coordinate 38,776,096, forward strand.
GTCCGTCAGCTGGCAGTGTGGCCTGCGCTTAAGACTCTTATTATTTCGGTAAATAGCTGAATTGTTTTAACGCAGGTAGAGCTACGGGCAACAGCTAGTTTCTAATATATTTAACAAGATTGTTTCGACTCTAAAATAGGTATTATCTTAGATAACTATTATGGCGCTACAATGAACAAAAACGCACGCTCACACACACAGGCTAAGTCATATTGTATTATTATGTCAACGTATGCTTGCGAGTTTGTTCGTTGCGCGTATGAGGCTGACTTTCTGTATTTGCTATGTTGTGCTTATTGCAGTAACATCATCGCCAAATTTTCTAAATAGTGGTGATGTATTGTTTTATTTAACTATTTTACCAATACTGTGACACCGTGCACAATCACTGTGCAAATGTATTGGCGTGATCGTTGGCCAAGGCCCGAACGTGGGACGGTGCGGCGCGGCGATGCGTTTCTGGGAAGCGTCGGTAGGTACTGCTCTATTCCGAACCACGCCACGACTAGCTGTGGGAACTGAAAGTGTCGTGTCTACTGATAAAACTATCGCGAACTAAATCAGGCATTGATTGCTAAGTGCAGAACATAAATTATTTATCTGTGCGATCGTAAGTAATGGCCATTCATGTCAATTGAATTTCATTTTGACGACCCCAGTGGCGTAGCGGTAGTGCGTAGAACTGCCAAGCCAGAGGTCGCGGGTTCGATTCCCGCTCATTGCAAATATTTGTATGCATGAATATGTCCATTTGCATTGGTTTGGGTGTTCTATGTATAATATGTGTGTATTTACAAAAAAATAAATAAAAGAAAAATATAAGTATCCGCATTCTGGCACCCATAACACAAGCTAGTTAAACTATGCTTACGTTGCGTCTAGATAGCGCGGTGTTGAATGTCGTCGAGTATTTATTTATTATTTTATCATTAGTGTGAACCTACTTAAATAAGTAAGTAAACACTAAAATAAGTTGAACACATCTAAAAACAATGACTATAAATATAATTATTTCTTAATATATGTTGGTAGATAAGACAAATCATTTACACGAACAATGTTGCTAAGGTATCAGTTAAACAATTACGATTTAACGGGTTTGAACGTCATATGAATCCACGTTTATTGAGCTTCACACAAATACTTAATACGGGAGCCCCTTATTTCACAGAAAGAAATTTCATAGAATTTCGTTTCACAGAAAATGTTTCATATAATATTTGGTCCTTATATTTTTATTTCAAATATTATTGTTTCAAAAACAATTTACTACAATGAAACATATTTCACAGAAACACAATTGAACGAATTTTTAATCACATTTTTTTGTTTAACAAACTTATCAAACTGTAAAATTATTTTTAAAAGAATATTAAACCACCTTTATAATTTTCCAAATCACATTTAGTTGCTTGTAGTAATTTAATTTCTGAATAATTTCATATCAATATAGAATTTTTTATCTTTCGCATATTTTGCTTGCTTGAATTCTTCTGTAAAATAAAATAAAATCAAATTGTTATTAAATTGTTAATAAAATTCATTATAGTTAACTTCCCGACTCAGATTACCCCGACTCGGATTTTTTTTAATCACCCAGAAATAGGACCACCCAGAATCGTTTATTGTATTAACTTATCGTTATATTTAAAAAAAGTATAGCTTCACCTGTAAATTATTTGACTGAAATGAACGGTATGAATTGAAACGTTTAGAAACTGTCACTTTGATAATATGTTATTCTTGGTAATAAGTTTTATATTAAATAAACAATATAATGATAAAGAATATTTGATTTGTTATTCTGTCATATGATTATTCTAATGTTAAACTTTAAGTGCAACAAAAATCAATGATTTAAAAATCTTTAAAGTAAGTATTCTGTATATTGATTATTCTCTGAAACGAAATTATGCGAAACATTTTCTGTAAAACGAAATTATATAAAACAATTGTCTATAAAACAACGCACACCCACTTAATACATGCACTAGTTTTCCAGTTTTTTTTTATCATTAGTAATTACAGCGTATCATTGCAATCCGTGTTCCTTAAGAGTTCTGAAGCCACTTGGCACTTGTCGTTGAGCCTTTGTGGTTACGTAGAGATATTGCCTCTTTGGTAGTATCTTTCCGAATCTACCATGGCGTATATTCCGATGACCTCCTTCAGTTAATTCTGTTATCTCCCTCTTCTCCAGAACATAACGTACAGAGCTAAAGCGTCACCCCCTAGCCATTCCAAAAAAATTCATCTCCAAGTTGCCTTACGAACATCTGTTGCGGTAAGTTGGAGCCCTAAAAATCCCCAGTCGGTTGTGAACGTCAAATACCAGTCGCTTCTCGGAAAATATCAAAGTTCAGCCGGTTCGGAGTTAGACTAAAAACCGAACCCAACTGAGTTGGTTTGTATTTAGTCGTTTCAATGTCCAAGCTCCAATTTGTCAGTTTGAACAATAATAGCGTGTACTTGTACTACCTATACAATAACATGCCCAGCGGAGTGTAATCACCTCTCGACTGCGTGGTATGCGCGTCACGCGCGCGTCACCGCGCCGTGCCGTCGCCGCGCGTAGCAGCCAGTGTGCGGGGGGCCTAACCCTGACAATAGCTGACGACAACTGAGCTTTTGTTAACGTTATTGAATCTGCTTTTTAATATTTCTAATGTGGCAAACAATACTATTTTAGTGACGCTACGGTACTAAGTATGGCTGCTATGCAGGTCAGGAAAAAAAATCAAGAAAATACTCTTTGGCTTATTAAAGTGAGGTAATGTATAGTAGGACTCCGCTACTGAATGTCGAAGTTTAAAATGTCGACGTATGTTAGTTCTAAAGTACAGGATCTCGATGTACGCCAGTTCGAAAGTTCACTGCAGCGAAGTATGCAAGGCCGACGTATGAAAATTTGATGAAACAATATCACGAGACACACAACAATTAATTTTCTAGGTGGTTAAAAAAAAATAACCATGAACTTCTAACCTAACCTATCCGAGTCGATACGTCGGCCTTGCATACTTCGCTGCAGTGAACTTTCGAACTGGCGTACATCGAGATCCTGTACTTTAGAACTAACATACGTCGACATTTTAAACTTCGACATTCAGTAGCGGAGTGGTATAGTAGCTTTCTATGGAGTCATCTCTTTTAATGTGTTTCCAAAAAAACATAGACGATGAACTGTGGGTGTAGATCTGCTTACCCCTACAGGTATATAGTCTGCTGCGCACGGTGTTGCCAACAACGGCGCAGACAATCAAAACGTAGAACTTTGCATGCAAGCACGCGAGAGTCACACACGATCAGTTTTGTCTGCGCGCAAATAGAACACAGCCGCAAAAAATATCTATTTCTATATTCGTTGAGTTGCACGTACCGGCGAAGATACCTGTACAATTTTATGACATAGGTACACACTAAGATTTGTCTGTCGGTTATGCTTGCAACTGTCGTGCAAACCCTTACGTGTTGACCTATGCTAATAAGCTATAAGTTTATTATTGATTTGGCGTTTGAAAAGACTCTTTTCCTAGACGAGCATTCTTAACAGGTAAGGTATTTCGTGGTAGCAAGCAAGCACACGGTCTGCTTAATAGTATACGGTTACCATGGCCAATGGTATCTTACAACACTTGCAGTTATACGTATCCCTAACGCCTATAGAGAATAAGGAGAGAGATAAATAAGTGTTACAACGAGCGTCGATATCTCGAAAACTACTGATCGAATCTTCAGGAAATTAAAACGCATAGCTACTGTCGAAGTACTCTACCGATTAGTGTAGAAAAACACAAAGTCGCATCTACCTCGAATAATAGGTATATGTATGCCTACATCTTAATGCAAGATTGTAGGTATTTACCTACAATCTTGAATACAAGGTTATTCACCTTGAATGTTGGCGCGTCTGTACCCACTACTGTTGTAGGTACTTTTCTCGAGCGCTCTACTTAGGTACCTTATCTCTGGGGTGCTTGCTTGGGGACCTCCACGCGGTGCACCCTGGGCAACGGAGACAGCAGCGCCTCTCTCCTAGGGCGGGAGAGACGCTGCCGCCTACGGCCAACTCCGACCGAGGCGAGGATGGCCCTGTTGAGGGCTGTTCGGAAGCTTTCCACGTGTCCCTCTGAGTAGCAGATGGCACAGTGGAGAGCAAGTATGGGGGCCATCTCGAAACCGGAGAGGGCCCAGGGTCAGTCGGGGTGCGAGGGATATGCTCTATGGGTAACCTTACACTCTGGCGTCTTAAGACCCGAGACGGCGTGCGGTTTTAGTCGGTTCAAGCCCGACATAACCGCCCACGCTAGCCGGCAGGGGGTATCCGAAGGGATTTCCGCACGAAAAAAAAAAGGTACCTTATCTCTAGATTATTCTGGAACATTCTACCCTCCTAATAGCTATAAAAGGCGCCCGGATATCGACGCGAATTCAGTTAATTTTCGGTAGCGAAAGCGAAAACATCATACCGAAGCGATTCAAGAGGATTGTACCTTTTTTTTTTTTTTATTTCGTGCGGAAATCCCTTCGGATACCCCCCCGCGTGCCAGCGGGAGCGGTTATGTCGGGCTTGAACCGACTAAAAAGAGGATTGTACCTGCGACCTAAGCAACGACTGTGGACTACTGTGAACTGCTGAGCAACTTTAAGAGTACTGTGTGTGCTAATTATTTAGTTATCTAGTTTGTGGGGAGCAAATAAACCTCTTCATTGTATATTTAATTGTACCCCGCGCACGTAACAGAAAAATGGAACAAACAAAAGGGAGGAAACGCTTCTGGTTCTCGTAGCTTCTTGGTCAAGATGACATAATTTTTTTGGGAAAAGAATGGTTTTACCGTTTATAGATAATGGCTCCTCAGTATCGTGGTCACAAATAAGGACTTGTGAATGGAATAGTTTATTTCATACAGGTTTCATTGCCCATATTATTTCCTTAATCATATATATGCTGGAATGCTGGTTGGAAAATGGTTTGAAAATGGTTTCCAACGTCCGTGCGGTCGAGGCTCTCCGGCGGGTGGCAGGAAGTGCTACAACGGCAACTGTTATTGAGTTATGAAACAAACACCTGTATGCTCCATCGCCACGGCTAATTGTCAGCACATAATTACTATCAGTTTCGTTTCCTACCACTTCACTATAGATTTTTTTTGTCGGTTACTAATATTCTTTTAGAAAAAAAAAAAAAAAGTTTTTTTTTGTTTTTTAATAAATGCCTTTCAAAATCACATCAATTCGATTTGATGGACCGTCGAAAATTAAAAGATCTATTCTTGTGTTATTAGTTTTTTTTTATGAATCTTAGTAACCGAAATTATTAGTACTCTCCAACTAAGCTAAATTTCTTATGTTAGGAGTGGGTTCACGTCGGTAGTTTAATAGCCAGGATTCGAACCTGGGGCCTCTTGATCGTAAGGCCGAGTCCTTCACACCTGAACTAGCGATGCTTGCACCCTCTTTCAATTGTAACTAATTATGCTTATAAATATATATTGTAAGTCGAGCTCAACCAACTTCCAACCGTCGTTATCGTAACGGTTTGAACACATTCGGATTTTACACCATCGATAATCTCGGTTTGTGGTCAGTTGAACTTCAACGGCTAGCAGAAAACCCTCTAATTGGCATTAATTTGATTTATTTCACCCAGTTTCATACATTATTACACTTGGTAACAATTGTTTTGCAGTTCTCAAACAATACCTTCATATTTTAACCGATTTCGAAAAAGGAGCAGATCCTCACTTCGGATGTTTATATTTTTCTTTATGTATGTTCGGGCATAACTCTGTCATATACAGATGGATTTGCAAAATTCTTGTTGTTAGACAGACATTTATGTCGAAATGGTTCCATTTAAATTTCGTAAAAATCTGACGGGAAATTTTGGAGATAGACAACAGAACTCTTCAATAAATGTCAGCAAATCAACCGCGATTGCTGCGCATATTAAGGTATCGTTTATGCAATTTTATAATATAACATCACCTCTGTCTCGTTCAAGTTGTTGAGGATCTTATGCCGATGATCCTAGAAGTATCTAGCTATAGTTGCTGACCTGATATGATGGATTAGACTAGGCTTGGACTACGGAAGCAGACAATGGCAAACATTACCAAAGTCTCGTTTGAGTTATTGAAGGAAAACCCTCCATAGTAATCCAATTTCGGTTTGATTGCGTTCAGGGGTCAGCAAGTGCATAGCTGGGCAGGGGGATTGTGGTCGCAGCACTAGTGGTACTGGTGGGTGTCACGCGGTGCTGCGACGACAATCCTCTTCTGATGAGGCCGTCAAGCTGAGTGCCACCATTGTTAACTTGGTACGTGTATGTAATGGTGACCCTCTTTCCTGAGACTTTACCTTCAGCTTACCATCAGGCGAGGTGAAGTCTAATTGACGTGTCCTATATATAAAAAAAAAAAAAAAAAGCAGCATTTTCAACGATCTATCGTTGTATGGGCTTCTAGTTTTCAGTGTTTTCTGTCTAGTTTGTTTTAGTCTACTTTTGCGTTATTCAATACGCTTTTTGAAAATAGCCTCGGCTGCATATTTTCTTCTTTGACAGAGACGTGTCTTCCTTTTTTCGCTTTTCTCATTGTCTCATACGAGCAACGCATTTAGTAGTTTCACCCGAACTCGCTTCTTAAGCTCTGTTACTGTAACTAAAAAGGGAAAAATAAGCATTTTTGTTTAACATAAACTCACGCCTATATCCCCGAAGGGGTAGGCAGAGGTGCTAGCACCCACATTTCGCCAGTTTATGTTTAGGTCCCAATGTTATAGGTGGCGAGCCTATTGCCATTAACCGGGCACTTATAAACCTGCGATAAATACACACATAACTTCGAAAAACATGGTAAAACCTGGAATCGAACCAGAGACCTCGTCTCAGCAGTCCATTACCCATACGACTAGGCTACCGCGGTTTGTTTTTTTTTTAATAAATCATTAATTCAAATATTCTATGTATCTATCTCAATCTTAAAGCTTTTTTTTAATCAAAAAATACTTATATAACGACATCCTTACTTTAAACTTTTCAAAAATCTTTCAGTGTGATGAAGTGTTGCCACAACTCACAAGCCACATACCAATAAAAATTAATAAGCGGACCCTGCGCTCCAAAGTTCAAACTTTGGACAAAACTGGGTTATCGCTGTGAGGGTGACGATGACGAGATTAGCTAAGGAGACTTATCTGCACTAAACAGTAAACTTGCAATACATTTCAATGGGTTTTAAGTTCTAGAATTACGTTATTTTTTACCAGACCCACGTACACCCATAGACTTGGAAAAAAGTAAACAAGTTAAATTCCTGAGACGAGCTCAGCCGAATACAAGGGATTTTCGATTTTGCGATAAAAATTTTTTGCGATTTTTGCTATTTTTTCTTTATCTTGCAATGGTTCACCCCAGCACGAATCTATTACCGAAAACAGCAACTCGATAGCTCATCTCCTTCATACCCAAAACCGTAACAGAAAATTGGCAACGACGACGTCGACGACAACTCGATAGCAATAGGGCTTTTCTAAAGAAAATCCCTAAAAAGCGGGATCCAGCTATGCTTTATGCAATGATACTTTATGATGGCTGAGCTAAGTATAGAAGCACGCAGGTTTTCACACCGACGACGGACGCATACGTCTTGCGCGCGGATGTCCTCGATGACTATCACACAACCATTTGTACAATATATCGTATTACGTTACAACATTGCAAATAAATTATTATCGTTAGCATGTTTGCGTAGTGGAACTTACAAATTATTACTTGTTAAATATTTTTTATTGCAGAATAAATAATCACATCACCTTTGTGCCTTCGAGGTAGGCAGACTATAGACCGCTATCTGCTTCAGCTGTGCTGGCCCACTTCACGCTCACTCACTTCCTCTATTGTCTTTAAACCTTTCGAGTAGGTCTCTTAAGATGCCATTCCGAGACCGCAACCGCAGCGGCATCGTCCTGCGGTTGACCACAGTGACACTACTGGTTTCTATGTGCTTCTATAGGTACGATGCCGCCTGCGGTTGTGGTCTGCGATCGGTCTCGGAATGGCACCTTTACATATACTCGCTGTCCATTTACATAGGTATGTCTACATACCTACTTGGTATATTAACATTTGCTTAGTAGGTACAGGGTCAGTCGGGGTGCGAGGGATATGCTCTATGGGCAACCTTACACCCCGGTGTCTGTAGACCCGAGACGGCGTGCGGTTTTAGTCGGTTCAAGCACGACATAACCGCCCCCGCTGGCACGCGGGGGGGGTATCCGAAGGGATTTCCGCACGATAAAAAAAAAGGTACAATAACATAGGGGTGCGACTGGTTGGATCACCTCTAAGTTTGGTGCACCCTGGGCAACGTGGGCGATGACGCACCATTGATTGCTCCTCTGGAGTAGCTGGCGTCAACGTCAACGGCCAAGAGTCTGACCAACCGGCCCTTTTCAGAGCCAGCTGACCCCATTGCACGAGGGGTTCGGGGTATGGCGGGCCTGCAAGGCCCGCGGGGGGGCGTGGTCGCTCCAGGTACCCCTCTGCTGTTATCAGAGGGGACACTGCGAATGGCCCAGGGTCAGTCGGAGTGCGAGGGATATGCTCTATGGGTAACCTTACACCCCGGCGTCTGTAGACCCGAGACGGCGTGTGGTTTTAGTCGGTTCAAGCCCGACATAACCGCCCCCGCTAGCCGGCGGGGGGGTTAATTTCCCACAAAAAAAAAAGGTTAAATAACATAGATGAAGAATAAGATGGTCATCAAGGTTCAAATTATGTATGTAGGTCCAAGAAAAGATTGATTGATTGCCTGAAAGAGGACATGGTAAGGATTAGAGTGACTAAGGCGATGAACTGACTGGTTCAGGATAATTACAGACCAGTGTCGATAGAATTTAGTGGGAAAGTCATACTCAATCGATCACACAACACAATCGATTTATCTTTTTTCCAATCCTTTTAACTCTGTAGGTGGTTACATTAAGCACGGTATTGTCATACCATCAGGTTTGTCTTGTGTTGTTTGCTGCTTTAAAAGAGGAAAAAGTGCCGTCGTTACACCTTTGTCTTCCATGATCTATAAACATAAGTATAAAAACATTCGTATTGAAACAATATTCATTGTTGAACATAAGTTATAAAAGCTGGTTGTTTGCTCAAGGTGTGGTCAGTCGCGCTGTCGGTGGCATGTGAACGCGTTCCAATCTTAGGTTCTTACCCTTGAAATAAAAGGCTCAAACGAATACTGTATTAATATTCTCGTGATTTGAGCGAGGAAGTTAAATAGCCGTGTATTTGTATTCATTATCCCGCGTCGTTCCTAACAGCTTACGTGTGAGCCGAATAGTTTAGAGGCGATGGCGACGCGCTGGACGACGCCGCTGACCTCCTCCCTTGTCCCACGACACACGACACGACAATTTAAAGAGAAATACTGTTATATGCTGCTTCAATTCCTGAAATTTTTTTTTTAATCTATGACATGTAGATGCATTTTCAGAATAACAGAAAAAAATATTTAATCCTCCAAAAAACAAAAAGCTTTTTTTTTTTTTTTTTATATTTAGGACACGTCAATTTGACTTCACCTCGCCTGATGGTAAGCTGAAGGTAAAGTCTCAGGAAAGAGTGTCACCATTACATACACGTACCATGTTAACAATGGTGGCACTCAGCTTGACGGCCTCATCAGAAGAGGATTGTGGTCGCAGCACCGCGTGACACCCACCGGTCCCACTAGTGCTGCGACCACAACCCCCTGCCCGGCTATGCACTTGCTGACCCCTGAACGCAATCCAACCGAAATTGGATTACTATGGAGGGTTTTTCGCAATCGTGCACGGTGGTACCCACCCGGCCGAATTTTGTGACAAATTTGTGTCATCAAATTTCTACCACCAGTTGTTCTTGCTTCACTTCACAGGGTTCCAAATAATTGTAACATAACATAACATAACATAAACTCACGCCTATATCCCCGAAGGGGTAGGCAGAGGTGCTAGCACCCACATTTCGCCAGTTTATGTTTAGGTTCCAATGTAATAGGTGGCGAGCCTATTGCTATTAACCGGGCACTTATAAACCTGCGATAAATACACACATAACTTCGAAAAGCATCGAAAAGTCATCGGTGTGTGCCATGGTAAAACCTGGGATCGAACCCGAGACCTCGTCTCAGCAGTCCATTACCCATACCACTAGGCTACCGCGGCTATATATTGCACAATTATATTCCAAATAATTGTGTAGTCAAGAATATAGAAAGAATTAACAAAATTTGATTTATTTTTGTACCGTTTCACCAAGAAGACTTCTTACTAAGGAAGATTCGTATTGTTAATAAAACCACAACTTTCTTGAGCAACAGCAGTAACAGTGTGAAACCGAATTCCGACCCTAAGGTTGTTTATAAATCAGTTGCTAAAAAGAAAACGTGTGTAATGGTTTCTTATTTACATATTCAGAGAATTGATATGATAATTTGTAGACCCTGACTGTCTACTGCACCTGGTCAGTACCATTAACTGTAGAGGCGCCATTTTCTTCCATGTGCTAGAAAAACTTGAATAGTCTTCATATTATATTTGTTTTTAAAAATAAACATATTGTAAATAAGTAGATATTGCGTTTTATTGTATGGTATGAACATTTTCTTATACTACTATTGTGGCATACAAGCATATGGCCCATTAGATGGTCACTGGTTACTGTTGCCTGTGAACTGAACACTTCAAACACCAAAGGTGAAGAAATACAAAAGGAGACTCAGTCACGCCGTTCTACGTGCAAGCAAGGGAAGATGACAAGATATACGAAAGGGGACGGAAAGAGGAATTTGAAGCAGGAGAAAATTGAGGGAAAGAAGTGGATAAATACCTCTGACAGTCTTCTTTCAATTCTTCCTGGTACTTCGTAGATGAGGCCGTAAGCTTATGAACTAAAAATATTAAGTTGTTAAATACTAAATCCTCACGCATTTCTTCCCCAAGTAGGCATTGATGACCGCCCCTATTTCTTTCTATTTTTACACATCTTACGATTTAACTAGTCTAATTCAAGTTTATTTATTCTGATAAGTATGAAATTTAAAAACACAGATAAATAAAGAAAATGTAAACGTGACTGCAGCACGGATCAGTTCTCGTGCCTTGGGACAACGCGCACACTCTTCAAACTACAGTTTTGTCTGCGTCTGTCATTGTGCTCCACAGAGTAGCATTAGTCCGCATTAGACACGCCGCGCTGCCGATACGTGTCGCTTTGTACCACCAGCCACCACAATACCACACCGGACCACGATCCACCACCGATCCTTGGACAAACAATGGCGGTCGGCAGGTCAGCAGGTACAAAACAGTGGATTCTTCTCATGCATATGGGTACCAACTGTAACCCTATTTATACGTAGACTGTGCCACAATGATTTGAAACATGTTCTAACTACTACAAATTCTGATTTACCACCACAATATCACATTGAAATATATTTGTAAATTTAAATTTACGAATGAACTTTGAGTGACCATTTATCAGTTGCCATATTAGTATTATATGGTCCCGGATTCAAATCCCATGTCGACGTTGTAACGTTGTGGATTCTTTATAAATCAAACTAAAACGATATCCGTAAATTAATCGATATTTTAGTATGTTTCTATAATATATTACTAATTATCTATGGTTGTGCGAGCGAGATTGGACAGCACTAGCCCAGTCATCAACTGACGGCTCTTATATCGTTCCTTTCCTTGGTAACCTTCGCCGGGGAAAGTCACTTTGACCCCGTGGCCAACTGCTGTCGGCTCCGGGTAAGTTTTTAACATTAGATATCCTACATAAATGATTTGTCATTCTTTATAACTTATGGCAGCCGTAAAATTGTTATCTTGCTGAAATGCAAACAAGCCTAATGCATGTAGAATATACTGTTTCCGGGCAGTTTGGCCGTGGTCCAGATGAAACTTGTGTTTTTACTGAAGTCGCAGAGCAGTCGCCGCCGACGAGAATTCTACGCACTCGTTGTCGCCCGGACCTGTACCACCGAAAATGTCGACCGCAGTGATCGACGAAACGTTTGGAACACAAGTTTTATCTGGACCACGGCCAAACAGCCCGGAAGCAGTATATTCTAAATGCAACGCCGGCCTTTTTTTTTTTTTTTTTTTTTTACGTGCGGAAATCCCTTCGGATACCCCCCCGCTGGCCAGCGGGGGTGGTTATGTCGTGTCTCGACTAAAACCGCACGGTGTCCTCCCCAAGTGTCCGTTGCCGGGCACCCCGGGTAAGCCCTCGAAAGGATAACCCCAGGGTTGCCGGCGGACTTTGGCCGCCTTCGCGGCCTCGCCTGGTGGGGTCGGGTTTTATCCCGCTTCGGTGAGTTGGCAGGCGTGTGTAGGGCACACACGACACGCCTCCGCCACGGCCTGCTTCTGTAAGGACGGCGAGTCGGCCAACTGCCGTCCTCAGGCCCCGATCATGGAGGTCGGTAGTCCTGGGCGTAAATGAGTCTGCGGCGTCCTCGCCGCAGACTGCGAAACTCGGGGGGCAGGGTTCTTTCCCGCTCCCTCTCCGCCGTCTCTTTCGCGCGCATTACCTGCTCGCAGAAAGAGGCGGCGGCGTGCCACTTGCTCCCGTCGGAGATCACGGCCCTCACCATGGTCTCCAACGAGAGAACGTCCACGCCCAGGACCGCAACGAGATCCCGGCGTTGACTCGCCCACGCAGGGCACTCCACTAACGTGTGGAGCGCCGTGTCTTCGCCAGGATCCTCGCAGTGCTGGCACTGCGGCGTTGTCTCCCGGTGGATGCGCCACAGATACTTACCGAAACACCCGTGTCCGGTAACCATCTGGCACATCCGGTAGGAGAGGTCCCCATGGTCCCTCTCCAACCACTCCTTCATGATCGGTCTCACCGCCGCAATGGTGGATTCCCCCCACCTTGGGTGCTCAAGTCGCACCCTCCATGTCTCCATGAGTTCCTGGCGGAGCAGGGACCGCTGAGCCCTGATTTCTCGGCGTTCCGGCCTATGGCCCCGCTCCAGCGCCTCCTTGCGCCACTGGTACAGCAGCGCAAGGGCTCTCGCTTCCAGGTCCCATGGAGGGGTCCCAGCTAGGAGACATGCCGCCTCGACGGAGATCGTGCGATACCCCCTGATGACTCTGACGGCCATCGCCTTTAACGGGCTGTTAAGAACAGCCACGTTGCGGGCCGCCAGAGTCTCCGCCCATACGGGGGCCCCGTATAGGGCCATACTTCGCACGATCCCCAGGTACAGTCTCCTAGTAGGGGCGTTGGGTCCCTTAACGTTGGGCATCAGCCGCGATAGCGCGGCCGCAGCCCCCCTCAGTTTCGGGACCAGACTTCGGAGATGAGGTCCGAAGTCCCATCGGCTATCGAGTACGAGCCCAAGGTACTTCATCGTGGGCTCTATGCCGATGCTTACGCCCCCTACGGTTATGCTGGTTCCCGCAGGTGGCCCCCTCCGAGGATGCAACGCCGGCCTAAAGAATTATATAAAGCCTAATACATTTCAGAACTCCAACTTATAGGTCTTAGTATACTTTGCATGCTATAATGCTAGCTTTTCAAGCGACTATGGTCTAGAGAAATCCCTTAAACCATGGTTGCTTGAAAAGCATATAGAAACGAGTTTAAGATCTCCACAGAACGATACATGGAAATCATAGTACTGAAACTTTCTCACTAATGTCTACGTGTTTTCTATCAATATAAGACCAACGAGGACATAGTACGCCTGGCTGAAAGTTGATTTCAATGTCTTCATTCCCTGTCAAACCAAACGGCAACATGAAAATGATATAAGCATGTTAAAAATAACGTGTTAGAGATTATTGATCGATGGTTGAACTTACATAGATGTCCGAGCTAGCCCACCGAACCCAGCAATACAATATCTCGTGTATAATATTAGTATCGCATTCGATGCGTCTACTTTTTGTGACATTAGAAATATGGACCGTATCGAACTGCGGTAAGAACTGGCGACTAATCTGTGCATGCGACTGAGAGGAATTGATTGTTCTGATAACTGGTGGTAACTGAGCGTTAGGTCACGTACCTGAATAACACAATTATGTACTTGAAATTGCCTTGTAATTTTACAAATGTTTCATTAAACGTAAAATTCTTCTTTCTAAGAAACGTTTTTTTACTGGAATCCTTGGTCAAACTTCTTACCAAATACTTACTCAAATGATGTATTTCGTTTTAATAGATGTCAAGATTTAATTTACGTTTCAAACTAGCTATTGCTCGAGGCTCCGCTCGTGTGATATACTGATCCCGTTCTTGCGACCCACACGACCCTATTTCCGGTTAGCTTTTGTTTTATCCTTGTCTAGACTATAATCAATCATTGTGCTAAATTTCATCCAGATTCGTTTAGCAGTTTTCGCATGAAAGAGTAACAAACTTAAATATAAAAGTTTTTGGAACATCCATCCAAAAACTTTTATATTTATAACATTAGTAGGATAGGTAGAAGGCAAGGAATAGTAGGAATTAGTAAAATATAATGTTTAGACGATCAATTTTTAGATGTCAGATAGTAGATTGGGTATATCCATAGGTATATGTTGTGAATGTTTATAGACAACGACTACATCTTACCATCAGGTGGGCCATGTTTCCATTAATCAGCGCATTAGTAATAAAGCGTGTAAGGATTTTTTCTGTTGAAATCGGAATGTTATACAACTTTACTAGCCACCAAGTAATACTACCGCTGAATGCAAGTAAATCATGACTTTGCCGTAACTTCCCTGCACCCTTCAAGGGATAATCGTAACTCTCCAGCTCAATACATCTAACACTAGCGAATGTCTAGTCATAAACAACACGATCCCACACTAAGGCGTAATAAATTCACCCGCTACATAAAGTTGCGCGACTGTGGCGGCCGCGACAAGTCGTGTCTTTACAATCAGTACTTACTGCTCTGTGCAATTTATTACTCGGCACAACAAAGAACAAAATTTTAATACTCCCCAATAGAAAAAGTTACTATAATCCACGTCTCACTAAATAGGTATACTTAATCAATGAGAATCTAAGCATTGAGTCCCCCACGCGGCCGATTCGTATCGAATCGGAATGACGTCTCATTCGTCCGATTTATAGCTCTCGTACACAACGAGCGATCGCTGAGCGACACTGACCACAGCCTGCGAATAGTCCTAAAGGCTTGAACGAAAGTCCCCTAGTATAACAAAGACCTTCTATCAGTGTTTTTAGCATGTAATTCAGTGAATCATTTTGTAGGTGTACGGGGTTCGCGGCGTGACGCAACATTTTGCATGGCGTTCGATTCCCGGACGGCGATAAATCATTCCGCGACAGGCGAACAAAGCCGCGTAACGCGCCGTGTCGTTGTGGATTTTGAGCGATTTCGGTTTATAATCATTTTTCATCCCGATACGCCGCGCGCCGTCATTTTACGCTGATCATGAGCGTCGAGATTTTGAACGATTATATTCACATTTTGGAAATCGGTGATCTCAGTAAAGTTACAAAATCTTCGATATATATATATGTAAGACAAAGTTGTGTTTATTTATTTATTGTATATATTACACAATTTGGTAAGTAGGTACTCTGACATATATAACAATTACGGATAACATTCATTACAGTATGAGTATAGTTGTTGTTAGTGACGACCGTTTAAAATACGAGAACGGGTGGACCGATTTTGATGAACTTTGATTTTTTAGATTTACCTCCACCTACACCTACCATGCCATTTTTTTATGCGGAAGTCCCCCCCGGTATAGTGGGGGGTAGTTATGTTGAACTCGAACCGTCTCAGGTCTTTAATGACGGAGCGCAAGGTGGCCTAATTAGGCAATTCCATCGCATATCGACTGAACCCGAGGCAGCTTTGAGACACTATAAGCATCGGTGGCTTAGTGGTTAAGTAGTCGTCCCTACGATTGAGAGGTTCCGGATTCGAATCCTGGCCATTACACTACCGACGTGAACCCACTCCTAACACAAGCAATTTAGCTTAGCAGGAGGGGTTAGGGGGAGTATTAGTAATTTCGGTTACTAATATTCCTTAAAAAAATGCTAATATGAGACATAAACGAAATAAATTATCTCATAATATCAGCTATAAGGTAACCATAATAACTTAATCCTAAGGCGGAACGAAGTTCGCCGGGTCAGCTAGTAAAATATATTTGTCAACTCGTATAAAATTTTTAATTGTTAATTTTATGAGCAGCCAGAAAGTATCTAAAGAGGCACGACTGGCTGTGCGTAGAGGAGTACTCGTCCTCACACTTAAGTATGGTAGTGAAAGTTGGGTGTGGCGGAAGGAACACGAGAGTAAGCTGAATGCTGTTGAAATGAGAAGTCTGAGAAGTATAGCTGAAGTGACCCAGATGGACCGAGTGAGGAACAGCGTGATAAGGGAACGTTGTGGTATGGCAGAAGATGTAGTGACCAAGATAGAGAAAGGGATGCTTAGATGGTTCGGTCATGTAGATGAATGAAAGGAGATTAACGAAACAGATTTATGAGGCGAGGGCTACTGGGCAACCCGGTAAAGGTCGACCTAGGCGTACGTATGCCAATCAGATCGACGACGTTTTGAAGAAGGGCCAGGATAGAAGTACCCGTAACCGGCGTGCATGTATGAAAACAATTATGAAAGTAAAAGAAGCGAAAGGCGTATGCCAAGATCGTAGCAAGTGGAAAGATCTACCCCTATGGGAAAAAGGCGCGACTATATGTATGTATGTATAAAATTGTCACATACTATTGTAACTATTCGAATCTATTCGAAACTTTGGTTCTACATTTTGCAATAATAAGACATAAGTCTCCACCCCCGCTGGCCGGCGGGGGTGTATCCGAGGGGATTTCCGCACGAAAAAAAAAGCTACAAATGTCTCAAAACAGCAAACGATATATCATTCAGGAGTAATCGTCCTAGCGTTTTTTTTCGTCATTTTAGCCCAATAATCCAGTAAACAAAGTTCTTAAACGACACCCTCAATTACAGTCTTGCGCCGAAAACATTAGTATGTAGCATCCAAATCTTGACACCAGGCTATATAGGCAAAGATAACTCTTGGCTGTGTCATTTGCCAAATACTTCTTACTTCCTAATCTTGCTTTTCTTATGTGTAACGTCAATTATATATAACTGAAGTTCCATGTACCGCGTTTCACTGTAGGCTGTAAGTGCGGTTCAAGCCCGACATAACCACCCCCGCTGGCACGCGGGGGGGGGGGGGTAACCAAAGGGATTTCCGCACGAAAAAAAAAAAAAAAGGTATGCAAAACGAAGGCCGCCATCATAGATGCCAACAGTGCTAAAATGGACATATCTTTATAATGCGGCAAAAGAGGTGACGAACCATTTATAAAAAAAAAAATCTACGACATTCTGCACAGCTCTTAGACCCAAACACAGCATATTGAATATACTGCTTACGGGCTGTTTGGCCGTGGTTCATAGGAAACTTGTGTTCCAAACGTTGCGTCGATCACCGGCCGGTTCGCCGGCCGTGAAAGCCTTAAGATTTATATCCAAAGTACGCATAGTTTAACGAGCTTGTGTTATGGGTTCCAGAATGCGGATAAACATACTTATATACTTAAATACGTAAATACAAACATATTATACATAGAAACACCCAGACCAATGCAAATAGAAATAGTCATACATACAAATATTTGCAATGAACGGGAATCGAACCCACGCCCTCTGACGTAGCAGTCGAATGCACTTACGCCTTCGAGGCCGATCAGGAGAGGCCGTCAAAGCCGTTTAGTTCTAGATAAACTATGCGTCATATGGGGTGACATCTCCGCACTACTGTTCTGGATAAGAAAAGCCAGGGGGGGATTGAGGGTGTTCCCACGCTGTTATATTGCTAGTCATAATTATCGCATTCATTGAGTGAGTACAATTATCATTAAATAAATTACTGAGTATTCTTTTATTGTAATTACAGTGCAATCAATGTCCTCAGCAACCAATTATAGAAACGTACACTATGGTCAGGTTATCTTTGCTTTTCATATTAGGTATATCAATAATACAGCGGTAGCCTAGTGGTATGGGTAATGGACTGCTGAGACGAGGTCTCGGGTTCGATCCCAGGTTTTACCGTGGCACACACCAATGACTTTTCGATGCTTTTCGAAGTTATGTGTGTATTTATCGCAGGTTTATAAGTGCCCGGTTAATGGCAATAGGCTCGCCACCTATTACATTGGGACCTAAACATAAACTGGCGAAATGTGGGTGCTAGCACCTCTGCCTACCCCTTCGGGGATATAGGCGTGAGTTTATGTTTTATGTTATGTTTAATATATCCCCGAAGACGTATTTTGTTTATTTATTGTGTCAAAAAAGAAAAAAAAATAGTATATTATCGCTGGCTTAGTAATATGCCTGGTAGATGGCCAATAAAAGGTTCTACCCCCTATTATATTGGGACCTAAATATAACTGGCGAATCGTGAGTGTGTAATACACCTCTGGCTATCCCTTCGAGGATACAGGCGTAAAGATATGTCACAAAGAAAAATATACATCAAATTATTCCCTAGATCCCACCCAAGGATTACCAGTGTCAAGGGATTTAGTGAATTTCCATCCATGATGATCAAATGAGTAATGTTTTACATAATAAGAAAAGAAAGCATTTATGTGATGAAGGATAGTGAGAAGTATTATTAAAATCAAAATTTAGATCTAAAGTAGACTTCATAGTGCTATTGAAATATCACTAAAAAAGCAAAACACTTTACTTGATCCGGGTATCTCAGTACCTTTTCTTTTTTTTTTTCGTGCGGAAATTCCTTCGGATACCGCCCCCGCTGGAGAGCGGGGGGTCTCCAGCGGGGGCGGTTATGTCGGGCTTGAACCGACTAAAACCGCACGCCGTCTCGGGTCTTAAGACGCCGGGGTGTAAGGTTACCCATAGAGCATATCCCTCGCACCCCGACTGACCCTGGGCCATCTCCGGTTTCGAGATGGCCCCCTTACTTGCTCTCCACTGTGCCATCTGCTAATCAGAGGGACACGTGGAAAGCTTCCGAACAGCCCTCAACAGGGCCGTCCTCGCCTCGGTCGGAGTTGGCCGTAGGCGGCAGCGTCTCTCCCGCCCTAGGAGAGAGGCGCTGCCGTCTCCGTTGCCCAGGGTGCACCGCGTGGAGGTCCCCAACCAAGCACCCCGGGTACCTCAGTACCTCACGCACAATAGTCGCACTCAATACTACTGCGCCGTCGTCGTTTCATTAAAAAAAAACCGGACAAGTGCGAGTCGAACTCGTCCATGAAGGGTTCCGTAGTACCAAGTAAATTTTTTATATTTCAGTTGATTGAATGAAGGGTAAATTGCGGTTTAGGATCTATGACGTATTAAAAAAAAACGAATTACTAGCTCTCGTTCAAACCAATTTTCGGTGGAAGTTTAGATGGTAATGTACATCAAATATTTTTTTAACATTCTCTTAGGGGGAGGGGACGCACTTTTTACCACTTTGGAAATGTCTCTCGCACAAACTATTCAGTTTAGAAAAAACCGGCCAAGCGCGAGTCGGACTCGTCCATGAAGGGTTCCGTAGTAACATACTCGTAATATAAAAGTTCTTATAGTTCGTTCAAACCACGCCCCGCACGAATTATTATTATTTTTTACTTAAGCACTTACAGATTTATTATTAGAAAATAATAGTTCACGGTTTATGCATAAGGTTTATGTTTATGAAATTAAAGGTTTTTTTTAATTTTTATATTTGAGTTGATTGAATAAAAGGTAAATGGCGGTTTACGATTTATGACGTATTAAAAAAAAACTACTTACTAGATCTCGTACAAACCAATTTTCGGTGGTAGTTTACATGGTTACTATTATCATTCTCTTATTTTAGAAGTTACAGAGGGGGGGGGGCACATTTTACCACTTTGGAAGTGTCTCCAACTATTCAATTTAGAAAAAAATTATATTAGAAACCTCAATATCATTTTTGAAGACCTATCTATAGATACTCCACAAGTATGATTTCAGTTCTAAGTATGAGTTCTAACAGTTCTAACCCCCAAAGTTTTTTTTTCCTATTTTTGTGTGAAAATCTTAATGCGGTTCACAGAATACATCTACTTACCAAGTTTCAACAGCATAGTTCTTATTGTGTTGTGACATAAGGACGGACAGACATGACGAATCTATAAGGGTTCCCTTTTTTGCCATTTGGCTATGGAACCCTAAAAACGGCATAGCACAAAGCTAGGTTCCATGTATTATGTTGATGGTTCCCTATAGGGGCCGATTTCATATTGTTAAATAGGCAATGCCTGAAAGGTCACCCAGGCTGTGGCTGGCGACACCATTGCTTAACTTCGATGAGCGATCGATGAACGTGGACGCCATTTCGTCTACTGTATGTGGGTACAAAAAATTTTGTCGTGTTTGTGGGTGGCGTGCGCGTGCGCCGGTGCGCCTTGACCAGCGCTCGCGTCGCGTGACGGTAATCATCGCCAGCCAAGGTTCATATGAGAGATTCTACTAAGTAAATATGGGCGTGTTTTACAATTATTGTTCGAGATTAGGTTTAAATGGGTCTATGCATTTATAAGCAGAAAGGTTAGTAGATTTCTAAACGCCATGTTTTTAGGTTAATTAATTGTTCGATCTTTTTGTGGCACTAGCTGCGCCTTGCGGTATTACCCGCGGTGTTTTAATGGATCAAAGTAGTTTATGTATTATGTTTATGTATTATTATCAGGATATTATGTTCAGCAGTTTCTGAGTGACAAAAAAATAAACTCAATTTTTTGAATTTCTAATTGTTTATGTTATGAGTAGAAGTGGGTTTACCTCGGTAGTGTAATAGTCAAAGTATGAACCCGCGGCCTCACGATTGCAAGTCTGACGCCACTGACTACCGGTATCTATACGGTTTTCTTTTTTTTTTTTTTGTCGTGCGGAAATTCCTTCGGATACCCCCCCGCCCGCCAGCGGGGGCGGTTATGTCGGGCTTGCACCGACTAAAACCGCACGCCGTCTCGGGTCTTCAGACGCCGGGGTGTAAGGTTACCCATAGAGCATATCCCTCGCACCCCGGCTGACCCTGGGCGATCTCACCACTAACAGCATCGCTCATCCTGTCTCCTCTGAAAGCAGAGGAGTACGGAGAGCGATGTGTTCCCGCCACGTTGGGTATTGGCCGACGATCAATGCCAACCCTATCAAGGGGAAGCCATTGACCGCCGCCCAGGGTGTACCGGCCGCTCCGATTCCGTTCCCCCCGGACTGCAGCGGGATCGGAATCGGAGCGACACTCGAGGAGGTTACCCAACACACACCCCACCGGTATCTATACCTACAGGGCGAATTTTCCAACTGGGCGTGGATGATCAAATTCGAGACTATTAATCCGAAATTATTAATTCCGTTTTGATTACAAATTTATTGAAATTGATGTCTTTATAAAGATGTATGGGGGGGGGGGGCCTAATCATGATCTTGGGGGCTCGAACTAACTTCATGGGCTTGCCAGTACGCCTGCTGATGAACGAGTGAGGCTCTGGCGCAGGCTTACCTCACGGGGTTAGGAGGTCAGAAACCAGTCACTCCCATAAAAGCCAAGATGCGCCAAATCAAGAAGAGGAGAATTAGTAAGCGGGCCACGGCCTCCGAGGTGAAGGTTTGTATGCGACGGGGAATAATGATAAATGATAATGATGACATGCCACCAGGGAAAACATAACCTAAGTAAGATATGAGCAAAAAAAGTATTTTGTTAAAAATCAGATTTTCCCATAGGTTTGCCGTGTATTATTAATTCCTATAATTAGTTCCTTATTAGCGGCACTTTTGAATGCTGTGTTTTTTTTCAAAATCTATGGGTTCGATTCCTGGCTAGGAGAATTTTTTTTAAACCATTGATGCAGTTTTAATTTTCATCAAAATCGGACTCCAGACTCCTTTGAGTATTTTTCGCCATTCTTCAAAGTTTCGGATTTGGTATTCCACTTCCAGTTGAAAAATTCACCCTGTTACCCAGCAGTTGTCATATAGATGCCTATATATGATTTTAGATTGACATGGTCATTTACATTAAAATTAAAATTATAAACGGGATATTTACCATGTTTATTATCTTTTTCGAGAATCCGATATTTCGGCACTGTTACAAGTGCCATGATCACGGATGTAACAGTGCCGAAATATCGGATTCTCGAAAAAGATAATAAACATGGTAAATATATCCGTTTATAATTTTAATGTTAGATGCCTATAGGTTCCTATAGGGCTAATAGTTTGTTGCAGTGTGTGTTGTGTGAATAATATGCCCGGTAGATGGCAATAGGCTCGCCCCCTATTACATTGGGACCTTAACATAACTGGCGAATCGTGGGTGTGTAAATACACCTCTGCCTACCCATTCGGGGATACAGGCGTGAAGTTATGTTATGTTATTATTTGAAAAATAAATAGCTGAACTCTAAAAGTTACTTGCGTCTATAACATACATACACTCAAGCCTCTTCCAAATTGAGTTTAGCAGAGATATCGCTCCACATGCCACGATCCTGGAATAAGCCTTCCGCATCTCCTCCTTTTATAATTGTTTTCATACTTACACACCGGTTCCGAGTACTCTTGACTTGACCTTTCTTTAGGACGTCCTCGATCTGATCAATGAACGTAGGCCTAAGCCGTTCATTACCGGGTTGCCCATATACCCTTTTTCTTTTTTCGTGCGGAAATCCCTTCGGATACCCCCCCCCCCCCGGCGGCCAGCGGGGGCGGTTATGTCGGGCTTGAACCGACTAAAACCGCACGCCGTCTCGGGTCTACAGACGCCGGGGTGTAAGGTTGCCCATAGAGCATATCCCTCGCACCCCGACTGACCCTGGGCCATCTCCGGTTTCGAGATGGCCCCCTCGGTGTCCCCGTCTTGCCCCGATTTGGAGGAGGGGCGCTAGTCGCCCCACCGTCCCGGCCTGCTTCTGCTGGGGTGCCAGGCGGCCTCACCTGCCACCCCCAGGCCTGCGCTCATGGAGGACGGAGGTCGTTAAGCGATCTCCGGCGCCTGAGTCACCTGCGACGCGCGGCGAGCAAGTTGCGGGCTCGGCGGGCCGGAAGAGTTCTAAATCTCTCCCGGGCGCGCTCGGCCATCTCCTTCGCGAGCATTACATGCTGCCACCCCAGGACTCCCACCCCGATGGCTGCCACGAGGTCACACCTCGGCGCCTCCCACGCCGGACAGTCCGCCAGCGTGTGCAGCCCCGAGTCCTCGCTCGCGTTGCAGTGATGGCACTCAGGCGTTGGCTCCTTCCTGATCCGATGCAGGTGGTCCCCGAAGGCTTCCGTGTCGCCTCTCTAGCCAATCCTCCATGATGGGCCTTACTGTGATGGGTTGCCCATATACCCATAAATATGTTTCTTTTGATCTTTTTTCGTTTAACATTTTTACATGTCCGAACCATATAACCGTAATTTTCTCTATCTTGGTCATGACATCTTCTGCCATTCCATAACGTTCGTTACGTCTATAAATATGCGCAGAACCATATACCTGATTTCTGAAACTGATTTATGAACGATAGGTAAGTACCACTGAATTAACGATATGGATCTAATAAATTTTACAGCACATAAATGTCTGTACAGTTTTATAAAAGGATGTTCGAACTTCACATGCAATCGGAAGCCTTTCAAAATGACCGTCTTCCTTGTTTGCCAGGTGTGAACCGTTTACAATACTTATTTACGTGTTGGTAAAGTAGCCGTGAACTCATCTTGGCGTTCATCGCACACGTCCCGTTTGAGCTATTGGGAATATCTTCGTATAGTTTAAATGTTGCCATGTTTGAATCCTAAAATTGCCTGGCAATAAGCTACGCACCCACTTTACTTGGGACTACGCAATGTGGCAGTGGCAGTCTTGTGTGTGATTTATATAATCTTACATGCATGAGTTTAAGGATGTTTTTTGAGGCACCACCAAAATCACCAAAATGTTCGGAACCCAAGCCGCCAAGGACTCAGGGTTGGGAAGTCTGCCGAGAGTCGGTCCTGCAAAAGCCAAATAAGCTGAATCTAGAGCCAGAGATAAAGTGGGTACAAGCTCTGGATATAACCAGGACTACAGCTGTGATAATGATGACAGGCGTGGGTATAAAATGATTGTGAAACTTCGTGTTAGGGTACTAGTCACTAGTTGTCCTGTTACGATAATGTGGCAAGTCGACAAGCCTCGTCTGCGAGGCGGTTCATTAATCGTATGTCTCGACAAAACGCAGTTTAGCTGTGTATGTAAAACAAATGCGAGTCGACGGGCCAACCCTCGGCTGATTAATTGTACGGACTCGCTGCGGTGCGCCGCCGCCCGCGCCGACCGCCAACTTCATATTATACATATTTGTATGACAGGCGGAAGGTTGCCAATTATCTTGTGGCTTAATTCAAATCAATACGTTTTTTTCTTTGAATTAATATTTTAGAAAAAATAAAGGATTTGTGAAATAATTAAAAATTGGTAATGTAAAATAAACCGAAATTAACAAAAATAAATGAAAACTAACGAAAATAAATGAAAATTAACGAAAATAAATGAAAATTAACGAAAATAAATGAAAATTAACGAACATGAAAACAAAATATATTTAATTAAAATTCTTTACCACACAACCCACACAACAAAGAGTTTTTTTTGGCTACATAACGTATTGACAACCTGCCATTTCGTAGTTAACCCTCACCAAAAGTGGCGTGTCGTCAACTTATTAAATATTCATGTATATTGTAGCGTCTGGATAACCAGTATTCTAATATTATTAAAATGTTATTATTAAACGCGAGTGACTTTAAAAGCATTCACAAGCCTCGGTATCCGCTTGCTATAGAGTGACCCATGTGCTTGCTTGTGTATTGTATATATTTTCCTTATAAAACAAATATAACGTAAATCTCATTACCACTTCATAAGGGCTCCTACACACGGGCGTGTTACCTTGGTCGCTGCGACAAAACGCAGTTTAACCGACGCTTGCAGTTGATGCGGGTTGACGTGCGCCCGCGTCTGATTAATGCGCGTGCTGAGCGATGTTTAACGATATCCATTATCACCATTAGCTAACTAGTACTATATCAATTAGAGTTAAATAGCCACTTCTTAACTATAACATCATACAACATGACATACTGGAGCTTGGAGACGTATATACGTCTCCAATTATATATCTAAGAACTCTAATCATTTGCAGTTTAGAAGCAAAATCAAAACTTTTGCGACGGCAATCGCGGGCCACCTGATTGAAAATGGACATAGGTATGGATATATGAAGGAATTATGTATGGACATAAGTATTTTTATAAATTCTATGAACGGAGAGGCAGGGGTGTGTTAAAAATTAACATGTAAATTAAGCCAAATAATATGTTTAGTCTTACGTAATAGGCACATCCTTGTGCTGTCAATTGAGGATTTTTACAGAATCCATACTGATACAACTGCTACTGAATATTCTGTGACAAAAAACCCAGTTTCGCTTTGCTCAACCCAAGAATCGAATACTTGGATTAAGTAAATGTATGAATGAGTGAACTCTTTTACTTTGGTTACTTTGGTTAATTTTATAAAGTAATTTCATGTATAATTCCGCCAAACGACTTATGGAGACATGACCGAAACTGAGTGGCTATTTTTTTAAGTTCGATATAGTCAGCCTTGTAGGATACTTTTAAGTCCTTGACATAAATTCTAGATTTAGGTAATAGGGTAGGTAATTGTCAAGTCAAATCCGTTCATATCTATACGACAAGTTTTATGGAAAGTTGTATGAAATAATGGAGTTGAATGAATGATATCATTGTCCAATAACAAATTTATTTAGTACTTTTATGCATGATTCAAAATGAATAAACATGATAAAATAAGAACACATGTAATGCGCTTTCCCACTGGTGACCGAAATTCATTTAAACATTTGACGTGTGACCGATAAAACATTAGGCCATTCTACTACTGATCGAATGAACAATTGACCAAAAGAGTTTTTATGGAACAAACATTTGGTATTTTTACTACTGATCGAATGGACGTTTGGTCGAAAAACAGTTTAACTAAAGAATATTTTAACAAACAAACCTTTGGTATTTACCCAACTGGGCCAGAAGGAGGGTTATGTTTTTCCCCGACTGCGCCAGAAGAAGGGTTATGTTTTTCCCCGACTGCGCCAGAAGAAGGGTTATGTTTTTATTATTATAGTTCTTGCACATCAACAGATTGCTCAACAAAACCAATATGGAGAGTGTAGCGTCCGATATGGGTTTATACACGCCACCCTATAGTAAGTTGACAGTAGGTACAGTCGGCTACGCAATTACCTGGTCATTCGACACCAACCATATTAAAATGTTAATAGATTTAAAAAAATTAAAATTATGTAAACATGCCTTGTTTTCTAATAATATATGTAGTGGATAGACATTAAACGTTTTTTATTTATACTTTTTTTTTTGTACAAGGACTTGTTGTGAGATATGTGTCGTAAAACTTATATCTACTGGTTTGAATGGTTTCCATTCTAAATAGTTCTGGTTTTTTGCAGCGATATCTCACCGAAATATAAAATATCTTCTAAATCACTATACATAACTACACATTATAAAACAAAGTCCTCCTCCACGTCTGTCTATCTGACTGTCTATTCGAGATAAACTTAAAAAACATTGCTGTTTTCACCAATGGATAGAGTGGTTCTCGAGGAAGATTTTAG
Organism: Cybosia mesomella; assembly: GCA_946251805.1. NCBI lineage: Eukaryota > Metazoa > Arthropoda > Insecta > Lepidoptera > Erebidae > Cybosia > Cybosia mesomella. The sequence goes on from OX276393.1 coordinate 38,802,875, forward strand.
TATATAATTCGTCAAGTTTTTGTATACATTGGTTGAAATATAATGATATTTGTAGGTTTGGAAAAAAATAAGCCGTCTGGGATCTTTCCACGAAAATACTACCTTTTTTTTTTGTGCGGAAATCCTTTCGGATACCCCCCCGCCGGTCAGCGGGGGCGGTTATGTCGGGCTTGAACCGACTAAAACCGCACGCCGTCTCGGGTCTACAGACGCTGGGGTGTAAGGTTACCCATGGAGCATATCCCTCGCACTCCGACTGACCCTGGGCCATTCGCAGTGTCCCCTCTGATAAGAGCAGAGGGGTACCTGGAGCGACCACCCCCCCCCCTACCCCCGCGGGCCTTGCAGGCCCGCCATACCCCGACCCCCTCGTGCAATGGGGTCAGCTGGCCCTGAAAAGGGCCGGTTGGTCAGACTCTTGGCCGTTGACGTTGACGCCAGCTACTCCAGAGGAGCAATCAATGATACGTCGCCCACGTTGCCCAGGGTGCACCAAACTTGGAGGTGATCCAACCAGCCGCACTCTTAAATAAAAACTACCTAAACCTACCTAAATACTACCTAAACCTTTTGAGATTTAACAAAATAATGTATGGTAGAATTGCGTATCTTATATAGGTTGTGGTGGTGGAATAGGGTCCAATAGGTAGTGGGAAGGGGATCAGAATTCCACTGGGTACTTACAACAATCATCATCGACAGCCCCACGCTTTTTAACGAAAGGGTGTTTTTTAGTTTTTTCACTTTAATATTCAATATATATTCACGCGTGTATGTGTATATCTCCAAAGGTGTAGGCTGAGGGGACTTAACCCGCATATATGTTTTTGATTCCAAGTTATGGGTAAGGTCGGTTATTTAACCACACCATAAGACGTAGAATTCTTCACCAACACCTGTGCTTCCTTCCCTTTAATCCAGCTTTAAGCAGGGCGTCTAAAAGCACCTCACGAGCACTTTAAACTGAAGACCATCATTGCACCATTGTTCGCATCTATAATGAGGGCCTTAATTTCTGAGCCCATCGTACTGCTGTTCAATCGGGTACTCCTTGGAGACTCTGTGCTGCTGAAAAGGAATTTCCTAACAGATATATATACCTACCCAATGAAATTTGGTCTGACTTGGGAATCAAACGTAAATCACCCTATTTATTTTTTCCAAATATGTAAATTATTTTATTCGCTTACAGCTCAAAACATAATAATGTTACCTATTGTTAACGGGTTTGGTCCCAAACGCAGCATCGAGCAGAATTATTTAAATATTCACTTGCGCTGCGTGTGCGCCGTATGGGAATTTATTTAAATTAGTGTACTTGTACAAAACCTGTTCCAGATGTTAGGGGTGGTTGGTCCGCTCCCCTCGCGAGCATTGTCACCGGTCAGCCTCCCGGCCAGCGGTGCATCGCCGCGCGCCGCACCCGGCGTTGGACAAACAATGTCAATAAACTATATTTGCTACAAATTTATTTCATTAATATTATTATTTAACTTCTTGTTGTTGAAATAAAACTAATTTTAACGGATTCTACCGATTCATTATGTGATTGTGTGTATTACCTAGTATTTGCAGTGGTCCCGACTCTCTGGGTACCTACTTTTTTATTTTATTTTTTTCGTGCGGAAATCCCCTCTGATACCTCCTCCCCCTGCCGGCCAGCGGGGGTGGTTATGTCGGGCTTTAAGCGACTAAAACCGCACGCCGTCTCGGGTGTTCAGACGCCGGGGTGTAAGGTTGTCCATAAAGCATATCCCTCGCACCCCGTTTTGGGTACTTTTCCGCAACCATGTTCATAGGGAGACTATAATATAAAATGATGGTTATTCCATCTCTTGCAGTGGTAACGTTATCCCAAAATACCTGAACTTTGTTTAATTGTTGTTGTTACACTTAAGGCAAAATCAGTTCAAATTTTTGGTCCAAGATTCCACTATCACCATTTTTTTTTTTAATAGAATATTAGTGTTCGCGACAGACACTTAGTGAAAGTGATTCGTGATCCGTATAAATGAAATTGAAAATTAGTGAATCGTAAAACCAGTGATTTGTGACAAACAGTAAAATGATCTTAGACATTCAATCAACACAGCCACCGTACGCACGAGACGGTCGCAGCACCCCTTTTTGTTAATAGATATAAGAAATTTAATATGTAAAATCACTGTATAGTAAATTAGTAAAATCAGCCATAAAAGCGCTGTTGTGTGAAGTAAAGTTTATGCATTATATAGAGTCAGTGAGTGGCTACCACATAACAACCCATGTAATACCGTACGATGTATAATATTTGTGTAATCGACCAATAACGTCGCATGATAGAGCCCAGCCACTCATAATTTCGATTGTAAACTGCTGTAATTAGTAAACAATAGTAAATACCTATTAAAAACCCTTACCATGGGATGGGTGACCGCCCTACCCATCTTGTTGCATTTACACATTATAATTCTTGTACATAGTTCGTTAAATATAAGTAAAAAACTGTAAAATAGATAGTGAAAAATGAATGTAAATTTCCGTATAATTTGTTCGTATTTTGACGGCCCTCGTCATGGTAAAGTTCGAGAGTACTTAAGCTGGCACAACATTTTGAACGATGGCGACATCTTAGCCGAGTCGCCAGCAATAGTCTTCGAGATAACACTCAGACTTTGCACTGATCAGATGGGCCATTATTAAAGCCATATTATTCAACCGAATTCTGTGTCTTATTTACTGGTGTTCCTGTTCAATCTAATTCGGAACCGTACCGCTCGCGGTCGGTTTATCCTTTCGCTTAGAGAGACGCACAGGGACGAGTATTTATACTTTCCCTGACCTCGTTCGAAAGATACAGTCCACACCTCCGCTGCATGGCAGGGAAAGAGTGTGCATACTGACGGCCAGTCCCTTTAAATGTACCTAAGGCGGACGTAAGCTGATCGCTGGTGTTTGAATCTGCGTTTATGACCAGATAGAACGTCACGTGAGGCCCGTTCGTCACATTTATTGGTCCTTCGCAGCCGGATTAAAAAACGTTGCGGACCATTTATTGGTCCTTCGTTGCCGGATTAAGAGCCTGCTGGCCACATTTATGTGGTTCATTGCGAGCCGGATTAAAGCGTTGCTGTCCACTTGTGGATAGCTTCCAGCCGGACGTATCGCATGACAGCCTGCTTTTCCCGTGCGTCTAAATTCTCGTCTAATTAGAGTCAGTGTTTTTAAAACAGTAATTAGAGTCAGTTCCGCGTATCTATATCCGTTCTTATAAGACAAAATAGTCAAACAGTATACAGTAACGTGTGCGCGATTTATATCCGTATTATCACCAGTAAATAAGCCAGTTTTAACCAGTAAACTATAGAATCAAGTGAATCTGCGTTAAACAGTAAAAACTACAGAATCAGTGAACCTGTGTTAAGTGTCGTGTGAATTAGTGCCAGCCAACATGCCGACCACCAGATCTAAAGCTTCAGAACCAAGCCAGCCTGAGAAGACTCTGGCTCGAGAAGAGATCCTCCGCCATGAGCAGCCGCCACGCTCACCCTCAATACCAGTCGGATCCGAGGTAAGCGCGCCATCGTGCATGACTCAACCGTCAACCAGTACACCACGGCCCCCTAGCGCCAAGACGCAAACAGATATCAGTAAGAAACCGTGGTGTCTGGAAGAGAATAGATCAGACAGTACGTTACGTCCAGTTGAACAGAAACCCATAGAAGGAGTACGTACCTCTGAGTCATTCAGCCGTGAGCCATGCGTGACGATTAGATCCAGATCTACTATACATAGTAAATCGAGGGCGCGCAAGCGTGCATTGAAAGCTCAGGAGGAGATGCTAAAAATTAAACTGCAACTAGCTGAGGTGGCACTACGCAGGGCTGAAGAGTCAGCCGAAGACACTGATTACGATGATGATGCCCATTCAAGGTCCGAATATGTTCGTTCGTGGTTACAAGAAGATGCGCCCTCGACACGACTCGGCTTAGAACCACGTTTCGTAAGTGGACACCTCCAGAAGGAGACCCACGAAGATGAGCCTCAGAAAGAGGTTCCCATCGTGCCCCGGGATGGGGGCACAGCCGAATTAAATGAACAGACAAAGGAGACACCTTTGGTACCCCGGGTTGGGGGTACAACCGCTTATATTGAGACTCAGAAAGAGCCTTTTAACGTGCCCCGGGTTGGGGGCACAGCCGAACTTACCGTACAGTCAAATGAGAATTATTTGAAACCGTTTATTACCGAACTTACATCTGCTATAGCTGCGCTCGCTGATAGAAAACCGATGGAGGCTTCATTTACGTCCTCGTATCCATCGGCATCGAAGGTCATAATGACTTTACCAGTGTTTGGCGGGTCGCATACCGAATGGCTGTCATTCAAAGCAATATATGACACCACTAAGATGTATTTTAATGACATCGAGAATACAGCTAGACTCAGACGAAGCCTTAAAGGCAGAGCTCTAGAAATTGTTAGTTCCGAACTTATAGCAAATGCACAGCCGGAGCATATTATCCGAGAACTTGAGCTCCAATTCGGACGACCTGACTCCATCGCTCAATCAGAAACCGATAAACTAAGAGCATTGCCGCGATGTACCGAAGCCCCTAAGGACATCTGTACGTTTGCCAGTCGTATAAGGAGTAGCGTCGTCACTCTTCAGGCTTTAAAGAAAAACCATTATCTGATGAATGCCGAATTACTACGAATACTCACAGATAAGCTGCCTAATTCACTCCGTGTGCAATGGTATCGCACGTATACCGAAAAGTATAACTCTACTCCTGATTTAGCTTCGTTCAGCGAGTACGTAACCGAATATGCCCGCTATTGTAGTGCCTTCGCACCAGCCGAGACTATCAGAGATAACAGAGATAACCGAGATAACCAGCCGAATCGTCGTGTCCCTCAGAGAGCCTTTACGGCCACTGAGCGACAGACCGAAGATAAGATCACACGTAAGTGTAGGATATGCGACTCTGAGGGGCACTACGCATCGAACTGTGAAACCTTCATCAAAGGAAACTCCGATAAGAGGTGGGACTTGGCGAAGAAACACAAACTATGTTTTCGTTGTCTTAAATTCCGCCATAGCGATCATAGATGTCAGATCAGGAAGTGTGGTGTAGACAACTGTCCGGCCTCTCACCACAGATTACTTCATTACAGTAAACAGAAACCTCAAGAAGAGACAGTTGCTAGTTCATTTATCCGATCAAGTAAGCAAGCCTTTTTAAAGATAGCACCAGTCAAACTCTCCGGACCGGCGGGAGAGATATTGACGTACGCTCTCCTTGACGATGGATCTACCATATCCCTCATAGATAGAGATATAGCTGCCGAACTGGGAGCCCGAGGTAAGACTGAACCGTTTACCATCAAGGCCATTGGGGATACAGCGATCGATCTACCGGACTCACGAAGAGTCGAAGTTTATATAGGCAACCCCGATGGTACCAGCATCCCGTTGACGGTGAGAACCGTGCCCAAGCTGCAACTCTCGTCACAGACCATCAGCGAGACGGACATTGAGGACTGCGAACATCTGGCAGATATCAAAGATCAGCTCGTCTACACCGGAGGAACCCCAAAGGTACTAATAGGCCAAGACAACTGGCACCTTTTAATATCTAGCCACACCAAGAGGGGACCTCGCCAACAGCCAGTTGCCTCGCTCACAGCACTAGGATGGGTGCTGCATGGAAGCCACAGCCGAGCCTTAGGTCACAGTATACATTTTATCAATCGACTCTCAACCGTTGACGACAGCATTGACCGTCAATTAAAAGAATATTTCGCAATAGAATCACTTCTAATCAACCCGCGTCGCCCGAAATCCGATCCGGAACAGTTAGCTGCGAACATTTTAGAAAACAATACCGTTCAACTAACCGATGGCCGCATACAGACCGCTCTTCTATGGAAGAAGGACGACGACGTTATGCCAGACAGCTATAATAACGCTGTTAACAGACTAACTTCCATAGAACGAAAATTAGATCGTAATTCAGATTTAAAATCGAAATACACCGAACAGATTGAATTACTCATACAGAAAGGGTATGCGGAGGAAGCTCCGAAGCCAGCCAGACCAGGTAAGACCTGGTACTTACCGCATTTCGACGTACACAACCCTAGCAAGCCAGACAAGCTAAGGATAGTCCACGACGCTGCCGCCAAATCGGGAGGAAAGTCTCTCAACGACTTCCTACTAACAGGCCCGGACTTATTACAGTCACTCCCAGGTGTCATGATGCGCTTCCGTCGCCACCAAATCGCCGTGTCAGCTGACATCACCGAGATGTTTATGCAGGTTCAGGTGCGTCCAGAAGATCGGGACGCACTAAGATACCTATGGAGAGGTAACCGGCGGGAGGGAGCGCCAGATGAGTACCGTATGAAATCTATCATCTTCGGCGCAGCCAGCTCACCTTGCACCGCGATCTTCGCGAAGAATTGGAACGCGAAGCAGCACTCAGACGACTATCCCGAAGCAGTGAACGCCATCGTCAACCATCATTATATGGACGACTACCTTGACAGCTTCCCAAACATAGAAGAGGCGATACGCATCACCACACAGGTACGTGACATTCACAGAAAGGCCAAGTTCGAGTTACGAAAATGGGTCTCTAACTCCGTACAGCTGAAAGATCGATTAGAGAACAGTCCGAACCACACTGAATGTGTAAATATCACATCTAAGGCCCAGGAAGAGAAGATCCTCGGCCTGATCTGGGACCCACAGACAGACACTCTAAGTTTTAATTTAAAACTAGCCAGACTGCCTGACAACTTAGTAAACAAGACGTCGCCTACCAAGAGGGAAGCTTTAAAAATAATTATGTCGTTGTATGACCCTCTCGGGTTGGCATCACCGGTCACCGTGAGAGCCAAACAGATTCTCCAGGAGGCATGGCGCCTAGGCACAGACTGGGACGAACCGCTAGACGAGAAACTTTCAGCCCAATGGAGCGTATGGACAGACCATCTACAAGCTCTCAAATTCGTGAGGATACCTAGGTGCTACCCGGGATACACCGATCGTCATACAATTCAGATGCATGTTTTTTCGGATGCCAGCGAAGCAGCCTACGCTGCAGCCATCTACTGGCGGACCGTCACCCATGACGGACAGGTGAAAGTCAGTCTCGTCACGGCAAAGGCGAGGGTGACCCCATTAAAACTCACGTCGATCCCTAGATTGGAGCTGCAAGCTGCGGTGATGGGAACTCGATTAGCTACAGCCGTCACCGAGAGCCACAGGATTCAGCCAGACTCTATTACCTACTGGTCTGACAGCAAAACAGTTTTAACTTGGTTAAGGAAAGGCTCTCGCATTTATAAACCCTTTGTAGCTCACAGGATCGCCGCCATAGAAGATAGCAGTAAGGTCGAGGACTGGAGATGGCTCCCGTCAAAGTCAAACATAGCAGACTCAGCCACTCGCGATGTACCTGCTAATTTCACATCCGATCACGAGTGGTACAACGGGCCGGCCTTCCTATATAAGGATGCGACAGACTGGCCAACCGAGAAGCCGCTACTAACCGAAGCCACCGGCGAAGAGAGAGTCACCACCGCAACAGACGTAAGTGCCTCAATAATTGACGTCACCAGGTTCTCCAGCTGGGAGAAGCTTCTACGCACCACCGCCCGGGTGCTACAGTTTATAGACGCACTCCGAAAACCTCGGACTCAACAGGTGGCCTACAAAAGGACGATCAAAAACAGAGAAAAGGATCCCGATTGGCGTCACACCGCTCGGCGAGTAAAGGTATCTAAAGGGCCAGTGTTACCCCAGAACACTGTACCCAATCAGAATTTTAAAATTTTAACCGCTGAATACCTTCACAAAGCCGAATTACAGCTTGTTAAATGCGTACAGAACACCGCATTTAAAAGGGACATCGAAAGATTAAAAAATCAACAGGAAGTGCCTCTAGACAGTCGACTCCGAAAACTCCGTGTTGAGCTCGCAGACGGAGTAATCGTGTTAACGAGCAGAATATCAGCAACACAAGACGTGTCCGAAGCAGTAAAAAGGCCACCAATATTAGATGGAGGACACACAATCACACAGTTGTACATAGACTGGACGCATCGAAAACTGCATCACAGTGGTACCGAAACCGTTATCAATGAGGTACGCCAACATTACTGGGTACTACGCCTACGGCCGACGACCAGGTCGGTCCTTCATCTATGCTTGCAGTGCCGCATCAGGAAGGTGCAGCCACCTGAGCCAGCTACTGGTGACCATCCGAAGACACGCCTTGCGCACCACCGCAGGCCTTTCACCTACACTGGGCTCGATTACTTCGGGCCGCTCAGTGTCACTATCGGCAGGCAACACCAAAAGCGCTATGTGGCGCTGTTCACCTGCCTGACCTCCCGGGCAGTCCACCTGGAAGTCGCCGCCAGCCTGAGCGCGGACTCCGCAATCCTAGCTTTGCGGAGGTTCGCCGCGCGCCGAGGCTGCCCTGCTGAGATATACTCAGACAATGGCACCAACATGCATGGTGCCGACCGCGAGATGCGCGAGGCTCTGTCTCGCGAAGCCGCTCATCGAGGCATCGTGTGGCGCTTCATCACCCCCGCTGCTCCCTTTATGGGGGGTGTCTGGGAGCGTCTAGTACGCTGCGTAAAGACCGCACTCACTACGGTCCTACACGAGCGCCATCCCCATGAAGAGGTGCTCTCCACTTTGCTGTGTGAGGTGGAATACACAGTGAATAGCCGCCCCCTCACACACGTCTCCGTGAGCCCCGAAGACGACGAGGCTATAACCCCGAACCACATCCTACTCGGTGGTTCCTCCCGACTTTCATCGCTCGGTGAGTTCGACTCTACCGACATCGACCACAAGAAGCAGTGGCGACGCGCTCAGGCGCTCGCCGACATGTTTTGGCGCAGATGGGTGCGCGAGTACCTACCCGAGCTGCAACACCGGCGGGAGCCCCATGGGTCGGGCCCTCGCATCGAGGTCGGCGATCCTGTCTTGATCGCCGACGGTCAGCTGCCCCGCAACACTTGGCCAAGGGGCCGAGTCACCGCCGTCTACCCAGGCGCCGACGGTCAAGTCCGGACCGTTGAGGTGCGCACAGCCGGGGGCGTGCTCAAGCGCCCAACTAAGAAGATCGTGCCACTGCCTAAGTGATGTCGCTCACCGAGGAATGCAGCATCACAAGCGGCCGCGCCTCACTCTGCTGCACGGCGGGAGAAATGTTCGCGACAGACACTTAGTGAAAGTGATTCGTGATCCGTATAAATGAAATTGAAAATTAGTGAATCGTAAAACCAGTGATTTGTGACAAACAGTAAAATGATCTTAGACATTCAATCAACACAGCCACCGTACGCACGAGACGGTCGCAGCACCCCTTTTTGTTAATAGATATAAGAAATTTAATATGTAAAATCACTGTATAGTAAATTAGTAAAATCAGCCATAAAAGCGCTGTTGTGTGAAGTAAAGTTTATGCATTATATAGAGTCAGTGAGTGGCTACCACATAACAACCCATGTAATACCGTACGATGTATAATATTTGTGTAATCGACCAATAACGTCGCATGATAGAGCCCAGCCACTCATAATTTCGATTGTAAACTGCTGTAATTAGTAAACAATAGTAAATACCTATTAAAAACCCTTACCATGGGATGGGTGACCGCCCTACCCATCTTGTTGCATTTACACATTATAATTCTTGTACATAGTTCGTTAAATATAAGTAAAAAACTGTAAAATAGATAGTGAAAAATGAATGTAAATTTCCGTATAATTTGTTCGTATTTTGACGGCCCTCGTCATGGTAAAGTTCGAGAGTACTTAAGCTGGCACAACATTTTGAACGATGGCGACATCTTAGCCGAGTCGCCAGCAATAGTCTTCGAGATAACACTCAGACTTTGCACTGATCAGATGGGCCATTATTAAAGCCATATTATTCAACCGAATTCTGTGTCTTATTTACTGGTGTTCCTGTTCAATCTAATTCGGAACCGTACCGCTCGCGGTCGGTTTATCCTTTCGCTTAGAGAGACGCACAGGGACGAGTATTTATACTTTCCCTGACCTCGTTCGAAAGATACAGTCCACACCTCCGCTGCATGGCAGGGAAAGAGTGTGCATACTGACGGCCAGTCCCTTTAAATGTACCTAAGGCGGACGTAAGCTGATCGCTGGTGTTTGAATCTGCGTTTATGACCAGATAGAACGTCACGTGAGGCCCGTTCGTCACAATTAGTAACCGAAATTACTAATATTCCCCCTAACCCCTCCAGCTAAGCTAAATTGCTTGTGTTAGGAGTGGGTTCACGTCGGTAGTGTAATGGCCAGGATTCGAAACCGGGACCTCTCGATCGTAAGGTCGACTCCTTAACCACTAAGCTACCGACGCTTCTCCATTCATTACAAGTATAAAATGTTTGGGCAAAAGTGGTGTAGGTATGGACTTTGAGTGTACGCATACCTGCTAGCTTGTCTCAGTGGCCATTTGTCAGTTATCAGATACTATAAAATATATATTATAGAGAACAAAAACTAATGTACCCATTTAAAAACTAAAATACGTGTTCTCTATATTGCTAAAAAAAAACATTAATATATTCCCAAGCCAAAGATCATAAGTGAAGTGAACACCACAGTTGAAGAAGTCAATGCTAAACCGGGCCACTCGCCACAACAGTCGCGGAGAGGTAACAGATACAGGTGGTATCTACCTCATCAACATATGCTTACGAAAAAAACAAATGTGTTCCTATTAAAACAGACTGTATTATTGAGTAAACTATTAGCAGGTTGACGGCGTTGTATAAAAAAATTGGCTACAGCGCCAGCGATAACAATTTATGTTCCGTTACAATCGTATGCAAAAATCGTCCTTGGACCGTCCGCCATTAGCGGTGCGTAATTAATTTAAATATATTCAAGGTGGGTTCACTTTCGGACTATTCATATGATTTGTACAAAACCATACAAGCGGAAACGAAACCGAGCTCGGTGAAGAAACGGGTGCGCACGCGCCGCTGACAAGCCTGCTGTCACCCAAACTATGCGACACTTTTTATTTGTAGCTATTTGCACATGAGTCGACTTTCATTGTATAATGACAAACTTTCTTCGCGAACCAAATCTCAATCTTTTCTTTCAGAGACTTGCTACATAACTTGCTACGTAACTCTTCTTTATTACATCGATAATGTCACTTTGCTTTTGATAAATACTTTATGCTTTTTTTCATTATTTATAATTAGAATAAAATTAACAAGTACATTGCTTAAGGCGCTGTCTGGACGTAAGCTACCATAATTATGCTTATTTTTTGTCTCTAAGATTATTTCTCTCTCTCTCTCTAAGATTACTGATGCTAGACATTTGATTTTTAGGGATTTTCTTTAGAAAAGCCCTATTGCTAAGGAGTTGTCGTCGACGTCGTCGTCGTTGCCAATTTTCTGTCACGGTTTTGGGTATGAAGGAGATGAGCTATCGAGTTGCTGTTTTCGGTAATAGATTCGTGCTGGGGTGAACCATTGCAAGATAAAAAAAAAATCGCAAAAAATCGCAAAATCGAAAATCCCTTGTATTCGGCTGAGCTAGTCTCAGGAATTCAACTTGTTTTTAAATGTACCGCTAATTATCTACTGTTCTCGCATATTCAAAAACATTTTGGATAAATAGAGCAGTTTCTTGTTAAAAAAATTGCAAAGAAACACTCTTTGAAATAAATTTTTCGTTTCAATTATCTCAATATTTTTAGCGATGACATATATATATTTTTTGTTACAAATATAAAGTATTAATCAGCTAATGGAATATCTACAAATTAAAATCCTCAAATGCGTCATATTTTTTAAATGATTTATTTATCTGTTTGATTTGATTGGCGGCGGTTTGGGAGTGGATTTGTATATATAAGCCTCCTTGGTAGACATAACATAAGATAACATAACTTCACGCCTGTATCCCCGAAGGGGTAGACAGAGGTTTATTACACCCAAGTTTACAATATAATAATACATCTCCTTGGTAGATCATCATTAATTATTTAATTAACGTTTTGATCTGCAATTATTGATTAAATTCGTGGCAACCATATTGAACATAACAGTTTTGAATGTTCCCAAATGAGATGGAAAAGAATCACAACACATGTTATATTATAACTGTTATATGTATGTATAATATATGTTATTAACCGTTGTCTGTAGTTTTTAGGTATAGGGTAATTTATACATCGAGACCAACGCAAAAATTAATTGAAACTTGATAATAGTAATTAAATATTTTAACTACAACAGCTGAGTCTAATTTTTTAGTGAATTCATTTATTTTATTTTTATGTTACTTAGGCTTACGCTAGTAGGTGACGAACTAGCGTATAACCTCGAAACGTCTATCTACAGATATCTAGATATGTTTATCTACATTCTGGAACCCATAACACCAGCTAGTTAAACTATTGAAATAAAACTATTTTAACGGATTTCATATAACTAACATAACTTCACGCTTGTATCTCCGAAGGGGTAGGCAGAGGTGTACATACCCACGATTCGCCACTTATATTAAGGTACCAATGTAATACTCGTATAGCAATTTATTTGATGTTATTTTATATTTTACATTGATCCCGACGTTTCGGTTGCTCTTCAGCAGCCACGGTCCGTTCATCCGCTAAAAATAGTTTTATTTCAATGTGTGACATTCGCGTAAACTTCCGACAATATGATATAGTTATGCTATGCTTACTTTGAGTCTAGAAAGCGCTGTGTAGAATGCTGTATATGTCGAATATTTATTTGGCAGTAAATGGCCAGGTCAGAAGTACCCGTAACCGGCGTGCATGTTGAAAACAATTATGAAAGTAGAAGAAGCCAAAGGCGTTTGCCAGGATCGTAGCAAGTGGAAAGATGTTGTCTCTGCCTACCCCTATGGGATAGAGGCATGACTATACGTATGTATGTGTATGTAAATGGTACGATTAGATCTGATACGTCCTGTCGGTTATACCGTCGTTAGTTGCGTCAAAAGCTGCCAAATTGTGACATTCCTAGTGACCTCAGGTTATCGGGGAAATCATTGTTAAGTGTTGGAGGTTAGATGACAATCGTAGTACAATAGCACTAATGAGTCGCCTTGTCAGTTGCTTGCTTGTTGTCAGTTTTGTACTAAACACGTCACGTATAAGATAACATGTATTATTACAATATCTACTAGGTGTTGCCCGCAGCTTCACACGCGTGGAATTCTGATCCCGTTTCCGCTAAACATGGGCTCCTATTCCACCACCACCACCTATATATCGAAATACTATTGAAAAAACTCGAACATACTGGTGTGAGAGGGGCCCAATTTAGACGATTCATTGACTACTTGAGTGGCAGAACCCAGGCCACAAAGATTGGGGATAGTGTGAGCGAAGACCTTCCGGTACGATTCGGTGTTCCGCAGAGTAGCGTATTGGGTCTTACCCTGTTTTTAATGTATATTAATCAGCTCTGCGACCTACAGCTAACCAATGGCTCTATCGTTACCTTTGCGGATGATACTGCTTTAATATTTAATGCACCGACATGGGGAGAGGTTTTCGCTCACACTCAAAATGGCCTTGATGGTGTGACTGGTTGGCTTAGTGACAACGTCTTAGCACAACATCCGTGGACAATCGTGACTCATTGCTGCCCCCGTCCACGACGTTGGAATGGCACTTGCGACTGTCCTCGACTGCAGAATGTTAACACAATAATGTACCTTGGAGTACTTATTGACCACCATCTAAGCTTCAATGGTCACATTGAATTGCTTTCGGGGCGATTGCGCAAGCTGATGTACGTATTCAGGAATCTGCGTGGGGTTCCTGAGTCCACTACAATCAGAATGGTGTACGAGTCGCTTTGCCAATCATTGCTAGTTAACTGTGTAGTGGTCTGGGGAGGCACCTATAAAACATCACTCCTGAAACTTGAGCGCGCTCAACGAGCAGTTCTTAAAACTTCATTATCTCTGACCTTTCGCTTTCCTACTGTGGAACTATATAAAAACAGTAGTTGACGGCCTCTGTGGCATAGCGGTAGTGCATTCGACTGCTACGACAGGGGGCGCAGGTTCGATTCCCGCTCAGTGCAAATATTTGTATGCATGAATATGTCTATTGGCATTGGTCTGGGTGTTTCTATGTATATTATGTATGTATTTACAAAAAAAAAACAAAGTATATAAGTACTTTATCCGCATTCTGGAACTGATAACACAAGCTAGTTAAACTATGCTTACTTTGGGTCTAGAAAGCGCTGTGTAGAATGTCGTAGAATCTTTATTTATTTATTTATTATTATTAGTTCTTTACCTACAGTTCAACAGCTATTTATCTTATATGCTATTCTTAAGCAACATTCGCTATTAATTTTTGATATCACTATATTGCACAAGCGTCTCAAATATAACTCCTTCTTTTTCAGCCTTTTCTCAGCGATCGTTCTCTTTTCTGGGCGGCTACTTTGTATAATAAACTTAACAAAACTCTAAACATATATCCGAAAAACTAAAAAATTTGTAAAGCAAATAGTTTATAAATTTTTACTTACCTTGAACTATGACCAAACGGAAAATCTGCTAAATGTATTAAAATAATTCCCACATATACTCTCAGACACACACACACACACACACATACACACACATACACACATACACACATACACACACACATACACACATACACACACACTCACGTAAATGCACAAACATCCAAAGACTATGAATATTAACTTTACTTACCTATTTTTGATTTCCACGTATTTGTATTATATTCCTTTTTTTCAGTTGACTATTCTTTAGTTAACTGTTTTGTTTTTTTTAAATCTTTAATATGTACTTTTTTGCTATGACTCAGTATGACTTTCTGTAGAATGTAAGCCTGGTTAAACATATCACAGGTACTTACCTAGCTTGGAAACCAATCTCCCAATACCTTCTCAACTGTAATCGTATTGTGGTTTGAAATGTTATATGGGAGAAAATAAAGAACTATTATTATTATTATATTATACTAGCTGTGCCCGCGACTTCGTCCGCGTGGATTTCGATTTTTATGCTTTTAGTTCTTTTGCGCGGAACCCTATTTTTTGTGGACCAAATTGTGAATCTAAACCATCCTCGAATCCCCTTGAACTCACACAAAAAATTTCATGAAAATCGGTCCAGCCGTCTAGGAGGAGTTCAGTGACATACACACGCACACAAGAAATATATATATAAAGATTATTATTATTATATAAGATACACAATTCCACCATACATCATTTTGTTACATCTAAAAGGGTTTAGGCAGCGTTTGCGTTAAAAGCTCCTAGAAGCCCGCATTATCATAAGTACCTTTTTTTTCGTGCGGAATACCCTTCGGATACCCCCCCGCCGGCCAGCGAGGGCGGTTATGTGGGGCTTGAGCCTACTAAAACCGCACGCCGTCTCGGGTCTATTACTTGTTTTTTAATCTATAATCCTGATAATATCTAGAGTTCTAAGTGTGTTCAAAACATCAATATGACTAACGAAGTTGTAAGTTATGTTCAATCAGCTGAGTGGTGAAGCATTCGACCTTACGATCGAAAGGTCCCAGGTTCGAATCCTGGCCATTACACTACTGACGTGAACCCACTCTTTACACAAGCAGTTTTTCTTAGCTGGAGGGGTTAACGGGAAAATGAGTAATTTCGGTTACTAGTATTCTTTTTTCGTAACGGACTGCTGAGACGAGGTCTCGAGTTCGATCCCCAGTTGCCCCGGGCACACACCTCTGACTTTTCGTAGTTATGTGTGCATTAATAAATGTTAATCATCGCTCGCTTAATAATGTGCCCGGTAGATGGCAATAGGCTCGCCCCCTATTACATTGGGACCTTAACATAACTGGCGAATCGTGGGTGTGTAATACACCTCTGCCTACCCCTTCGGGGATACAGGCGTGAAGTTATGTTATGTTATGTTTTATGTAGTATTCTTTTTTTTTTAAAGAAAAAAATATTTGATTACTACTGCACTTATGTTTAGCTCGAGTTTTATTATTCTTACCCCTGGATGCGAAGCAAAACCTCTAACTTATAGCTTTGTTAACTTTTAATGCAAATAGTAAACGTATGACACATGATAAATTTAGACTTAAATGTAGTCACACTTAGCCTAGTATCTCTGGGTATTTCGCGCGGGTGTGACATAACGACGCAGGCGCATTGAAATGCTAATCCCGCATGACGACAATGTTTTTCGCGATGCACTCAACACATGCAAATCGTTTATTGATAAACAAATAATGGTATTATAATTTTTATAGCGCATTGTCGGCCGGTGTCGCTGACCCACACTCTCAAGCACCATTTCGGATTTGAATTTATAATTTTTTATATTGTTTCGCTTGCATTGTATAATATTTGTGTTACTATTATTGTAGCGATTCGTTTGTAAAATAATCAGCCTCTTATGCTAAGTGCGCAATTGACTTTGTAATTGAAATAGATAATTGCTTAATAATTATGTGTTCTCATGCTAAACTTTGTGCTGTATTGAGTGATGCATGGCTGACAGTGTTTCAGCATAGTGTGATAAAGTACCTACTGACCGCTCTGAAATTGGTAGAAAACAGCAAATTGCAGTTTGATAACACGATTTGATAACATAAACCTAATTATTAAGACTCTTGAAGATTGCAAAAGTGTTTACAGCTGTGAGTTTATTACCTTGTTCTTTTCAAAGATCTTTAAGTAAACAACCAAAATATTTTCAGTATTTTTCCTCATGTCTTTGTCATGCGATTTTCTTTTTTTATTCAAGCTTTTATATCAATAGGGAACTTAAAACAATCGAATTCTCACCTGTGGGCGATCGCTAGTTCATAAAAATATAGCATTATAAACATGAAAATAAATATTTGCAATTAGCTGTTGTCCGCGGCTCCGCCCGCGTGGAATTTTGATCCCGTTCCCGCTACCCATGGTAATGAAAGTAGACTATATGTTATTGCGGACTATAGTCTATCCCTGTACCAAATTTTAACCAGATCCGTTCAGCCGTTTTTGCTTGCAAGAGCAACAAACAAACATACATACATTCATACTCACAAACTTTTTCGTTTGTAATATTAGTAGGATATTTTTAGGGTACCGTACCTTTTTTTTTTTTTTTTTTTATCGTGCGGAAATCCCTTCGGATACCCCCCCGCGTGCTAGCGGGGGCGGTTATGTCGGGCTTGAACCGACTAAAACCGCACGCCGTCTCGGGTCTACAGACGCCGGGGTGTAAGGTTGCCCATAGAGCATATCCCTCGCACCCCGACTGACCCTGGGCCATCTCCGGTTTCGAGATGGCCCCCTCGGGTTTGGGAACCACGGTGTCCCCGTCTTGCCCCGGTTTGGGGGAGGGGCGCTAGTCGCCCCACCGTCCCGGCCTGCTTCTGCTGGGGTGACAGGTGGCCTCACCCGCCACCCCCAGGCCTGCGCTCATGGAGGACGGAGGTCGTTAAGCGACCTCCGGCGCCTGAGTTGCCTGCGACGCGCGGCGAGCAAGTTGCGGGCTCGGCGGACCGGGAGAGTTCTAAGTCTCTCCCGGGCGCGCTCCGCCACCTCCTTCGCGAGCATTACATGCTCGCAGAAGGAGGCGGCGGCGGCCCACGCGCTCGCGCTCCGCACCATTGCCGCAATCATGCTGCCGAGCGAGAGGACTCCCAACCCGATGGCTGCCACGAGGTCACGCCTCGGCGCCTCCCACGCCGGGCAGTCCGCCAGCGTGTGCAGCCCTGAGTCCTCGCTCGCGTCGCAGTGATGACACTCAGGCGTTGGCTCCTTCCTGATCCGATGCAGGTGGTCCCCGAAGCACCCCTTCCCTGAGATCACCTGCGTCAGTCGGTAGGAGAGGCTTCCGTGTCGCCTCTCCAGCCAATCCTCCATGATGGGCCTTACCGCCGCTATACCGTACCTCAAAAGGAAAAAACGGAACCCTTATAGGATCACTTCGTTGTCCGTCCGTCCGTCCTTCTGTCAAGACCGTTTTTCTCAGGAACGCGTGGAGGTATCAAACTGAAATTTATATCTAATACTCAGGTCTACTGTCCCTTAGAGCTGTGAAAAAATCAAACTTCTAAGCCAAAGCAATCAAAAAGATACAGCCGTTTATGCCGCAAATTTCCGCAAATTTTCGAAACTCGCACGGGAATCAAAACCTACAGGGTACTTCCCGTGAACTTAGAATCTTGAAATTTGGTACGAAGTAACGTCTTATAGTACAGATAAAGGAAAAATTGCGAAAACCGTAATTTTTTAGTTACATCATATAATCAAAAATATTTTACGGAACCTTCGATGTGCGAGTCCGACTCGCACTTGGTCGGTTTTTTTTTTAAATTAATTTATCACCTTTAACATTTGAATCTTAGGGCTATAGTATGTTTGACCGGTCTCGGTCGGCGTGAAATGTCGTGCGGTGTTCCACAGGGATCGGTCCTGGGGCCGCTCCTGTGGAACATCGGATACGACTGGGTGCTTCGCGGTGAGCTCGTAGGCGGTGCCGCCGTCACGTGCTACGCGGACGACACGCTCGTGACGGCGTGCGGGGCGACGTACCGCGAAGCGACCCGTAAGGCCACGACCGCGGTTGCCCAAGTCGTTAGGCGGATCCGGCGGCTGGGTCTCGAGGTGGCCCTGCATAAAACCGAGGCCCTGTTCTTCCATGGGCCTCGGAGCAAGCCACCCGAGGGATCCAGTCTCATCGTGCGAGGAAATCGCATCGGCATCAAGCCCCAAATGAAATATTTGGGGCTCGTGCTCGACGGCCGATGGGACTTCGGAAAGCACATCCGAAGTCTGGCCCCCAAATTGAAGGGCACAGCTCTTGCTCTGGCTCGGCTGTTGCCCAACATGAGGGGGGCCCGATGACTCCTGCAGGAGACTCTACGCGGGGATCGTGCAGTCCATGGCCCTGTATGGGTGCCCAATATGGGCGGAGGCCCTGAGGACCAGAACTGTGCAGATGCTGCGCGCTCCGCAGCGAGTTCTGGCCATCAGGGTCATCCGAGGGTACCGCACGATCTCCTTCGAGGCGGCGAGTCTCCTTGCCGGAACTCCGCCATGGGACCTGGAAGCGAGAGCCCTTTCGCAACTGTACCAGTGGCGAAAGGAGGCGCGGGAGCAGGGATGGAACCCGGAGCCTCGAGAAATCGAGGCCGTGCAGTCCCAGCTCCGCCAGGCCATCGTGGTGGAGTGGAAGGAACGACTTGGGCGACCAAGCGCAGGGCACGCCGCAATAGCGGCGGTAAGGCCCATCATGGAGGATTGGCTGGAGAGGCGACACGGAAGCCTCTCCTACCGACTGACGCAGGTGATCTCCGGGAAGGGGTGCTTCGGGGACCACCTGCATCGGATCAGGAAGGAGCCAACGCCTGAGTGTCATCACTGCAACGCGAGCGAGGACTCAGGGCTGCACACGCTGGCGGACTGCCCGGCGTGGGAGGCGCCGAGGCGTGACCTCGTGGCAGCCATCGGGGTGGGAGTCCTCTCGCTCGGCAGCATGATTGCGGTAATGGTGCGGAGCGCGAGCGCGTGGGCCGCCGCCGCCTCCTTCTGCGAGCATGTAATGCTCGCGAAGGAGGTGGCGGAGCGCGCCCGGGAGAGACTTAGAACTCTCCCGGTCCGCCGAGCCCGCAACTTGCTCGCCGCGCGTCGCAGGCAACTCAGGCGCCGGAGGTCGCTTAACGACCTCCGTCCTCCATGAGCGCAGGCCTGGGGGTGGCGGGTGAGGCCACCTGTCACCCCAGCAGAAGCAGGCCGGGACGGTGGGGCGACTAGCGCCCCTCCCCCAAACCGGGGCAAGACGGGGACACCGTGGTTCCCAAACCCGAGGGGGCCATCTCGAAACCGGAGATGGTCCAGGGTCAGTCGGGGTGCGAGGGATATGCTCTATGGGCAACCTTACACCCCGGCGTCTGTAGACCCGAGACGGCGTGCGGTTTTAGTCGGTTCAAGCCCGACATAACCGCCCCCGCTGGCACGCGGGGGGGTATCCGAAGGGATTTCCGCACGATAAAAAAAAAAAAAAAAAAGGGCTATAGTATGTTTAGTTAATGTTCAAATGACAGAAATGTGCCACCAATTTTTTTAAATTTTGAACATGTGGTGGATGGTATCACATTCTATTGAAACCTGCTAGTTGGCTGCAAGGCCGACGCGCAGCGCACGCGCACGCTGGCCACTGGCCTTTTATTATCCTTTTATTGTTTTACCTCATTTACATGCGATATTGCTTGTTCGTTTGGCATCGACACAAATTGGGTTAGCTTATACGCATGCCGTGGATCAATGTGGTAAAGGACTAAAGACCCGTATTCTTTATTATAATTTTTCTTCAAAAATGTGTTAAATTGCAAATTCTTGAAAGTGTAAGACCACCAGTATTGAGTGGTAGAGTCAAGCAACAGTCATTTTGGTCGTTGCATTAATGGGCCGACTCGACCGGGGAAGCACCACCCTCTCACAGAATATCGACGCCAAGTGACAGTATTTGAACTGTTGCGTTCCGTTTGGTGAGTGAGAGTGCCGGAGCCCAAACTCCTTTCCCATCCCCTCCCAAACTGTTTTCCCATCTCCTCCCAAACTCCTTTCCCATCCCCTTTCCTTTACAGGGTCGGCAGCGCGAGTGTGAAGCCACTGGTGTTGCACACGTCCATAGGCCGCGGTAACCGCTTCCCATCAGGTGGGCCGTATGCTTGTCTGCCACCTTAGTGGTATAAAAAAAATTAAATAAAAACCACTAGTATCGTACTGAGGTCAATTCCTCTTGAATGGAACAAAACTCGTACCGTCTCTTACTCGTTGCTAATCCAAGCATCATTTTGTTACCTACAAGAGGGCGCAGTCTATTCAGTGTTAGGCCGTTGTTTCGTTCTTTCTCGATTAATATTTGACGCCTCTGTGGCGTAGCGGTAGTGCATTCTGCTGCAACGACAGAGGGCGCGGGTTCGATTCCCGCTCAGTGCAAATATTTGTATGCATGAATATGTCTATTTGCATTGGTCTGGGTGTTTCTATGTATAATATGTATGTATTTACACAAAATAGTATATAAGTATGTTTATCTACCTACATTCTGTAACCCATAACATAAGCTAGGTAAACTATGCTTACTTTGGGTCTAGAAAGCGCTGTGTAGAATGTCGTAGAATATTTATTTATCAAGCGGCGATAGCCCAGTGGCGGACGTAACGGACTGCTGAGACGAGGTTTCGAGTTCGATCCCCAGTCGCCCCGGGCACACACCTCTGACTTTTCGTAGTTATGTGTGCATTAATCTAATGTTAATTATCGCTCGCTTAATAATGTGCCCGGTAGATGGCAATAGGCTCGCCCCCTATTACATTGGGACCTTAACATAACTGGCGAATCGTGGGTGTGTAATACACCTCTGCCTATCCCTTCGGGAATACAGACGTGAAGTTATGTGTGTATTTATTTATAATATAAGCTTAAACTACGAGTACACTTAACTAGATAATCTTCTCGGCTGGTCATCTGTATTCGTATAAAGACTAGTTATGATTTGCTCAATATAACTGGCAGCATCTGGCGAAGCTGCATCGTCATTGGCGGTTGTACCGTCAGCTTCTTTGTCATCACTGCCAGGCTCTCGCCATCTTATATGACGGCATACGACGAGGGACGTGTCAATTAAGCGCACGAGTGACTCCATCGCTTTCGGGTACACTGACAACTGGCTGACATTTACACAACTGTACAACTATTATATTTTATTATATACATATATTGGACACCGAAAATGTTTGATCAAAGATATTTCTTTTTTTAACAAAAACCTGAACTGGTTATAATTAGAAAACTCTTTTTGAAATGAGTTCTTCGAAATCCGTTTGGCGTTTTTTATCCTATTAAACTAGTTCACAAGCTTACAGCAAATAAGGTATTATGACCTGTTGGAACATAAAAGGTTTTATTCGTGGAATGCTATCAGCAGAGGGAAAGGGAGGGGAAAAGAGGACAGTGAGAAAAAGATGAGGAAGGGTGAAGGCCACCAGCAACAATCTTATTATTCAGTAAGTGGGTATTACAACCCTGATCGAGCCACCCATTCATACTAAGAAAAGTACCCTTTTTACCTCCAGTCTATTACCTTTTTTTTGTGCGGAAATCCCTTCGGATACCCCCCCGCAGGCCAGCGGGGGTGGTTATGTCGGGCTTGAACCGACTAAAACCGCACGCCGTCTCGGGTCTAAAGCCGGGGTGTAAGGTTGCCAATAGAGCCCCCGACTGACCCTGGGCCATCTCCGGTTTCGAAATGGCCCCCTCGGGTTTGTGAACCACGGTGTTCCCGTCTTGCCCCGGTTTGGGGGAGGGGCGCTAGTTCTAGTCTAATACCTACTTTCATCTCATCGTAGCATCTCCACAACTCGGAAATTACCCTTTATCTGTTGTCCCTGGAACCAAGAACAACAACACAGTGTGGAGCCTATAATGCACTATTTAAAAAACGAATCATCTTATCTATGACAATGACCTTGGTATCAATAGACAAAGCAATAATAAATAAACTAATTTATTTAAAAACACTTTTAAGACAAATGAAATGAGCCTAAACATGACGGATTATATTGTTAGGTTCAGAAGTTCCTATGACCACCTACCATCTCCATCTTCAGGCCCTGGATATCATGTAGGATCAGAGTATTTGACAAGACTTAAACAAAAAGCCCAAACACGTTTGGTTTATCTTGTTCAGGAGTTTCTTTGGACACCTTCCGAATCCATCATTAGACCAACTTCATAGTACCATATTATCGTATTGTCACCAAAGATACGCAAGTATACCACATTTGAGTCCAATCTAACGTCAGGAAGTGGTTATAATTGCTTCCAAGATCTGAACCGCACTTACTAAAAAAACTAACGGAGCAAGTTAAATTAAAGGTTGTAAAAACTTAATAGCAAAAACAGATTACGAACTGGACAGTTCTCGATTGCGGTCCCCTGCCTTGGCTTCTATGCTATCGTCTACTCTGTTTGAAGCTATCCTATAATATGGACCTACTGAGCTGGAATATTTAGTTTCACCTACGATCCTTCCATGCTCACACGATTGAGCAGGTTTGACCCTTGAAGCTGAGACTGTTGTTTAAAATTCAGATATTCAAAATTGCAACCTTGTATACCTGAACACGCATAGTTAGTTTGATTGTGAAGAGCCTATTCCCCTCGTCTAAAGAATAGCTCATCAGCACTGTGCGGTGGCGGGGCTGCTACAAGTGACGGATTTAGAAGGGCCCTAATGTGATTACTTCTAACTCGATTTGTGTGCGAGGGAGCAGAGCGAGCTAAACGTGTGGTTTTTTGCAACCAGCGTGCACTGATTTGCAACTGTGCGGTGTCATTTGTTAAACCTTTATTGTGTTAATTAAAATCTTATTCATTTTAGTGAGTTTGGCTAAGGGTGCTACTACACACGATCGGTTTGAATGGTTATTTAAAAATATAATTAATTGATTTTATGTAGGTATGATCAAGGATAGCTTTTTTAAGTCAGCATAGTAAATTGTTTTCATCAAAATAATATCAATGTTATGATCAATTTCAACCTCAAGCTATTGTGGTGTGATGTTTATATTCCAAAGGCAGCAAATAAGTGCTTACCTGAGCCTCCTGATACCAACTGCAGAGAGGTAACGAGACGGAAAAGAGATGAATTATCTTATACCCTCACAAGCCATGCAAAAACTGTACGCTACCACTTTTACTGCTACAATTGAGTCGATTCATTCAAACTGAGAAAACCGAGACTCTACTATCGATATAGGTAATGGGGAATGGAACAAATGTTAATTTATAACATTAATCTTCGGCTGAGAGCATTTAGGTACTAACAATGAGACGGCACATCTTGTAGTCCATAATCTTAATAAATAATTTCAGGAAAATACAAGGGACATGTAATTGTATTAGAGCGGTCATAATTCAATATGGCCGGACACGATCGCCATAAGCAATAAATATATTGTTTACCCTGATATTGCTTTGAATTTAGTGGTGGTAACTATGGGACGGTATTCTGTTCGGTTTCATTGCAAGTTGATCAAGACCTTTATCATAAACCTTTCATAAATTTATAAAAAAAATTCAAAACACGACGAAGCCCGGCCACGAAATATTTAGCGTCACTCAGAATGATATAAGGATTCTAATGATATCCAACATACAAATCAGCTCAGGTATTTGAAAATTATAAAGAAATGCAGAAACTCACATATGTACAATAACACTGAAAAACAACAGTGGCAAATTCAATAATAATCTGCCTCAGCATTATCTTTTCCTCTCTAGAAACTTGACGATCTACCTACCTCTCTGTCAAGATCAAAACTACAGTCGAAGTTCAGTCTTTGTTAAACTTACCACTATACTTGACATTGTCGGAAATTTACGCGAATGTCACACATTGAAATAAAACTATTTTTTAACGGATTCTATCGCGACATTGAACCCGACGTTTTGGTTGCTTTTCAGCAGCCATGGTCACGGGGAGGGTCTCCTTATTTCATATATCACACTCTTATTTCAATAACCACTATACTACTAAATCATATACGCCTAAAACTACTTTAGAGCTGGACATTTATTAACTCAGACAATTAGCATTGCCAATTAACATGATAAAAGCCATAACAAGAGACACTGGAGGGCAACTGGACTGGAAGCTGACCATAGTTGATGGAGAAGCACTATCTCTGTCTAATTACTGCATCAGCTTTAGATCGTGGTAGAAGTACCGCGATATAGGTAAAATATTGAAACATAGCGGTACCAAATTCCAAGAATCCCGGTGGTCTGAATGACGACAATGGCCTATTTATTCTCAGGCTTGTCCCTTGCGTACGTCATAAATTATGTTGTAGTTTCCATATTTCTAAGAGACCTACAAATATGTATGTGTATTTGTTACAGTTTAGGATCGTAAAACGTAGACATAAGCCCGCATATTACAACGTACACAGCAGAGTTGTCGGTTTTTCTTGTCCGGTATTCGTATTCAATTTACCCATCTAAATATAATCGAGCGACCAATAAAATGTTCGCTGACCTGAGAGCCAATTGCCATTATAAAAAGATGTTCAAAATTTAGTCTCAATCTAGTCTCGATCTCATGTCGATCTCCCATATGTTAAAAAAACCGGCCAAGTGCGAGTTGGACTCGCCCATGCAGGGTTCCGTAGCAGCAAGTAAAATTTTTATATGTGAGTTGATTGAATGAAAGGTAAATTGCGGTTTACGATTTATGATGTATTAAAAAAACTGCTTACTAGATCTCGTTCAAACCAATTTTCGGTGGAAGTATGTACATCGTATATGTTTTTTAGTTTTATCATTCTCTTATTTTAGAAGTTTGACGACCTCTGTGGCGTAGCGGTAGTGCATTTGACTGCTAAGCCAAAGGTCGCGGGTTCGATTCCCGCTCAGTGCAAACATGTATATTTGCATTGGTCTGGGTGTTTCTATGTATAATATGTATTTATTTACAAAAAAAAAAGTATTTAAGTATGTTTATCCGCATTCTAGAACCCATATGACAAGCTCTGCTTAGTTTGGGTCTAGATGGCGTTGTGTACTTTGTCGTACAATATTTATTTATTTATTTATTTATTTATTTAAGTTTTACCACTTTGGAAGTGTCTCTTGCGCAAACTATTCAGTTTAGAAAAAAATAATATTAGAAACCTCAATATCATTTTTGAAGACCTATCCATAGATACACGGGACACAGAAATGACGAATCTATAAGGGTTCCGTTTTTAGCCATTTGGCTACGGAACCCTAAAAAGGTGTTCCCCCAACAAAATTTTGTTGAATATATTGAAAAAAAAACTGTTACGAGAACACCGTTTTTGTCATTTGGAGATCGACATGAGATCGAGACTAGATTGAGATTGAATTTTGAACATCTTTTTTTAACTTTATTACAAGTATTGGCCCTCTGCTTTTAAAAGAGATTTTTTTGTGTTAAGCTCCTAGTTTATTTCAATATATTCCCATTCGATTACGTAACTTAATGTTTTGGTACATTTTCACGTGCTTTCACGTTCCTTGAATTACAATAACGTTAACGGGAATTAACGCGATCATGTATAGGTATATACATACCTTCGGGGTGCGAGGGATATACTCTATGGGTAACCTTACACCCCGGCGTCTGAAGACCCGAGACGGCGTGCGGTTTTAGTCGGTTCAGGCGCCCGACATAACCACCCCCGCTGGCCGGCGGGGGGGTATCCGAAGGGATTTCGGAACGAAAAAAAAAACAGGTATATACATTACACACTTTGGATTGCCTGACGTTTCGACCAGGTTACACTGGCCGTGGTCACAGGCTGACCTATATGATAATGGTATTTGTAGTTATGTATCTATATGTATAACTTTGAACTGCCTGCTGTTTTTCTTTTCCTTTATTAAAAAGAATATTAGTAACCAAAATTACTTCGACCAGGCAGCGCTTCAACTCCGGTATGTAAATACCTATGCCTTAATCATGTTAAATCCTTCAACCATAATTGCATATAATTAAGTACAAAAAGTTTAAAAGTTTTACTCAAGCAATTATATTAATAAGGTATCCGGGTAGATATACATCCGGTATCCGTATTGAGCAAAATTATTCTCAATAGCATCACTATCCTACCTAAGTACAAGTGTGATAAGTACATTGGTGCTGCGACGACAATCCTCTTTTGATGAGGCCGTCAAGCTGAGTGCCACCATTGTTAACATGATACGTGTATGTAATGGTGACCCTCTTTCCTGAGACTTTACCTTCAGCTTACCATCAGGCGAGGTGAAGTCAAATTGACGTGTCCAAATATTAAAAAAAAAAAAACAAATCTGTGGATAAAAAATATATTTTTTTTTGTGCGGAAATCCCTTCGGATACCCCCTCGCCGGCCAGCGGGGGTGGTTATGTCGGGCTTGAACCGACTAAAACCGCACGTCGTCTTGCGTCTACAGACGTACGGGGTTGCACCTTTGCTTGTTTACGAGCTGATAGAAATAGGGCCTGTCCCTCCGCCCTCCGTATATGGCTAGTAGCGTGATGATTACATTATTTTTAAATAAGCATTTCTGCAGACCATTGGCACGTAGGATTATTGACTGCAGTAGTCTAGTTCATCCAATTAACTGACTGCTAATGTACACCAAATAATACATATTGTGAAGGAACCTGAGACTACTGTATAATGTCTAAATACACTGTTTTCAGAAAAGGATCCTTTTTTTGGGTTCCGTAGCCAAATGGCAAAAATTTGTCATGTCTGTCTGTCCGTCCATCCGTATGTCACAGCCACTTTTTTCCGAAACTGTAAGAACTATACTGTTGGAACTTGGTATTCTTTGTATTCTGTGAACCACATTAAGATTTTCACACAAAAATAGAAAAAAAAAGTAATAAATTTTAGGGGGTTCCCCATTTTTTTTTCATCAAACCCAGACGTGAGGTTTCTAATATCATTTTTTTTTCTAAACTGAATAGTTTGCACGAGAGACACTTTCAAAGTAGTAAAATGTTTCCTCCCCCCCCTTCCCCCATGTAACTTCTAAAATAAGAGAATGATAAAACTAAAAAAAATATACGATGTATCAAGTGGTTTTTTTTAATACATCATAAATCGTAAACCGCAATTTACCTTTCATTCAATCAACTACAATATAATAATTTAAAAAAAAAACCTTATTGTGTTACTTGCTGCTACGGAACCCTTCATTGGCGAGTCCGACTCGCACTTGGTCGGTTTTTTTAATAGCAGCCTTACTAAATAAACTATGGTCGTGTACGTGACACCTCCTAGTTGAGCTTAGTGAGACGAAGTCGAGCAAAAGCTCCTCATACCAGACTTCAGGATTTTCTTTGTCACAGGTCTCCTCCTAAACTACTAATCCAATCAGAACCAAATTTGGCATGATTAAAGAGGTCAATCAGAGGAAGGTTTATGGATATATTTTGAAAAAATTAATGCTACCACAGAGGAATGATCACCGTTAAAAAAAATCCAGATGGAATTACATAATAACCGCTCGAGACACTGTGACCAAACTTTACACGCTCAGAAAGCATGTCCAGAGTTGTGACTTTCAAGAAGAATTTTCTTAATCGGACTTGCCACGGTGGAATGATCACTGTTTAAAATTTTCAAAATCTGATTCCGCAATAGCGGTCAAATCTATTGGACAAGAATCACGATGTCTCACTCACCTCAACATTGCAAGCAGCGATTCGCCTTGCAGACCTAGTTATACTTAGTCCATTCAATTTTCACCTAACCGCTCAACGTTAACATCGGTGGGGACGTATCCAAGATATTGTTTTTTATTAATGATGTTCGTGGTGATGATAGAAGCCGTTGTATACTGTACTGTGTGACGGGCACAGTGAGTTAAGTGGGTTGAAGTGTTCACTTGCGATTAACAACTCTCTTATACAATTCCTAAGTACTTGCTAGTTGCTATTTGTAGAGAGAATAAGGAAGGGAAAAAAACAGGAGGAGAAATACAGGAAAAAGAAGCCGTTCATTGGTGCTTAGAAATAAAAGTGTCTGGTGCTCCAGGAGTGCCGACAGAAGAAAAAGCTTGAACAATTACGTGTATTTTTCAAATCATCATCATTACTAAATTCCATTCCTCTCGCCCTCTGTACCACCCTCCCTTCCTACCTTTCTCTCTCTCTCCCTCCATCGATACCTAAAACCCTCCTTCACTCTCTCCCTCCATTCATTCATCTATCCATCTATTTTATTATATATTACTAGCTGACCCGGCAGACTTCGTACTGCCTCAATTGATAACAACTTCTATATTTATTCACCTTTTAAACCTTCTCTGGACCTTCACAAATAATTCAAGACCAAAATTAGCCAAATCGGTCCAGCCGTTCTCGAGTTTTAGTGAGACTAACGAACAGCAATTCATTTTTATATATAAAGATTTTATTTGAATATGGAAAGCGTGACAGGACAGAACGGGTCGTGACGATAACGCGAGTTCCCTTGCTTTTCTTCACCTAAAAAAGCACTCACATGGAAAGTGCTTAAAGAAGTGTTCACTTCAAAAACATGGCTGTATAGGGTACGTACTAATCAAACTTATCGAACTTACTCTATTTTCAGAGGCAGTTTGTGAATACTAATGAAGACAATATTTCCTCAATTTCACCAAATGTAAGTAAGTGTGGATACCACCTATGGACTCTACGGCCACACAGATGTCAACGACTTCCATTTAATTCCATCATTCGATTACTGTCCGTCCATGCACCCACACAACTCGGCTCGACTGTTAACTAACTAATTACATTACATGCAAAAGAATTACATTATACAATATCGACTGTAATAGAGTTACATTTGGTAAATGATCACTTGTAACATTGAACATTACAAATGGTTATTGTAACTACATCTTCTGCTCGATAAAGCACCGGCCACTATGACAAATTTTTGATTTAAGGCGAGGGTCCCTGAGAAATGATGTATTTAGATATGTTTTAAATGTATTGGAGCCGTCGGACGATTCTGAAAATCATATATGTTATTCTACGCGTTTTTCACTAGGTCTTTCGGTTATTCGATACACGATGACTATTATATTCCTACATAAAATTGACTCACAAAGATTGGTCTAACCCAAAACGGTTTACAGTTTTATTTGAGGTGTGTTTTGAGTTGAGTAAATATAAATTATACCAAAATCCAGGTCGTAGAAAGGAAAATGAAAAACGGTGAAAAAATGAAAAAAATTACATAAATTCAAAATTATACTATGTAAATTCTAAATACTCACGTTTTCTACCTATATGAAGCGTTCAATGAGTTAATCAGTGCCGAGCAGAACATGTTTGATGCAGGACGTGCGTCTTGTTGCAGCAGATGCCTAGTAAAATCATATGATTTTTAAATGTAGGTACTTGCCGCACATGCCACATCGCCGAGAATATGCCAGATGTATAATTCCAGTGGTAGAAAGTCGAGACTCGAACTTTTGCAAATACAATGCTAGTATTAGTACACTGTTTTCTGTAATGTATAAGTGTGTAACCAGTAATTTCTCATTGCACAAATATTAAAACTACGCCATGTATCGGCATTATAATAGCATTAAATGTCTTATGACAATTTGTAATGATTGACATTGGTACTAATAGGTGTATACCAAATGGAGGTACTAAATATAATGAACCACTGTTCACTACCGGCGACATAATTCAAACTGACATGAACCTTCAACACTACCAAATACCTCTACTTCTAAATATCTATATAAAATGTTTCATTACTGATTAAGCTGGGGTCAAACCTCATGAAGCCGCACATATAAATTTGCAATGCCCAGGAAATCATCATCATCCGAGCTCCAATCCCGGCTGGATCCAGAGCTTATATTTTGGAGCCCAGGATCCGCTCTTAAAGAAAAGAAAAAAAAGGAAGAAGAGAGAAAAGGGAGAAAAGATTACGGGACCGACTGCCGTCTGGCCACTTGCTTGAGTTTAAGCTACTCTATGGAGCTTTATGGGGACCAGGGGTATATGAGACCCATGGGTGTATCGGGCCCATGGGTGACGTATGTGTATTGGGCCTCACAGGTGAAAAAGACTAAATAAACCTTTAACCGTAAGGGTATATAGGACCCATGAGTGTATAGGCCCCATGGGTAACGTATGTATATGGAGTCCCATAGGAGTATGGGGTTTCATGGGTCCATGTCCCCCATGGGTGTATGTGCGCCAGGAGTGATATATGTGAATGATGCCGTATAGGTGTGCCCATACGTGTGTAGGGGCCCATTAGTGTATGGGGCCCCATGGATTTAGGGGGACCTTAGGGAACATGGGGAGGGTACATCTTGCAGCTTGGGGCCCGGCGTCCATTCTTCTATTTCTCTTTTTCATAGTTTGGTTTTTAAGGGAGTGACTTTCTGATATATGACAATATTATAATTATTATGAGCTTTAGTCCCTCTATCCTCTAAATTGCTACTAGAAGATCTTCTCTGTAAATAAAATTACCTTCAATATTAGTTGACACTACAACACCACCTTAAGTTAAACTTCGTTGTTTTTCTGTATGTTGACGTGAACCGCCAGCGCCTCGTTGTGGCGTCAAGTGGCCACTTTGCAATGCCAAAAATACCTTAAGCCGTCGAATATCCTTGACATTTATTCCAACTGATTCATTCATTCATCAACAATTGTATGAATGAATGCCTCACACATGCTGTAACGGTTATAAGTTTTTGTGGAAGTTTTTTGATGAGTTTACGTAAAGTTTAAGGTGTGACTTATGCACTGTGAAAATTAATTAAGTGATGGATGTAATTGAGACTACTACCGGCTAGGGCGAGCAGAGTTAAATAAAAGGTTGATTACAATGTATAGTGAGATTATAATCGGTAATAGAATGTTACATAAATTTATATAAGGTAATTGAGTAAATGAACCTCAGGGAATAGATTCTTAATAAATATTCTGCCGTGGCTTTGTTCGGTCCGTTGTGCAAGATGGTAGTATGCACTTAGCTAGTGGACACGTGGCTGGTGGTGATGCCGGCGTGCCAGGGTCTCCGCTGGTGTGCCTCGCTACCGCCATTATGGTGCGAAGCCCGGTGCGAAGACCCTGGAATTAGAAAAAGTGCGGGTCAGTTTGTCACTAGGTAATTACGTCCAAGTGACCCGCTAAAATAGCAGGTGAAGAGAATCTCCCAGCGGCAATGCAGCGTAGCTAGAAGCTATAATAAAAAGAATATGAATAGGCAGCACAAGCTGGTGCCGCGACCTCCGACCGTAGGGGTCATCGGCCTCGTGGCACTAATTAGGTAGGCTGAAATAGCACACAGAAAATTAAAATATGTTAAGCCATGCATTTTAGCAGGCAATAAGCTGCACCGCTGGAAAGTCTTCACCTGTAGAAGGAGTAGAGAGTAGAATTCGTATGTTTACAGCAGCAATCAACTACTAAGGTTTCATTATCATCGTCATCATCACCATCTCAGCTCAGAATGTCCACTGGTACTAGACCTCTGTGAGGTGCTTTTAAAATATAGGAGCTTAATAGTAAACGACCATACAATTATAGAGAATGGCTACAATTACCTGCCTAATAATACTGCATTTTGTGGAAGTATCTACTGGAGGTCTTACCTCTCATCCTTGTCTTTTTAACTTCTTATTTTTTTTTACCTTTGCTTCGTCAATATGCAGGTGGAAACGAGTGAGATCCTCACTGTTATATATTCCTTTATTTAAAGAAAACTACAATTTGTAAAATGAAGGGTTCCGTAGCAGCAAGTAACATAATAATGTTTACGATTAACCAATTTTCGGTGAAAGTTTAGGTGGTAATGTACATCATATATTTTTTTTAGTTTTATCATTCTCTTATTTTAGAAGTTACAGGGGGGGGGGGACACATTTTACCACTATGGAAGTGTCTCTTGCGCAATTATTCAGTTTAGAAAAAAATGATATTAGAAACCTCACGTATGGTTTTGATGAAAAAAAATTTTTGAGTTTCAGTTCTAAGTATGGGGAACCCCAAAACTTATTGTATTTTTTATTTTTCTGTGAAAATTTTAATGCGGTTCACAGAATACATCTACTTACCAAGTTTCAACAGCATAGTTCTTATAGTTACGGAGAAAAGTGGCTGTGACATACGGACGGACAGACGGACAGACATGACGAATCTATAAGGGTTCCGTTCTTTGCCATTTGGCAACGGAACCCTAAAATATAGAAGCAACGGAACCCTAAAATATATAGAATTTAAAGCTGAACGACAGCGAAAACAAAAACACAGTCAACCCCAAACCGTTCATACCTTGAAAAGCTTTCCAAATAAATTAAAGGATATCTTATATATAAAGATATAAAAAAGGACCGCGGTAGCCTAGTGGTATGGGTAAAGGACTGCTGAGACGAGGTCTCGGGTTCGATCCCAGGTATTACCATGGCACACACCAATGACTTTTCGATGCTTTTCGAAGTTATGTGTGTATTTATCGCAGGTTTATAAGTGCCCGGTTAATGGCAATAGGCTCGCCACCTTTTACATTGGGACCTAAACATAAACTGGCGAAATGTGGGTGCTAGCACCTCTGCCTACCCCTTCGGGGATATAGGCGTGAGTTTATGTTATGTTATGTTATGTTTGATATCTTTATTGATATCGTGAACGTTTATGCTATTATGATGTTGTCTAATCATAGCTGCACCTGCGTGTAACCGGTGGTCCACCATGTCGACCAGTGCGCGCAACGACTTACACTGTATACAATCCGTAGAGCCAAGAGAAACAAACAATAAATTCGCCACAAACAAGCTGCTAAATCATTTCCTTGGGGTCGCAGTCGGCGTCATTGTTCGTCGGCTAATGTTCGGGTGATCGATCAGCTAACAACTATTATTTTTGGACAAATCACTGTTATGTTCAATTGTTGACTGCCGCGAGGGTGGTGGGGCTACAGTGGTCAATTGTGGCGGTTTGCGGTCTCTGTTGTTCCTTGCGGTGAGTGATTAACAAGAATGGGATAGTAAACATATGCGTTTAATAAACAGTACCGGCTGTGTTGAGCGCAGTTGAACTTTCCTGTTTGTGTATTGTGTGAGAAGTAATCACCAGTAAGTTATGTATTACAATAATTGTGTGATCACTATCGTCAGTGGAGTATTTACGGAGCATAGATACGCATACCTTTATGCTTCTGAGTTCGTCGACGGGTTTATTTTTGAAATGAAACAAAGCAAACAAATGACCAAATAAATCATCCAATTCGGAAGTATTACCAGGAACCCTGCGCCACTGAGCCTAATTAAAACTATACATTGATTAATACGACCGCATGTATGTTAAATGGTAAAATTTGTTAAGTGTATCCGTTGAGATAATTCTACCATACCTTTGAAGAACGAAGCACGATGATGTGTACCTTGTTCATGTGACACAGGTAATATGAATATACTACGCACAAACCAAGTAAATATAAATAAATGGGTAAAACACACACACACTCACCCTCACGTACACAAACTCACCCTAATACACTAACACACATATTTACTAACGCGCGCACACTAACACATACAGTATACTCAATAGATTTTATTTCTTGATATGTATAATAAAAAAATTTAAAAAAAAACAAACATTTATTTTGTAAAACTTAACACCAGTCGTCCTAGAGGTGGGAGCCTGGTGATTTGTAACACAGGTTTTCCTACTACAGACACCAGCCTCTCACAGAGGTACGAGAGTAACAAAATTATCTGTAATATGAAAATTGTACCTTACCTTTGTGAAAGAGAAATAAATAAACTTTTTAATTTTTTAATTTTTAATAAGTAAGAGGTGTAATAAGAAAATTAACAATTTTTTTAATAAATTGTGAAGATATACCATATTGTCGATACAAAAGAACATCCCGCTACGGCGCGGCGTGTCATCTATTTGTCCAAGTGTCGGCTCGCAATGTTTGCTGTACAAGTAAACAGCGGCACGCTGTACGGCGAGCAGCTACAGCTCTGTTACTGCGAATGTTCGAAGCGTTTCCAAGAATTAAGATCAACATTTTGTAGTAGTTCATGATCAAATTACATAAGGAACTACCGTCCCTGCAAATACCGTGAACCTACAGGGCTACAGGTGACCTAGAACTTGACGAGGACACTGGTAAAAATTTTGAAGGGGTCTAATTGAGAAGAAAGTACTTCAGACTATTTGCGTAATCTGTCTCTGTAATGGTCGCACTGAAGGTCACTGTTACAAGTGGTGTTCTATAAAATTTAATAAATATAAAGCGGCGATAGCCTAGTAGTGTACGTAACAGACTGCCAAGACGAGGTCTTGAGTTCGATCCCTTTTTTTTTTTTTTTATTGTGCGGAAATCCCTTCGGATACCCCCACGCCGGCTAGCGGGGCCGGTTATGTCGGGCTTGAACCGACTAAAACCGCACGCCGGGGTGTAAGGTTACCCATAGAGCATATCCCTCGCACTCCGACTGACCCTGTGCCATTCGCAGTGTCCCCTCTGATAACAGCAGAGGGGTACCTGGAGTGACCCCTCCCCCGCGGGCCTTGCAGTCCCGCCATACCCCGACCCCCTCGTGCAATGGGGTCAGCTGGCCCTGAAAAGGGCCGGTTGGTCGGACTCTTGGCCGTTGACGTTGACGCCAGCTACTCCAGAGGAGCAATCAATGATACGTCATCGCCCACGTTGCCCAGGGTGCACCAAACTTGGAGGTGATCCAACCAGTCGCACCCCTGATCCAACCAGTCGCACCCCTTGAGTTCGATCCCTAGTCGCCCCGGGCTCACACCTTTGACTTTTCGTAGTTATGTGTGTAATGTGCGCGGTAGATGGCAATAGACTCGCCACCTATAACATTATGACCTACACATAACTGGCGATTCGTGGGTGTATAAGACACCTCTGCCTACCCCTTCGGGGATACAGGCGTGAAATTATATAAAGCGAATTATTGAATATTATTTGTCAGTAGAGTTACTAACTAATAAAGTCAATAAATAATATTTATAATAAAGTATCAAATGAGCTAATATAAAACCGCGGTAACCTAGTGGTATGGGTAAAGGACTTCTGAGACGAGGTCTCGGTTTCGATCCCAGGTATTACCATGGCAACACCAATGAGTTTTCGATGCTTTTCGAAACTATGTGTGTATTTATCGCAGGTTTATAAGTGCCCGGTTAATGGCAATAGGCTCGCCACCTATTACATTGGGACCTAAACATAAACTGGCGAAATGTGGGTGCTAGCACCTCTGCCTACCCCTTCGGGGATATAGGCGTGAGTTTATGTTATGCTAATATAAAATAAATACAATAATGACACAGCCATAACATTGTACGGCACCGCAGCGTTGCTCGTCAGTCACGTCGATACCATAGCTACGTCCTGTCAATACCACAAGCGTTTAATATGAGTTTTATTAAACTATACTATTTCAGTTTTGTAAAACTACCCACACAGCCGCGGACCTTGGACCGCTAGACCGTCACTACACCACAATGGCTTTAAATCCGCATACAGATTCGGAATATTCTACTTAATACTTTGCGAATTTGGTTGAAATTTGTTTGGCGAAATTTTCCCATGCGACCGTATGAAATGGTTTTCTATATTTTGGAGTACGGTAACATCTGCCTTTATTTACGTTTTGGCTGGAAACAGTCGCACAATAGGTGCGGCGAATCGTACGGACTCACAATGTAGCCCGCGGCCGCCGGGGGCGCCACAGCCGACTCGACACGCTTTTTATACACCGAATAGAAAATGACCTTCGTTTTGCAAGAGTTGCGATTTTCTGAACTGATTCGATTCGCGCAAAATCTGCAACATATTTCAACCTAGTTTTGGCGTTTCTTAGTTTTGCCCAAGTACCTATAACTTGAAATAAAATGTATCACTCCCACGTCTGCTCCTCTATTCTATTCTCGAGTATATTTTTATTGGACTCTTGTCCAATGGCTTTTTCCTATCGATCACCCATCAATGGGTTTGATGCTGCCTGTAACATTGTTTAACACTGATCCATCGATTTACGGGGTCGCTATAAACCGCTGAAAAACCTGTTATGCCACACTAGCTGCTTATTTCACTTAATTACACTATTTCCCGTGGCAATAAATTCTATATGATTAAGGGTGCCCTTCCATTGTCCGCTAGGGTTAGTGACCAGCACTTGAACTTTGTAATTTTATGGTTCATATGACATCGCCAAAAGTGATCCATTGACGCCCAAGATCGACCAGGAAACCATATTGTTGCAGAGTGGAAGCATTGTTACGCGTCATGTGGCCATTACCCC
The DNA here is from genome assembly GCA_946251805.1 of Cybosia mesomella. Taxonomy (NCBI): domain Eukaryota; kingdom Metazoa; phylum Arthropoda; class Insecta; order Lepidoptera; family Erebidae; genus Cybosia; species Cybosia mesomella. Next base: position 38,839,777 of record OX276393.1, read on the forward strand.
TAACAAGACTTAATGGGACAATTAAAATGCATGTGCTCACCACATTATAACCGCTATGGAGGAGTCACGGGATTGAAGTCGCGGGACGACATATGGCGCGTGTTCCCCGCGCTAATTCGCGTTTAAGAGATTGCCATCAATACGAGAAGCAGTGTGTCCGATCCATTAGGAACAAATGGTGTTATTGCGGCTGGCCGGCCGGCGGACTCGCGGACGGAGTGACTTACGACCGCAGACCGTCGCGCTAATCGAAGATCATTATCGCCTGCGATTCAATCAGAAACATGATTAAAAACGATTTAGTGCATCATATCTCATCTGACACGTTCGGTTTTGCGAGCGCTTGGCTGTTTTATTAAACGGTCTCTTAGTATTATTGTGTCAAATAGAGTCTACATTTTAAATTGACTTAAATAACAACGTCAATACTTAGGACAGGTGTTGAATCGTATATCGCTCATATCGGGTCATTCCTATACCCAACTAGGATACCTTTTTTTTTCGTGCGGAAATCCCTTCGGATACCCCGTCACCGGCCAGCGGGAGTGGTTAGGTTGGGCTTGAACCGACTAAAACCGCACACCGTCTCGGGTCTTAAAACGAGGATACCTAAGGCACAATTCTCATTGTTGAACTTCTCGTCTACACACATCTCGGGGCCACATACTCATTAATTTAAAAAACGGAGGAGGAGAAAGAACGAGTATTCACATAATGAGACAGTTTACTAATTAAAATATACAAAAAAAAATAGCATTTTTCAATTTTGAGTTGTGTATCATTCAATATGATACATACCTATTTCGCGATCAACCGTAATAAAGCAGAACTACTTGACCTGAAACATAAATCATTTGATTCAAACCCTTCACAAAACGCGATGTCAAATAGATAATGAATAGCGCGTTATAGCTATGAGAACGATTGTTACAAAGAGATTGGCCGATTTGTAGTAGATTATTGAAAAGCATAAATGGAACTAAATGAATACGCCACGAAAGGTCTCGAGTTTTTTGGTTTCTTGACTCTTTTTATAAATACAATTGACGGTGCATTGTGTACCCAAAACACGAGATAAGGGCCAACAATCGCGACAAACCCTTCGGCGGCCGCCCCCGCATATCGACAAAACGAATTAACATAATATGATATCGGCGGCGGTGCAGATGCGCCGCGCCTGCCGCCAGACTTTTACTTTTCTCGTCTCGTTCAACTTTCACCTCGAGAATAATGTGATTTACATGTCTTTCGTGTGTAGTGCACAGCACACGTGTGCTCTAGTAGACGCAGGCGATCGCTCGCCCCGATCGACGCGCGACGGTGCTCGATTGTGTTGCGCGACAAAGCGCGACAAAGCGCGTGGGCGCAGCGCATTGTGGCGTCGCTAAATGCGCTCACGCACGCTCTCGAGGGCTCCTTTGTCCATTGTCTGCCCGCCTGAGGGTGGCACTATGACACATTTATTTTAGGCCACTTTTTTAGAGCACCCATTGTATTGGAAATTAGACATCGGCGCAGAGTTCACGAAACACGATATTATCTGAGCCCTCTGTGTCGCGCATCCTCCGACGATTTCTCCCGAGCCATTGTATCTCCAGTTACAACGGATATTCTAAACAATCATAACCTGCGTATTTTAGAATAAGAGTCATGGGTTATTGAAAGGAAAAAAAAAACTGGTTAGCTTTCCATTTCTATAAGAGTGCGTTGAAATTCGTTAGACGAGCCGGTTAGGGAGATAGGACTAGTCGATCGGATAATTGATCAAAGATGTACCGTTAGGCGAGTGGCCCGGGAGCTCGTCTATCAGCTGATTATACAAATTCCTTTCATCTCGCTTGATGAATGACAAGCGCGCAACGTTATGAAAGGGCGGTCAGCGCTAGAGATCACATAAAGAAGTGTCGGGGCTGGTTTTATAGAGTTTGTGACCGTTTTATCGATGGCCGGGAGACGCAGCATCCGGTTTTGTGCATTAATCTGGACAATGTGGCTCTATGATGGCCGTTTGGTCACAAACTAGTTTGGATAACGTTTCCCTAGGCGCGGCCTAACGCTCGCCGGCCGCTGTCGCCCTCTTCGCGGTGCATAGTAATCGAATTCTTTTCATTAGCAACGACTACTCTATTGAAATGTCACGTTTACATGTTACAGCATCTACATCAAATGTGGATTATATGTTCCCACGGAATCGTGTCTTGGTAGGTATTCACTCAAATCTAGTTCACATGCGGTTCAACAACAGAGCTGAAATAAAATAATCTGACATCATTATAAAGCTCTTTATCAAATACATTTGGAGTAACGTTTAGTTGCAGACACGAAATATATTAAGTATAACCTAATTATTTCACAAAGACATGATGCGTACCCACTCATCTTTGACTTCAATTATTTGTTTTCTACCCAATTTTTGAAGGTGTCTTGTGCTTTTTCACGTAACAACGTCATCACCTTCACCATTCTATAATAGCAAATGAGTGAGAACACAGGTGTACTTATAAGTATCGGTCTATCAACACCTATCATTAAGAATCATCGATGACATACGAACAGCACTGTTATCACGCTGCTACGACACCGTTTACGAGACTCGTAAATTATACTTTCTACAATTCCGTGCCAATGCTTCTCTTAAGTTATCGATAGCGAATACGACGTTGGATCCTATACTCCAACATTAGGTATGTTTTTAAGTTAAACCATTCGAATGTAAACTAGGAGGCACGCCGTAAACCAAATAATTTACATAAACCACTAACGGATCTCGCGAGAACCGGTCCAGAGCGTATTAATGTTTGTGATATATTAGAAAATCGGCAACAACACGCATCGACACACACTCGCACTACTACTCGTAGGCGCGCTGTTTTATTCTCATTTCTTTTTCTATTAATCCACTTTCCGAAGAAGATGCCCATTTTAAGGCTGCTTGCGGGATTGCAACTGTACTTATATTTGTAAAACATGTGATCAGTAGCATTTATGTTTCTGTACTTTTTTATTACACAGTGGTAGCAGGTACTAGGTAGCAAAAAAATCTATTGTTATCATTTCCTTCTGTTACTTTCAAAGCTAATTGATTAGGAATATATATTTTAATATACATTCACTCGAATTTTTTAGATTTATTAAATTAAAAATAGTGTAAAAATCTCCAAACAAAGTACTTATCGCATTATCATTGTACACTGGTACAGTAGACATAGCGCATTATCTGCGCGGGAGCATCATTCCCAGGATTCCGTTAGTGGTTCACATGGCGCCGCATCCCTTTCGCGCGAGTCAAGTGATGAGCCGCACAATAGCCCAGCTGCCGACCCACGGCGACCAGGTGACATACCACGACAGTCTGCCAAACGAAAAGGGAACGTAATCGTATATACTATAGACTTTATAGTCGTAATAAGTAAAATCGGAACTGAAGATGCACAAGATGATGATGCGAAGGATAAATATGAACCTAATGTGTTGTTGTTAGGGTTAATTTTAGATTGTAGGGATATAGGTTTTAAGATGATTGCAATAGATAACAAAGCGCTCAGTGATCTGTAACTAGTTCGACAAATAAAAATAATTACAGACGATTCTATGAGTCCATACCTATGCTTCTTACGAATGTTTACACATTTTGTATGATAAGGTTTGTGCTTCAAATTAAACCAAACCTTAACTGGTTTCGGCCTAAGAATGACAGCTACCAGTGGTCGACTTTACCCCACTTGCTATACAGCAACCAGAGGTCGAAAGAAATCCTTTCGTTCATTACAATTGCAAAAATGTTAATTTATGCGAAGGGGAAAGAAGAAGCAAAAACATCGAACAAAGCTGAAGCACCTGACGTCGCATGCGCCGGCCCCGGTGCAGGCACGGCAACAGAGGTGCACAGGTATCGTTCGTCAACAAATTAATGAGATACAAGCCGCAGCGCGTGCTGCGCCAAAGGGACTTTCGACAAACATTCCTCTGCATCTTCTTGCAATATTTACATGACCTATCAGTCAGTCACAGCACCAATAACATCTGCTGGTGCCAAACAAGGAAACCCAATTACGAAACGTGACTGGATTTTTCTCGAGGGTGACAAATTGTGGTCGCAAAAAGTTTTCTCTCCGATAATTACTGTTCATCGACACGTAAACACAGGCTGCCCTGTTTTGCAAGTGAATGGGGAGTTCGATCGAGGATTTTGCTCAAAAAATAATATACCTGAACAAAAGCGAATTATACTTTCATAACAGCAGGAGCGACAATGGGTGGCGGAACAATCGCCTGGAAGGCGGTCGCGCGGATGTGTTAATTAGCGGATTTTCTCACCTTTCGACAATCATTATTTTTTGTAGAGAACACTGATGTGACTGATGGTTTTTTGAACATTTTTTGTAGTTATGATTTACTTTGTCTAGGTACCTTCTTATTTTTATAACGAACTTTTTTTATATCGCATTTGCTGCGAACTGCAACAGCAACGCTTTATGACAATATTGTTGTTTCTAAAGCCCTATTTCATACCTACGCAAAAAATGCTAATGTACCCTACGTGATGCAGCAGTCCTCTTAGATACAAAATAGCATTTTTGGTCATTTTTATTTTTGTGTGTATATATTTTTGTGCATAGTTATTATGTATACATACATATTATGTTCTCGTATGTACCCGTAACAGTGGTATATTGCTCCCTTATTTAAACAGTTATGTATATTGGTCCCACGTAATAGGGAGCTAGTCTATTGCCATTTACCGGGTACGTTTCCACTACAGACTTACTGGTGTGATTTGATGACACAAATTTGTCACAAAATTCGGCCGGGTCGTGCGGTTTTAGTCGGTCCAAGCCCGACATAACCGCCCCCGCTGGCCGGCGGCGGGGTATCCGAAGGGATTTCCACACGATAAAAAAAAAAAAAGTACCACCGTGCACGATTGCGAAAAACCCTCCATAGTAATCCAATTTCGGTTTGATTGCTTTCAGGGGTCAGCAAGTGCATAACCGGGCAGGGAGATTGTGGTCGCAGCACTAGTGGGACCGGTGGGTGTCACGCGGTGCTGCGACGACAATCCTCTTCTGATGAGGCCGTCAAGCTGAGTGCCACCATTGTTAACATGGTAAGTGTATGTAATGGTGACCCTCTTTCCTGAGACTACCTTCAGCTTACCATCAGGCGAGGTGAAGTAAAATTGACGTGAATATAAAAAAAAAATAAAAAAAAAAATCAAACGTACTGCCCACAAACATAAGCACTAACTAATCTGAGCAATTATAAAAAAGTTTTAAAGCAGTAATTAAAAGTTTTTTGTTCAATTCTGCTTTTAGAAACCTTGTACACTTGTCACCCGGTAAATGCATGCATGTGATACATAGAGATACCCAGATATCAGGGAAGCGTCGGTAGCTTAGTGGTTAAGGAGTCAACCTTACGATCGAGAGGTCCCGGGTTCGAATCCTGAGCATTACACTACCGACGTGAGTCCACTCCTAACACAAGCAATTTAGCTTAGCTGGAGGGGTTAGGGGGGATATTAGTAATTTCGGTTACTAATATTCTTCAAAAAAAAAAAAGGTGTACCTATGAAGTACTAGCTAATGCCCGCGGCTCCGCCCGCGTTGAAGTTGGTTATCGTTTTTTGGTTCCCGGTTCTTCGGTTTTACTCAAAATAATGCAATCAAACAAACGACAGATTTTAAGTCTGATCAAGACCTTTGTAATAAAAAAACTGCATCAAAATCCGTTCAGTAATTTTTGCGTCTATAGCGAATAAACAGACAAGAATTCCAAGTTTTTTTTTGAGCATAGTTCATTTAACATTGAATTAATTAATTTAGTTAATTAAAAATGTTATAATATATAGATAATTGCCATTCGCAAGTAATAAACATACTTATAGTTGGTTGGTGCTAAGTTCGATAACAATGGCGGCTGCCCCTGACGCGGCGGCGGAGCGGTGGCGCAAGCGCAGGGCGCGACCTCCACCCGCCGCCCTCGCCGCGCCATTGTCTACTACCTACCTACCTACCTACCGCTGGCACCACTGGCTCCGCGGCAGTTACACACGACACGATGCATGTCAGAACTAGTAACACCGTTTTGGGGAAAAAAAATTTTTGTGCTAGGCGAAACTTGCAGAATAAACCATAATTTATAATCAAGTAACTGTTACCAGCGGCTCTGCCCGTGATAAAAATTCCGGATCATTATGTATCCCTGAACCAAATTTCAGCCAGATCCGTTCAGTCGTTTTTACGGGAAAGAGTAACAAACATCCATGCATACATCCACACTCACAACTTCAACTTTTTTCAACACTGGCTCGAAATTTGCTTTTTTCAATTCGCCACTTTTTAGCTGGTGGAGTTTTTTTTTTTTTTTTTTTTAAGAATATTAGTAACCGAAATTACTAATATTCCCCCTAACCCCTCCAGCTAAGCTAAATTGCTTGTGTTAGGAGTGGGGTCAACTAGATCCAGCCGTTTGAATGTGATTCAGTTACAAACATTCACAAAAAATAAACGTTTTTTTCTTTGCTATTATTATCAAGGATGCTAAAGACAGTCTGAAGATCCAAAGGACCAACTCTGCATGCATTCATACCAATACCTAATTAAAGTAAAAAGACCGCATGACAAAGCGGAAACTATAATATAATATATAAGCTGGCTCCACTCATACTTGAACTTGAAAAACATAGTGGGTGAAAGGTAAATGTTACTAGACTTCTGCCTACCTCTTGGAGCTGACTGTGAGTTTATGTAACGTGGCACTAGAGATTGAAACATACATACATAACTTCACGCCTGTATCGCTGAAGGGGTTAGCAGAGGTGTATTACACACCCACGATTTGCAAGTTCTGATTACATCCCAATGTAATAGGGGGCGAGGCTATTGCCATCTACCGAGCACATTACTAAGCGAGCGATGATTTTTTGATGCAATATAATTTTATCAATTAATTCTTGCCATCAAAATTAATAATGTATTATTTAATATTTTAATTTTATTTTATTTGTTTTTTTTTAGCTTATGATTTTTATTGTGTTTTTATTTTAAGTTTGTAATTTTCAATACAATGTAAATTGTTTATGAAATAAAATGAAATGAAACATTTTTTAATACACACATAGCAATCCATTACATACACCACTGGGCTATTACCGCATTTTAGATAGCCGCTAGAGACTGACATAACATATAAAAACTTGACAGTACAAATGGATTTAGATCGGAAAAAGAGAAGATCTAGGACGGGACTTGAACTCGCAACCAGTGCCTTACAGGGACAGTACAAAGCTTTTAACGCAGCATTTATGAGGTATCACCATCGTCATCCTAACATTAATCGGTGGCTTGGGGTGGTTAAGTAGTTGGCCTTACGATAGAAGGGTCCCGGGTTCGAATCCTGGCCATTACACTACCGACGTGGACCCACTCCTAACACAAGCAATTTAGCTTAGCTGGAGGGGTTAGGGGGAGTAATTTTAGATACTAATATTCTTTACAAAAAAAACCCGTTAACATTCAAAACTTGCACTTTGACGCCCCAGCTCCGCTCGCCTCATACCGTTTTAAATGTCCATTCAGAATTAAATTATAGTTGATTTTGACTTCGATTGTCTTACAGCCTGTAGGTGTATCAAAAACCGGCCAAGTGCGAGTCGGACCCGCACATAAATGGGTTCCGTAGCGGCAAGTAAAATTGTTATGTTTGAATTGATTGAATGAAAGGTAAATTGCGGTTTACGATTTATGACGTAAGTATTAAAAAAAACTACTTATTAGATCTCGTTCAAACCAATTTTCGGTGGAACTTTACATGGTAATGTACATCATATATTTTTTTAGTTTTATCATTCTGTTATTTTAGAAGTTACGGGGGGGGGGGGGGCACATTTGACCACTTTGGAAGTGTTTCTCGCGCAAACTATTAAGTTTAAAAAAAAGTATACTAGGAACCTCAATATCATTATTGGAACAGACGGACGGACAGACAGACAGACATGACGAATCTATAAGGGTTCTGTTTTTTGCCATTTGGCAATGGAACCCTAAAAATATTTGAATTCCAATTCAGAAAAGTTTTGATTTTTTTTCATTGTTCACTACCAGTAGTGGACTGATCAAAACACTATGAGTTGAGGTAAACGCACTTTGTAGACATGTTTGTTCAGACTCGACGAAACAACTCGCTGGAGAGGTCAAAAGGCTGGCGCACGTGAGGTACAGTAGGTACGTAGGTATGTTTTGTTGAATATCACAATGAAAGTGCTCATCTACAACACACATGATCAAAGTCCGCTGATTTAAAATTCTTCGGAATATTATATCGGGACACAATTTTTTTGTTGTTATCTATTTCAAAATGAATCTTGGGATTATCACGTTTTACAAGATGGTTTATAAAAAAAAAACACCTGATTTCTTAAATCGTATAATAAAAAAAAAGTTAAACCGTCTTCAAATACTAAAAAATCACTAAAACAGGCACTGAAAAATGAAAAAAGAAAAATAAATGAATTAGATTTTTTTTACATACTCTTTTTTAGAATTTAAATATTTTAGTTTAGTTATAATTTTGTTTTTATTGTACGGATAGTTAATATTTTCATTTCTCTTAAATATAATTTAATTAATGATTCAGAAGAACAAAATACGCGTAAGACTTTTCTGTTGAAGTCAGTGCTTCCTTTTTGGAAGTCGATTAAAAAGATTACAAGCGTTATGTTAAACTATTGTATGGCTGCGTTACCGTATGCGCGGAGTAGCTATGGGTCCCGGACCTGCCATCTACAGGAACATGTCCAAGTCACAGCTAGTGTTTAACCTAGGCAAATCCGCCCAGCTAGTGTGATTAAGTTGCAAACAATCCATGTATAACATACTAGTGGCCGGACTATACCCGGCCTCGCCCTTGAATAATTTCGAAAAAAATGGCCTAAAACTCTTTTACAGTCCAACGCCCGGAAGGTCCAATGGTAAATAAGATAGTTGTAAAAAGGTTTAAAATTGAATTTAATTGAAAAATGTTGATACAGAAACAGTTGGCAGTAAAAAAAAGTAGTTGGTAGTAGCAAACTGGTGGTAGAAATTTGATGACACAAATTTGTCACAAAATTCGGCCGGGTAGGTACCACCGTGCACGATTGCGAAAATCCCTCCATAGTAATCCAATTTCGGTTTGATTGCGTTCAGGGGTCAGCAGGTACATAGCCGGGCAGGGGGGTTGTGGTCGCAGCACTAGTGGGACCGGTGGGTACCACGCGGTGCTGCGACGACAATCTCTTGTGTCCTAAATATATAAAAGAAAAAAAAAAGTTATATGAAATTTCGTGCTTCTTACTTTGGAAATGACGAACCTCTATTTCACCCTCTTAGAGGTCAAATTGTGAAAAACGTTGATACACTTGTTCATTCGTTTGTGCCCAGAAAGCAGGTGTATGAAATTTCGAGCTTCTATCTTTGATAATGACGGACTTCCACACAAACGTTAATTCCTGATTATGTCACCTTAGAAGCGAAATTTTCAAAAATCCTTTCTTAGTGGATGCGTACAACCTAAAAAGCATCTTCTGCCGAAATTTCAAGTTTCTAGGTCCAGCGGTTTAGGCTCTGCGTTGATGCAACAGTCAGTCTTTCAGTAAGTCGGGACAAGTAAATATATGTATAGATTTAAATAATTACTCACATTAAAATATGTATAACCTTGCACATTTTTAGTTAAAATTTTAAAAAAATACGGTATGTTTTCACTTGTAGTTGTTTTGGCACGGGTGACGCCGTCACCTCTGGCCTGTGGGGACCAGCAAACAAACATAGAGGGGACGGTTTTGCAAAAACAGGCATTCCATACAATATTTTGTAGTTGTTTAGTATACGCAATCTGTACACCGTCCTTGTTAGCAAAATTTTATTGAATGCTTTATTGCTCAGACAATCTATCTCGTTGTGTATGTTTATTTGTAATCGGTAGGTTGGTAGGGCCTTTTGAGCTAGAAAACCTTCTCGTAGTGTATCCTGAATAACAGAAACGGTAAAGCCTCTCTTTTCATCTTGGGTATATGCGTTGCTGAGGTTAATATTTTGGTCCACATTTTCTGTACTAACATAGCTTTACAATAGGCACAATAGTATTGCAGGACAAAACTAAATGCTTTGTTTGAGACCATTTTCTCATATCGATTCCAAATAAAGCGTGTGTGATCATCAATAGCAGTCGGGAGGAGATCAATGTGGTATTGTCACCCGTCGTTTGTTTGTATTGCCTCGAGCCTCCGCCTGTACTCGTACTAGCTTATCTGTAATGACACGCGTTAAGTACAAGCATTCTTAAAATTCAATTTAAGGAATCCTCGAAGTGAGTTGGATTGGCATTATTGTGTTCCTAAACTAATGACATGTTGACAATGGTGGTGGCGGAGCTATGAGCAACAAAACCAAATAAAAACAAAACCGGATTTCCAAAATCCCGTTTCGCTGCTGCTGCACCGGCAAGAATCTCTGTTTTCGATTTCTATTCCAATTGTTTGCTTTTTCGTTCCATTGTTGAGTCTGTCGGGGCTGCGACACGCGTACCCATTTTTGCAAAGTCTATTCCATTGTGTTACGAATCCAATGACATTTGACGGACGCGCGGGTGAGTGATACCAGTGCGCGTCCCCAGCGCCAGCCGCTTACGAGAGGTCAGCCATTTAAACAGCGCTCGAGGACCTTGCGGCAATGACAAAAACGAATTTATATATCAACTTTTACGAATCATCTTTACAGAATTCCACAGACCGCGAACACCGGAGGCTACACAACGGGATTCCTGTTATCATATTGGACCCCGCCAGCGTGCTCTAAATTAGTTGTTGTGTGGAATAAAACGAACGAAACGTTTCGTCGGGCAGCCATCGCTCGGAGCAACACTCGACCGACTTTTGTTTTAAGGGTCTTGCGTACCCCTTTTCTTACCTGCACCTTGAGATATCGGTATACATTTCAACTGCTGTTAGTGAAGCTTTATATAGATTGCGTCATTCCATTTGCAGTCCAAACTGTGAATTTCCATAACATTTTTAATAAGATAAAAAACGAATTAGCAGGGGATTATAAAACCTTAACCATTATGCGGATGACTTCATTCATTGTCCCCGTAAGTAACTTTTCCATTTTTTGTAGAAACATGGCATTTTATGTTTCACAATTATCGGTACACCTACAGGCGAGCGTAATGCTCATCGTACGGTGACAAATTAACTATTACGATCGATATTTGGACGACTGAGTGGTTTTATATACATGACATGTGTACAATGCGTGCGCAGCGCTATGTCAACTGAGTGATATGTTTCTATGACACGATGACTAGTATGCCGCAGACGCCGTTAGCCACGGACGGTTATCAAACGGCGACGGAGCCCTCGGCGCGCAAAAAGCCGCGCGTCCGGCGCGCCAATTATGCTCCGCGCACGCGCCTCCAAAAAAACACAAACCGACGATCCGAACCATTTTTTAAAAGCCCCAACTTAAATAATAATGCAGTAACACGCGAGAATATTCGCAAAATGCGATCCGCGAATTTCGTTTCCAAATTCCACCAGCTTCAGGGCCCGCCATCGTTTTTTGCCGCGACTATTGTCTGTTTATCTTTAGATTTGGATCCTGTTGTTCTGGAGCTTTGTCGGTGTGGTTTCTGTACGATGTTCAAGTTTCAGATAATTCGATGTTATCTTAATAGTGTCTAAGATTTTAATTTTATTAATTGACCTGCGGTCACTGGTTTCCTATCGTCAAAGCATCCTTTGCAGGCTTACGCTGCACTCACCGCAAAGGAATGCAAAATCAACCTCGAGCAGACACCGAGCAGGGCGATCCTTCTTAACGCACACGTATAACTATAATGAAGTGCCCAAAGTTTTTGTGCCGTCTCACGATTAGTCCCTCCCGGCGATCTAAGGTCGCTACCCCGGCCCTATCATTATTAAAAACGATCCTAATAATATAATAGTTCTGTCACAGCCCTTTAAAGGATCGACTTTATAGAGGACAATTTTCTTAAGAGCCTATAATGGACGACAAAATTTGGCAGTTGTTTAGAAAAATTGGTCGTTAAGTTATATCTTCCTTTTACTTATATTCGTTATTGGACGGCTGGTATTTAATTGGAATAGCTTAGTGTGGAGCTAACTGCGAACGTTTCCGTCCGCCGCGAGCGGACGATTTCTATAAAACTCGTCGTTATAAATTTTGACAAAATCAAATATAACATATCATTCCGAGAACTACAGTGGAACCGGTCCACGCCACCTGGGATTGAACATATCGTCAACAGTTTTATTATTCACAATCCTGAGATGGATACGACAGATTGCCTGCACTTAAACGTTTATTTATTGCACTCGGGTTAAAATATGAGTTTATAGATTCAGTAGCGAATACAACACCGTAAATCATCGTGGGTACTCGGTACCCAGCATTAGCTATTAGCGGGACTCTCACTCGTACCTGCCCGCAGCGGCGGCGGCGGCCGCGGCAGGGAATGCTGCGCGACGCGACGCGACGCGGCCGCGGCGACGTGCTGCCCACCAAATGGCACATTTATATTGTTCATTACGGGCCCTGGAGGTGAGAGATGTTGGCGCTGTCCCCGCGGCGGGGGGCGCGGCCAGGGCTGCCTCACAGGCAACGTCTCGGCGACGGCGACGCCACTACACGCACCTCGAGAATGTTCCATCTGTGGATGTTATACCAGTTACTTTTTGAACAGTATTATCTAGCAAATGCTTGGCAACAGTATTATCTATAAAATAGCATGCTGTAATGAAAATAATTATATAAACAATATAGTATAACATTTTTTCCACACAATGTTTTATACCATTTGTGTACCCTGAAGAACAGTTCTTTGTCTAGGTCTTAGGTAGTCGAAGGATAACCTAAGCCCTAGTGACGGAGCCGCGCAGCCCTGCCGGTGTGAGCCCCGGGGGTCCAGCGCCGCCCGTCCGAGCGCGTTGATTTGTGCGCGGTCCCCCGCCGACAGTATTTGTTCGCAGCGCGTGGGCCGCGCCGCGCCGCGCCGCGCCGCGTCCCGCGCCGACTCGCGGCGGCCGCGCGGCGTGTCGCTGCAACATGTTTGGCACTTACTCATATGAACAAAATGTCCCGAAGAGAACTAGCCACAATAGAGCGATTGTGTTGCAGTCGCGACTTGTACATTATATAAAAGTCGTATATAAACCTGATACCATCGGCGACTGAAATAAGATGAAAGTTCAATAAAAGTTCACCTCCGGGACGTGGTGTAGAGCGTTCGAATGCTACGTGGGAAATCGCGGGTTCAATTCCCGCCCAGTGCAAATAATTTTATGCATTAATATGTAAATTTCCATTGGTTAGGGTGTTTCTATGCATGATATGTATTTATTTATCAAAAGAAATGTATCTAAGTATGTTATCCGCATTCTAGAACCCATAACACAAGCTAGTTAAGCTATGTTTACTTTGGGTCTATTATAGGGTCATTCTTTCGATTCTTGATGTGAAGCAGAAACTTTTAGATGGGCCTTATAAGATGGGATGGGCTGTCGGATGAAGAACAGCCTTATCCCTTAAATGCCTTGTGTGTTATCCACTAGACGAGATAGGCGAAGACTGTATTTTAGCTCACAGGGCATCACGAGGAGAAAGTTTTGAATGAATTGAATATATGCAGGTTTTCTGAAATCAATGGTTCACAGACACCTTACAGTACCTACTAACCGATCGTCGAATGGTAATGTGAATGTTGGACGTAGTTGTCAACGCCGTACGGTGTTCAATTAATCCCTTAACATCGGTGACAAACAATGATCGGTGGGAATGGGAATGCGGAGTCGCGCTCCGCGACGGCCGCGGCGCCCGCGCCGCCATACGTGAGTGAAAACATCAGCGCCGATCTCACTCTTGAGTTTCATTTCGTATCTTTGTCGACGTATTTTCCAATCTAAGCGAGCCGAAATTAGAAGGCTAAGACAACTTTGAAACCGGTCAACATAAAATTGGAAACCAACTGTAGTCTCCGAGTTGCGCAAGAGTCGATCGACCAGTTTGGCGCGGGCTCGGCGGGCTCGGCGGGCTCGGCGGGCGCGTGGGATCTATGGGTCTGCGCGGAGTCGGCGGCGGGCCAGAGCCGCAACGTCGCCGGAGCTTCCACTAACTTGTGCACTTACGACGTTTCATAGCGGGCCCGAATTATTTAGTTTGTCACTTTACTACCGCGGATTAAGAATCTCGTTGACATAAATTATTGTGTGTATGGTACTTAAAATGTGGTCAGTAACTGAAACATTAAGCGCAACACGAATGTGCGCGTGAGTTACGGCGGTGCGTCGACTAGATATGTTAGCACTGACCCGTTTGTATGTTTAAAAATATCACCTGCGATATACGAACGACACAACTCGGTACTATCAATATTCGGCCTATTTGATATCGGGTTCGATTTCCAGGTCAAGCGAAACATGTTTCAGATTGTGCAAAGAAATGTTGTCCTTGATCAGCGATATATTGTCGGTTGCGCAGGCGCTTCTTCATATTTCGTCAGCTCGAAATAGATAGACTTGTCGATTAGTGGCCGTTGCTGTAACGAAGTGTGCCGACTACGAAATGTTCGAAGAATAACTATTAACATAATATTATCTCGCGATTGTCCAAGTCGATCGGTCGTCAAAGGACTTCATAACACTCAATGGGAAGTCCCTGCACCTATTGCTTGTATGCCGTGAAGATGTTCAATATATTATGTACGAACGCAATTGTCTTCCGACATTAACTTTTGGGCTTGTTTTTTGATGAAAATTATAACCACCCACCTCACTATTTTGTGGTTAGGTATATACCAACGAGCTTCGGGGACCACCTGCATCGGATCAGGAAGGAGCCAACGCCTGAGTGTCATCACTGCGACGCGAGCGAGGACTCAGGGCTGCACACGCTGGCGGACTGCCCGGCGTGGGAGGCGCCGAGGCGTGACCTCGTGGCAGCCATCGGGGTGGGAGTCCTCTCGCTCGGCAGCATGATTGCGGCAATGGTGCGGAGCGCGAGCGCGTGGGCCGCCGCCGCCTCCTTCTGCGAGCATGTAATGCTCGCGAAGGAGGTGGCGGAGCGCGCCCGGGAGAGACTTAGAACTCTCCCGGTCCGCCGAGCCCGCAACTTGCTCGCCGCGCGTCGCAGGCAACTCAGGCGCCGGAGGTCGCTTAACGACCTCCGTCCTCCATGAGCGCAGGCCTGGGGGTGGCGGGTGAGGCCACCTGTCACCCCAGCAGAAGCAGGCCGGGACGGTGGGGCGACTAGCGCCCCTCCCCCAAACCGGGGCAAGACGGGGACACCGTGGTTCCCAAACCCGAGGGGGCCATCTCGAAACCGGAGATGGCCCAGGGTCAGTCGGGGTGCGAGGGATATGCTCTATGGGCAACCTTACACCCCGGCGTCTGTAGACCCGAGACGGCGTGCGGTTTTAGTCGGTTCAAGCCCGACATAACCGCCCCCGCTGGCACGCGGGGGGGTATCCGAAGGGATTTCCGCACGAAAAAAAAAAAAAAAAAAAAAAAAAAAGGTATATACCAACGAGGTTTAAAGACACTTCTTGATTTAATATGTCGCGGTTTGCCCTGACTCCTTGCGCTGGTACACTCCCAAATCCTTCTGTACAAAGATAGCCCCTTTTCAACTTTCCCTTTCAACGCAAAGTACCGGCATGATGTCATTCCTTTACGGTTGGTGTATTAATACAGCATCTTGCTTGTCGATACAATTTGTACCCAGTTATAATTATATAAATATACTCACGCCATTCTTCCTCCTTGGTCGGCCGAGACAATAGTTAGTAACTGATTCTGTATTGAGAAAATACCAGTCAAAAGCACTCGAAACGAGCTGGCATGAAACGCTTAATAACAGACGAGGAAGCTTGTGAAATGCAGATATTAAACAGTCAATAAATATGTTGTGTTATCGGTGTCAATATTGGTGCGAATCGCACGCAATATCAATGTAGATTGACAGGATCGCAATATATATTGACTGTTTAATCCGTGCTTAAGGCAGAAGCAGATACAATTACTGATCTGGCATCAAAGAGAGCTTTTGTTGTAAGATTATTTTGTCACAAGTTTTAGCTGTTGCCTCACCAATTTGGTTATATTTGTAAATGCAATAATCTTGACTTCTATAACTGTTAGACTTAATCTTGACTTTTATATTGAATCTAAAATTAACTGAATGTCAGGCCTCTTCCGGTACCCTCATTTCACAAACATCGCGGTACACAGGATAGGTCGGTTGTACGTCGTTCTCGAAGTAGCTACAATCAGCACTCCTCGAAATGCAGTGAGGCAATGATCGGCACGTTATGTACGTTTTATCAATCATGGATCATGCGCCGCCAAACATTTCTAAAGCCAATTAAGGACTCAGATATCGAAACGAGTTTAAAAAACCTTTAATTTCGTAACAAACCGTCGCAGATCGGCGAGCCGAGCGCCGAGCGCCGCGCGAATCCCCGCTTTGCCCGTAGCATTGCCGTTCGTTACACACTTTATATGAACTTAATTCGAAATCAAATTTGTGCCGAAGCCATTATCTGTCCACTATATTAGGATTATTGACTAGTTAAAGTTTTCACAATAATCTTCCATTGAGTGAATAGAGCTACCATTACGAATCAGCTATTAATGTAATTCTTAAATCATACTCATATTTATTAGTTTATTCATATGTTATTTGACTGCCTAGCGAATGACTGCAAAGCGAATTCAACCAGCCATATAATTTAGTAGCGTTTTGTGAGATTCGTTTTCAAATTTAATTTTTAGCTATGTTTAAAAACATAAGAGGCAGATCCTGTGCTCGTGTTCGCCGACGAAACCCTTTCAAGGATTCTTTATTTGCCACAGTATTTTTGTCTAGACGCTTTCTGAAACAGTGTCTTAAGAAACTTTAAGTAGCAAAAAGAAACATGAGCGCAGGCCTGGGGGTGGCAGGTGAGGCTGCCTGTCACCCCAGCAGAAGCAGGCCGGGACGGTGGGGCGACTAGCGCCCCTCCCCCAAACTGGGTCAAGACGGGGACACCGTGTTTCCCAAACCCGAGGGGGCCATCTCGAAACCGGAGATGCCCCAGGGTCAGTCGGGGTGCGAGGGATATGCTCTATGGGCAAGCTTACACCCCGGCGTGTTAAGACCAGAGACGGCGTGTGGTTTTAGTCGGTTCAAGCCCGACATAACCGCCCCCGCTGGCCGGCGGGGTGGTAATCCGAAGGGATTTCCGGAGGAAAAAAAAAGCTACAAGTACACAATAGCCACAAATAGGCTCACCCCTTGTACCTACCTTGGTGGGAGATAAATCTACCCCTACGAGGATTTACAGTAGTGTATCTGTAATATTATACAGCGCAAACTAAACTTAGCTTGTAATATAGGTTTTAGAATGCGAACATCTATAATTAGATACATTTTTTTGTAGAATCTGTGCCCTTTGATGTGGCAGTCGAACCATCTACCCTCACGCTACGTAGGACGTCGTATGATTTAGTTCCATGCTAATTTGGACTGACTGAGATGTCACGGTTGGACTTAACGTGGTAACGTTCAAGAAGGCTCTCCGCGGGGTCTACTCGGGCGACCGCAGCCGGGTACCTGGCCGTTTAATAAGTATAGTGGACAAAACGTCGTGACCACAATTACGGGCTGTCTCGCGCCCGTGGAAGGGTACGTCGGCCGCGGTATTGATGGTGTATATTTATCATAGACAATTTAGGAACACCTGCTGTTACTATGGATGAGCGGTATATGTCAAATTAATACCGGGTTTATATTTTGTTGGAGTTTGACGCGGTTAATGTTTTATTTGTTCTGCGCCGGAGTCCGGGCTCGGCGGCGATTGATGGCGCTCGAATAGGTTCCCGGGCGAGTCGTTTTGTTTTGTTACGCACTTTAATCTCTTTATGGGCTGGAAGGTAATCGATTCTCATTGTCTACTAATTGTGACATTTCCTCCGGCTCCTTATATTCTTCTTTTACTGATCAACCTACCTTTTATTATTTATTAATATTTGATGTGTTTTGCTTGTCTATATTTTTTCGGCCTAGCACATATTGACAGTTTTCAAAGTCTCGAAACCTGGATTTTTTTTTACGATTACTCACATAATCATCATTAGCAGCATCCAAAGTTTGCACTTCGGAGCACGAGGGTCATTTATTGTTTTTGATTGGTATGTTGGCTTTTCCGTGAGCGCCTGCCTCCTGACCTTCCTACCCTGAGAGGAAAGTCTGCCCTAGAACCTCGTCCCTTATTTAGCAGGGGTACCGACTAGCATTTGAGGTTATCTTGTGCCTCAAGGATATTGGTAAGGCTCTATAGGAGAACATCTAGCACGGGACTTGAACCCTTGTAAAGGACTGGCCGCGGGTTCAAGTCCCGTCCTAGATGTTCTATTTTTCCGATCTAAATGTATAGGAGAAGTAAGCATACTAACTTAAAAATTTCATTGAATTGATAATAAATAATAATAAATTAATATTGTAGGACAAAGTACACAACGCCATCTAGGATCAAACTAAGCAGAGCTTGTCATATGGGTTCTAGAATGCGGATAAACATACTTAAATACTTTTTTTTTGTAAATAAATACATATTATACATAGAAACACCCAGACCAATACAAATATACATATTTGCACTGAGCGGGAATCGAACTCGCGACCTCTGGCTAAACAGTCGAACGCACTACCGCTACGGCACAGAGGTCGTATCCGCTCTAAAATAAGGCTCCGTATACCCTCTAAAATTCCTCACATTATATAATACATATTCAGGAATATGTTATTAGTATTAACGCCTGCATTTCGCTAACAATGTTATTCTATCCCACGTAAAAGAGGATGAGCCAACCGTTTAGTGCATAAGCTGTTGCCTAAATTTATCTTTTTCTAGATATATTGATGCATATTTGTAATTGTGTGTAGACATTGTTTATGAAATTCAAGATGGAGCTCACGCCAACATATAACAGTGAAATATTCTCATAAGCTATGGTGCAGCTTATAAGGAAATCTCGTCATCGGAGGGCCATCTAGAGCTGTGGGTGCGCGCCGTGCGGCAGGCGACCTTGCCCTGCGCTGCGTTCCGACGCCTACTGCCGCTTACCCCCCCCCCCTCCACACCAGCACCTGTCACTATACTCCATGTATTAGCCACGTGGTACGCCTGTTGTATTCATAGGCAGTGGTGTATGAACACGACAATTTAACCAACATAATAAGGAATGAACCCATTGCTGTCAAGCAGGTACACTTTCTTTTCGCTAGGTATTTCGAGGGATATGCTCTATGGGCAACCTTACACTCCGGCG